>JAMAKF010000007.1:622688-1064511 GCA_023628655.1 Sarocladiaceae sp. R1802
GTCGCGGCGGCGGGGGGCGGGGGGCCCCCCCCTGGACCTAGGCCACCTGCCTCAAGATTGTCAACTCATGACCTTTTCTACTTACCCTGTATCTTCGTTGCCAAACGTCAGGCACAGCTGCCCGCGCCCAACATCGTCCGACCGCTTTTGGCGCAGAGTGATGTAACAGAAAAAATTCTGCCCCAGAGAAATGCGTTGCCTCTACAGACACCACCGCCTTCCTCTCCGTCAACATCACTTTTTCCATCGCAGTATTACCAATTCCTTCAGTCCTTTCCTCCGGAGATTACACAAAATGGCCGAGATCACTCACCAAACTATTAAGGGTAAGATTTCCTCATTATGCAATTCCTGTATCTCGACTACTCGGGAGCTTCTGTTGTTCTTGCTACCCCGCGTCGTCATGGTGCTGCCCCTCCATCTTGAGATGGTCCCTTGCCAGATGGCCACTGGCGGACGGCATGCGATCTCTTTTGGTCTCATTGCTATTGGGTCTCGTTTTGGATGTACAGTCAAGTCTATGTGGCTGTTATCTTGTTCCAATGGCTAGTGCTGTTCGCTCAGCTGCTGAATTGGCAAGGATCTCTATAGCATCTCTCCTCTCCAAGCCTGCCCTCTCAAGACCTGCACTTCGCTTTTAAGCCAGCTTTGAATTTGGTGCTAACTTCATACTGCAGATGGCTGGTTCCGGGAGATCTCCCACATGTGGCCTGGCCAGGCCATGACCCTCAAGGTTGACAAGGTCCTGCACCACGAGAAGAGCCAGTACCAGGACGTCCTGCTCTTCAAGTCCACCGACTACGGCAACGTCCTCGTTCTCGACAACGTCATCCAGGCTACCGAGCGCGACGAGTTTTCATACCAGGAGATGATCACCCACCTTGCCCTGAACTCCCACCCCAACCCCAAGAAGGTCCTCGTCATCGGCGGCGGTGACGGTGGTGTCCTCCGTGAGGTCGTCAAGCACGACTGCGTTGAGGAGGCCATTCTCTGCGACATTGACGAGGTATGTCGGCCTATCCCGTTGTTGATAGCACACTCGAAGCTAACACACCATATGCAGGCTGTTCCTCGTCTCTCCAAGGAGTACCTGCCCGAGATGGCCGCCGGTCTCACCCACCCTAAGAGCACCGTCCACATCGGCGATGGCTTCAAGTTCCTCAACGATTACAAGAACGCCTTCGACGTCATCATCACCGACTCTTCTGACCCGGATGGTCCTGCCGAGAGCCTTTTCCAGAAGTCTTACTTCCAGCTTCTCCACGATGCCCTCCGCGAGGGCGGCGTCATCACCACCCAAGGTTGTATGTTCTCCTAGTTTCTCTTGAGGAAAGTAGAGGGGGACGTCCCTAGGAAGGCGAAGTGTGTTGGGATGGATCTCCGCAAGCCATATCTCTTTCTTTCCTCTGGCGCGACGGGGTGCCTTGGTTCCCCCCGCCGAGGAGAAAGGTTTCTCGCCAAGATCCCTCAGCTGGTACTCGTGTCTGCGAACGTACCCTCTCCCCACCCTAGGGACTGCCCCAAGCTAGTGCTGCTGCTTTCCCTCCCACGACGGCGTGCGGTAGTTCCGAGTAGCCATGCCTTCGCCCACTCCGCGACGATTTCCCCGGCCAGCAGCGCCGTGGTCCCCTTCTCTCCTGCTGTCTAAAACAAGCCCCCCCTCCCCTGATCAGATTCTTGGTGAAAGGACCAGGTGTTTTGCTAACAATCACTGACAGCTGAGAACCAATGGCTTCACCTCTCCCTGATCACTCGCCTCAAGAAGGACTGCAAGGAGGTCTTCCCTGTCGCCGAGTACGCCTACACCACCATCCCGACCTACCCCTCCGGCCAGATCGGCTTCATGGTCTGCTCCAAGGACCCCAACGCCGACGTCAAGAAGCCCCTTCGCCGCTGGTCTCCCGAGGAGGAGGAGAAGCTGTGCCGCTACTACAACGCCGAGATCCACGCTGCCAGCTTCATCCTTCCCACTTTCGCCAAGAAGGAGCTGCAATAGGAGCCTGGTGGGACAAGGCGAAGATGAAGGAGAAGCGCGATTCAAATGTGCATAAGCTGGGATCTGGAAAGCCAAAATGTGCTTCGGAGCACCGATAGACTTGAACATGATTTAATGACATGATTGGCGTCACAAGCCATTCTCTCCGTGTCTGTCGTGTGGCCCGTAAATTTAGCTGTTGAGTGACCTAAAACCCCATATTCTTCTCATCTATGGTGGTGTACATCTAATTGCTTATTTCTTGTGTGCAACGCATACCTCATGCCTCATTTCTTGAGTTCGGGATCCTCGAGCTTGACATCCCCCTCACTGACATCCGGGTACACATCGAACCTCCTCTGCGTCAACAGGGGAATGTTCTTCCTCGTCTCAGTGATCTTATCCGCATCAAGCTCGAAGTCCACAATCGTCTCGCTGTCTTCTGCCTCAACAACGACGTTCGCCATAGGGTCGACCAGCAACGAATGCCCGTAGGCATGGTAACTCGCATCCATGTCCCTTGCGGGGCTGCACATGGCGACGTACATCTGGTTATCAACAGCGCGCGCTTGCGCGAGGAGCTTCCAGTGCAGAGGGCCCGTTGTAAGGTTGAAGGCGCCAGGGTAGATGAGGGCGAATGCGCCTTTGCGGGCGGCAACAGTGGCGAGCTCGGGGAATCGGACATCGTAGCAGATTGCGATGGCGAGGGTGCCGTAGTCGGGAAGGTCGACGAGAGTGATCTTATTGCCGGGGGAGAGGACGTCGCTCTCGCGGAAGGTGATCTTGCCGGGAATATCGATGTCGAAGAGGTGTACTTTGCGATGAGTAGCGAGCAGGGAGCCGTCTGGGCCGAAGGTCAGGCTGGTGTTGTAGTAGGTGTCCTTGCCGTCGGGGCCTGGTTTGGGACCCTTCTCGGGGACAGATCCGCCGACGAGGTAGACGTCGTTCTCCGAAGCCATGGCGCTGAGGGCGTGGTAGCTTGGAGACTGGTCTTTTGAGGGCGGCGAGGGCAGGAGAGTCTCTGCGTAGCTGGGGAAGTAGTCGCAGCCGTATGGGCTGTTGAAGCACTCTGGGAGAACAACGATCTTGGAACCGCTAGATGCGGCTTTGCGGACCATGTCGGCGGCGTGCTTGAGGTTGACATCCTTGTCTGCGCCGGCCGCGAGCTGGACGAGAGAGATCTTGACGTTCTTTTTGAGCACAGGGCTCGGCGTTGACTTGGAAGCCATGGTGTTGAGGAGGGAGGGGTGTCGGAAGAGCGAGGCGAGTGGTTGATGACGTCTGAGGAGAGGAGTAATCAATCGATGACACGAGACAGAGGAAGAGGAGACTGATACGAGGCGTCGTAGAGAAGAGATTATGCGCATGGCTGACAGAGCGAGAAGGAGGATACCGGCATGTCTATAGCATTGGATGAGGCTGGAGGGGTGGATGATGCGTTACGTGATGGAGGCAATGGTGGGGGGAGCGAATCCGGAAGCCGACGTTGAGAAACGACCATCGGCGGCGGCAAGCGGGAGTTGGAGAGGGTCGGTCGGGGTCAATCGGCGGCGGCTTTCGGGCAAGAAAGTCCGACAGGGTTGGAGGTGTTGGAGACGGACAATTGGGGCTTTTTGGAAATAATCATCGATCGTTCGTCAAACGCCCGAGGGCATGGTCAGGATATTGGAAAGCGCAGGTAGATTAGCTGAAGAGGCTGGACAAATGAAGGAATCCGCTGTAGTCACTGTGATGGTCTTCAGCCTCAGTCCTCGAGCCGGTGGGGTTGCGAGACCCTCGACGAAGGCGTACGTCTTTCTAGTGCTACGTCGTGATACTGCCCTGGATATCAGACACAATGATTGTGTCTAGCTGACCATGCAGAGTCGTAGGGTTTGCAGAGATGATGCTACTTTGATCGATGAATTGGATGCTGTGCTGAATCATGCATCTCACAGGAGGGTTCCCCAGAATCCACTGATAAGGATGACAGGCCTACCCCACGGAATATTGGCGCCACTGCAGACGCTCTCCAACCGGGAGGAGGTGAGATGATGCTGATAAGAAACTGCATGTGACCTGCGATTGATGCTAGAAAGAGGCATAGCGAGGTGCCATTTCCAGCTGCAGTGTCGCAGTGACCGCAGTATGTCTATGTGCTAGAGCCCCGACAGAGGAGCCATGTACCGGATTCAAAGGTCCGCGCCAGCGCGCCAACGTCGAAGCCAACGCGAGGCAATGCAACACAACACGGTCCAACACCATGTGGCGGGCTCAAGAGGCCGCCATTGGGTGGGAGTGGGATGGAGAGCAGCGGTGTGGCATGCATGAAGCCCGCGCAGGTGACTCTGCATGGTGAACGTGTTCATTGAGAGGCAGGAGCGCTCACCAGCGGAGGCTGTTTCAAGCGAATAGAAGGAAACGGACAATTAAGTAGAGCCAAAGCATGCTCTCAAGATTCGAGCGGTCGTTACCTTCAAGTTGTTCTGGAGGTAGGGTCTGCAGGTATCTTCCAGCCATCTTCTAGGCATCTCTTACAGGTGCGGCATCCTGCCTGCAGTGGAGTTTCAGTGACGACACCACGAAAAGTCTCCCCAAATCCACTTGCTCTGCACCGCCGTGCACCACCGCCGCCTCGTCGTCGCCCTCTTCTTTTCCCTCTATCCGGCCTGTTCCACCCCACGACCACCTCTTAACCCTTACCGACGGTGCCTATCATCGACTTGACATCTGTCGTCGCATACTGGGTCTCACGCACTGTCACCGTCGGTCTTTCTTTCAGCCTGTTGCTGTGTCGCATCATCGATCCTGCTCTCTTGAACTTGGGGAACACCGCTTCCGGATTCCGCTCGACGAGGATCGACGACGCCTCAGTAGACCTCTTTTCCACAACCCAAAGTCGCACATCGCATCACATAACCTGCACAGTCTCGTCACTGCACCGACCAGCCATGACGCGTATGTTCGTCTACGCTGCAGCCCTCGTGGCCTTTGTCGCAGGTACGTCCATCCTCAACCAGCTCCCCTCCGCCAGCCTTGCCATGCCACCAACCTAACATCGTTCCCCAGCGACGTTCCTGTCCGTCGCCTCCATCTGGGTCCCTCACTGGGTCACCTACTCCGTCACCACACCCGCCGGCGACACTTTCGAGAAGCATATTGGTCTCCACGAGAGCTGTTCATCTCTCGACGATCCGCCATGCCGACCCTACCCTCACAAGTCGATGTGTATGGATGGGGAGCGTTATTTCTGCTCTATGTGGCGCACTGTTGGTTTCATGGCTAGCTTTGCCGTCATTTTGTGCCTGGCTTGTCTCGTTTCATTCCTGGTCATCATGGGAGGCGGCAAGTACAAGCGGGAGACAGGCTGGCCTTTTGTTGGTGCCATGCTGACATTGGTGGCCGTTGTCGAGTTTGTCATCATCTCCATTGTGGTGAGTACTCTTGAATTGCACGCCGTCTGCGACGTGCTGGCCATTGCAAGCACAGACATCTCTTGCTAACCCACTTACTAGGCATACCTCTACGACAACGACGAGCAGTTCGCTATCCCTGGCTGGAACCTCGATGCCTCTTGGTATATGAGCACCTTCAGCGCCTCAATATGCCTCATCTCGGCCGCAGGACTCACACTTTCAGCCTATCTCCTCCCTCCAGAGGAAGGCTATGAGTTCCTTGATGATCCGTTCGATGCTTGAGCCAGCCTGCTGCATTACTTAGGCTTACGCTCGACCCGAGGCATCTTCACTCGGTGATGCCGCTGTGCTTTGGTCCTTTCTATGCTATCAAGTTTAGGAGTTTAGGTGTTAGAACTTTTCTCTTCCTTCTTTGCAGAACCCTTAGGGATGCTGGGGCTGCAGACCAAAGCATGATGTAGGAGTTTTGTTTGAAGAAGACACTTTGCAATGAGACATGCTTGTCGGGAACGGTTCAAGTCAGCTTCATCAGTGCAATCTGCGCATGTCCTCGCCTTGTGAATGTCGCATCAAATCAAGTTCAAAGCCTTGCCTGATCATGTCAACTTTTTGCTGCCAGTATTCTTTAGCTGAGGTGATCCTTGAATGTCATCTTGGTGTTGGTCTCCCTTGATGAACTGAGCAGACAGCATGAGCTTCGTCCAAATTGATTCTTCCATGCACCAGAGCAAATATTCGATAAATGGCCGGGACGGTGCCTCGCCCATCGTGACCAGCGCCGGTCGACTTGATAGCGACGGAGTGGAACGAGCCGCTACCCCACGTCACCCCTCTTCCTCTCCGTATATCTCCCCAAACTTCGACGTCACCTAGGGGTGCAGTCTCTCAACTCTGTGGGCTGTAAGAGAATCACGACCGTGAAACCCTCAATTCGTAAATCCAGTTTCCATAAGATGTCGAAGTCGTCTGCATCGCCCCCAAACCACCCTCTCACCCATAGCAGGACCATGGCCACCCCAGGCCTCACGCCCTCCCAGCTCGAGGCCTTTCACCGGGACGGCTACCTCATCATCCCTAACGCTCTCACCCCGGACACCGTATCTTCTCTCCTCCTCGAGACCAACCACCTTCTCGAGTCCTTCTCTCTCACTGACCACCCCCTCACCCGCTTCTCCACCGGCGGCGCAGACGGCGCAGACCACGTCGGCGACGAGTACTTCCTCAGCTCGGGCGACAAGATCCGCTTCTTCTTCGAGGAGGACGCTTTCGACGCCGAGGGAAAACTGACGAAACCAAAGGAGCGCGCCGTGAACAAGATCGGCCACTATTTGCATGGGCTGTCGGAGCCGTTTGGGAGGTTGATTGGTGGTGGGGAGGGAGATGTGAGCGCGGCCGACGTAGCTCGCAGCCTTGGTTTCAAGGACCCGCGGTGTCTTCAGAGCATGATCATTTGCAAGCAACCTGAGATCGGCGGCGCCGTGCCTTCTCACCAGGATTCTACCTTTCTGTACACGGATCCTCCCTCGGCCGTCGGCTTCTGGTACGCCCTCGAGGACGCGACTCTCGAGAACGGATGCCTCAGCTTCCTACCCGGCTCCCACCGCTGGGCGCCCATCGGCAACAGGCTGGTCCGCAAGCCGTTCAATGAAGGCACAATGATGATAGAGAACGACGGTGCGAGGTTTCCCGGCGAGAGCGACGGGATGGGGATCCAGTACGGCGAGGGGACCAAGGAGGAAGTGGAGGATGGCGAGAAGACGTTTGTGCCGGGCGAGGTCAAGGCTGGAGATCTGGTGCTGATTCACGGCAACCTGCTTCACAAGAGTGAGAAGAACACAAGCTCAAAGGGGAGGATCATATACACGTTCCATGTCATCGAGAATGAGGGAAAACGTTACGATCAGCGCAACTGGTTACAGCCGCCAAAGGAGGGCTTCACCAAGATGTACACATAATGGAACTCACAGTCAACAAGTCCAAAGTAAGCACATACGAGGGCTAGCGGTGTTTTCAAGCAAATGATGTAAATTCTTAGTTCGAAAATGCAAGGGGTATCTAATCTAAGATGGTGTGATCTAAATCTCGAAGAATGTAGCAGAAACAGGAAAAGTCCCCGAGGAAGCACATGATACAGTCTATGTGACGGAGGAAAGCCATATGCCAGAATGAGATCCGATGCCTGTAGCCTTCCTTTTACATGATCCATGATACGCTGTTCTTTCCCAAAATGTGAAATGGTCTGGTGAAATTTGGTGCCGATGATGGTGGTTGCTCAAAGCTCTTCCTCATCGGAGTCAGAGTCACTGTCCTCCCCAGATGATGAGGACGATGAAGAAGACGAGCTGCTGGATGACTCGTAGCCTGCTTCCTTTGCCGGCTCGTCTTCATCATCTGACTCGTCGGAAGAGCTATCGTCGCTGCTGCTGTCCGATTCACTGTCAGATGACTCGTCGCTGCTGCTGTCATCGACGTTGGTGCGAAGCTTCCTCCTCCGCTTGCCTGCCACACCTGCGCTGAGACCCAGGCTCTTGCCATTGGTTGTGGCATCCGAGGTGAGGTGGTTGTCGCTGGCGGTGATAGTCTCAGAAGAAGCGTTGGATACGGATGTGGTGGTGGATGTGTCTGTCTCACCACTGTCGGACAGGTCGTCGAGGATGAGCTCTGCACGCATACGCTTGATGACTCTCCTGATGATGACGTCGGCATCTGATGACGTAGAGAGGTACTCGGCCTCGTCGAAATTTTTGCGCTTGTTTGAAGCAGGCCGTTGTGAGCCGAAGAAATCGGCAAGCATGGATTCGTAGGTGCCCTGCTTGGCCTCGACATCTTTGGTCCCGGTCGGGAAGCCCTTGGGCCCGATGGCCTGGTCGTGGGCCTTCACCTCCATGGCCGACTCCCTTAGACGTGTCCGAACGAAGCCCTTGAGATCGCGAATATATTCACGGAAGATGGCAAAGTCTGGCGTCGGGATGGCAGAGTTGTCGTCGAAGACGTGCTTAATGAGAGCGGACTGATGATTCTTGTTGAACTTCCAAGTATCCCGTGACGTCTTCCACTGTCTTAGGTATTCAAGGGCGGTGGTGAGGTCAAGTGCGGGCTGAGGTTGCTTCTTCTTGGCGGGACCTTTGCTCTTCTGTGCTGGTTTGGCGGCCTGGGGAGACTTGAGATTGGAGGCTGGAGCTGGTGATGAGGTCGAAGCGGCAGGAGGATGAGAGGAAGAAGAGTTGATGAGGTCGGCCTTTGTTGGAGTATCCCCAAAGGAGACGGACTTAGACTTGATATGCCTCGCTGGGCCAGCAGCGGTAGGGCCAGCATTCCTGGGATCCTCCCTTCGGGCCCGTTTGGGAGGGGAGTCATCGGCAGGACCCGGCGGGGCGTGGGCGTCGAGTTTTCTCTTGGGAGTCTGATGATGGTGCCCAACGGAGGCGGGCCGAGCGGCGGTAGATGCAGGTGCAGCGGCAGCGGCAGCATCAGAGGAAGGCTGCTGCTTGAGCTTCAAGCCCAACCTTTTCCAGGCTGGGACGGTGGCGGAACTCATAGTGAGAGAGAGTGGGTGAGAGCGAGGGAGACTTGAAAGGGTCGGGCAGCGAAGGGAGAGAGGGGTTGCCAGGTGTACAGGGCGAGGAATGAGAAGGCGGTGCGCTGTTTTCCGGCTGCCTTTCTAGTTTACAGCGGTCTCTGAATGCTGAAATGATTGGGAAAACCAAGCGAGTTTGGTGCGTCAGTCGTCGAGGGAGTGATGCCAGGGACCCTCCTCCTCGTTGGGCAGCAGAGACAATGCAAAGTGGGAACCGCCTGGGCTTCTCTGCAGCAAGCTGGGCAGCGGTGGCTCTGGCTGGACGGGAAAGTGATCTGCAAGCGTCCGACAAGTCTTTGAAACGTTTGGCTGAGAATGTTCGAGAATCCTGAAGAGATGACGGGACAGGGGCCGAGATGCACGATGATGCAGGTGGTGTTTTCTCGTTTGGCTGATTGTCGAGGATGAGGCTCACGATGAGTTTGCAGCCCGCAGTTGACGTTGCGACTGAAGATGCTGGACTTTTTTTTTTTCTTGGGTTTGGCGGTCGGCGGATGGACCCGCTGTTGGACTGCCGCTTAGCGCTAGAAGGACGGATCAGGGACTAACAACCTGCCTGCCCATACAGTGGGGTCTACCTAATGGATGAGTCTGCCTACCTACCCTACAATCATACCTCGCGAAACTAAACCTATGGAAATGGTCTTGACTGCCAGTATTTCTCATCCACCCTTCCTTCGCCTGTGTCCTCTGGCGTAGGAGACGTCATCCTCCATAATTTTGGTCAATACTCTCGTTTTGAACATATTGAGGGCCGTCCTACTGTATGTAGGCAACGAAAACATCGCAGAAACCATCATCAAGTGGAAGCCCGGGATATGTCACTTCGACCACTGAAGTGGCATTGGTTCAACACTACCAACATGATGGTCCAAACACTGGGCGAGTATATACATCTAGCTGAATATTATAGACACTACTAATTATTCTAACAAAAGCTCAGGCGGGGATCTTGTGTGCATGAGACGACCTCAGGGTCTGGAAGACGCCGTCAGGGTCGTACTTTGCACTGGCAGCCTTGAGCTTCGCAATGGCCTCATCGCCAACAGTCGCCAGGGGATCCTGAGTGTAATCAGCGTAGTTGAGGTACTTCCACTCCCAGTAGACGCCTTGCTTCTTCGCGAAAGCGTCTGCGTCTTGCATGAAGGCCTCAAGATACGGCCTCGCAATGGCCTCGTACTCGTCAGCATTGGGGCCGTTGACGGCGAAGGTGAGGAGGAACATGATGCCGGCTCCCTGCTCGGTGAAGTGCTCCAGACCCATGACATTGCCACCGTTGGCGACACTTTTATCGGTGATCGATTTGGTCAGAGGCTGGAACATGCAGAGGGTGTTGAGGCCGCTGTCGGATGGAGGCATCAATTCCGTCAGGGTGGCATCGAGCTCGAAGTACTTGTCCCTGATGTACTTCATGACGACAGGGTCGTTAAGGAAGGAAGACGTCATCCAGACGTTGTTGAAACCAGCTGGCTGACCAGCACCGAGTTCAAGGGTGACCACGGACATGGTCTCTACCTTGGTGGTGTCTTGAGTGATGCCCTCAAGGGCGTAGAAGCCATCGGAAGCAGGAGGCTTGACGACCGCCCGAGTGTTCTCGAGCGCCACATTCAGGATGTACCCGCCAAGCAACTGTGGGAGGTACGCCCAGTAGACAATGGCGGTGGTGTTCTCATCCTTGCCCTGGTTCTCGGCAAACACAGAAAACTCGTCGAGCACCGAATCGCCAACCTCGAGATCGTAGAACAGGTTTCCACCCCAGATGCGAGAGTCGCCATTGTCGAAGGCGATAGGGTACATATCGAACGAGGTGATGAGCGCGAAGTTTCCGGAGCCGCCCTTCATCGCCACGAACAGATCCTCGTTGTAGGTCGCATTGGCGTTGGTGATGGTGCCATCGGCGAGCACGACGTTCCAGTTTGCGACGGTATCACAGGCCATTCCATGCGAGGCCGAGTGGAACGAGTTGCCTCCTCCCGAGACGAAGCCACCAGTGCCAACCGTACCAGCACGTCCTCCAGCGACGGCGATGCCGTAAGGGTCGATGGTATCGTAGACATTCTGCCATTGAGTGCCTGGACTCACGTTGACGAGACCGGTGCTTTCATCGTAGCTTGTGGAGTTGAGCCAGCCTTGGAACACATGTTAGCCTCGTCTCGCACGGCCCGATTTTGATACCCAATTCACTCACTAAAGTCAATGGTGACGCCGTTCTTAACGCTGTTGGATCCTGGGAACGAGCCGTGACCACCTCCTCGAATGCCGAACCTGCAGTTCTTCTCGGAAAGGATGCTGATGATTGTAGACACGTCTTCAGCAGAGGCAGGGACGGCGATGCAGGTGGGTGCCAACGCAGCGCTCTCTGACCAGTACGTGTCCATGAGACCACCGTAGAGCGACATGGAAGAATCGAGGATCTGGCCCTGAAGCTTTGCTTTGGCGAGCTTCTTGCACTGTTTCAATTGAACTTTGGTCAGCCAGTCGAGCTTGTCGCGTGGATCGTAGACGAAGACTTACGCATGCCGCTGAACTCGAACAGGAGGCGGCACCATTGACCAAGGGAATGGAAGCTGCCAACGCAGCGGCGCTTGAACTGAACTTCATGTTGCAAGCAGTTCCGCTCTCGATTTCGCGCTTTGGAGAATTGTCGAAGCGTGCGCCTTCAGGTTGGAGGACCGTGTACAACCGTGCAAGGAAATGGAAATGAGCGTCGAGCAATGAGGAGTATCAAAACTGCTAGCCAAAGAGGAAAGAAAATGATCAAGAGACGCAGCAGGCGACGGAATCTTATTGCCTCTCAGACCCGAGGCCCTGCAGGCACTCACATGGGAACCAGTGAGCTCTAAGCCCGACACGTCCAAAGGGGCACAACCTCCTCCGTCAGGTCCCCTGAATATGAGTAGTGAGGACGACAGGGAGAAACCAACAGTATGTGGGGTTTAGCAAACTATAGAGTCAATAATTTGAGACCGAGGAATGCGCAGTAACAGAGGGAACAGGGTATAGAGCCTCTTCAGTCCTCACCAAGGCAGACCGCATGGGGAAAGTAATTCGTGCGACTATTGTTGCTTACCATTTATTTGAATGGATAGACTTTAGCACATGGTATATCCAATATGAACGAACGGCCTCACCCGAGTGCGACAAGGGAAGAAACTCTCAACGCCATCGCGATCTCTGGCCAAGAACAGCGAGACGTCCTGCCGAGCCACCCAATTGCGAGCGAATCGATCAGGGGCGCAATATGAATCCCACATGGCGATGACCTATGGAACCAAGGATCTGGGACGTCGGCCAGAGCTCACTGCTTCATTCCTGCTATCCATGGTGGACTGAAGGGCTGGAGAGTGTATCTCGGCCACAGACTTCATATCTCTCCGACGAAGGTGAAGGTGTGCCGCACTCTCACCATAGA
Source organism: Sarocladiaceae sp. R1802 (assembly GCA_023628655.1). Taxonomy (NCBI): domain Eukaryota; kingdom Fungi; phylum Ascomycota; class Sordariomycetes; order Hypocreales; family Sarocladiaceae; species Sarocladiaceae sp. R1802. The sequence goes on from JAMAKF010000007.1 coordinate 635,048, forward strand.
CCCCAGCATGCACATTGATGCGTGCCAAAGACGTGAGCATGCTGCGTGTACTCCGTACAGGGGTCACGTCTTGGTGGTAGCATCCGGAGTGGCCTCATGGCCCCTAATGCAATGTGCGACCGACCGACCACCCACGCTCTCCCCTCAATACAATAAGAAGCTAAGGCTCTCTAAAGAAGGTCAAGGAACGTGCGCAACATCTCTTTACTTGCAACGCATCAAGTCGGGGGAAAGCTGAGACTCTACGCATCTTCCTAGCGCGAGTCCCCAGACAACTCAACCGTGGGGATTGGGCAAGCTAGCAGGCATTGATCACAACCATGGCGGCAATCATGCTCCAGGCATGACAAGAGATTAAGCGCAAAGGCGTCGCCAGGCTTCTAGACCAGCGGGGAGCAAGAGATTCATGACCCGGTCCGCTACCCCCGGTATGTCAACCTTGTTCGGCGCAACTATGTACCCCTGTACATTAATTCACCCACAACCCTTGGCGAAGGACCTGCCCAGAGTCCCCGTCTTCCATCCAGCCCTGTTGTCAAGAGTCGTGCGCGGGGAAAGACTTCTAGGGATTCATACTCATGCTCGGACACGGGGGAAGATGACTGCCCTTTTCGCCGTAGGAAGCAGTCCGCGCACAGCTCGAATGATTACAAAAGTGTGTGGCACTGTGTGCTCCCGCAACATACTTCCACGACGGATGCATTATAGCTGTGCCATGACTCGGTGCTCTTGCAGAACCTTCCTTTTACTCTCAAAAGCCTGGTCAAGGATCCTGAATCGCCATCCGAGATATCCCTGCTCCCTGTTCTGTACGGCGAGGCGCAGTAAGGTTTAGCTGTGGCCTTGACAATGAAGCGTCAAGGATATCGCCTCCTTGAAGTTAAAATCAAGATGTAAATGAGTTCTAGAACACAAATCTTGAGGATCCCCTGTAAGAATGACTACCGCCAATGCTCACAAGCGAAATTCGGTAGCGATCCCCGAGCTGATCCGATGTCCATACTCCAGACCGTTTCTAAGAGCTGATGCTGACCTTCATTCATCCTGTTCGATCCGACGAGAACGATGGCAGATCCTACCCATACCTTTTCATGCATCAACGTTAGAACTTTGCCAAAATCAGGACATGCCCCGATTAGGATGGCAAAAAGGACATTGGCGCAGACAATGTTTGGTTCGCTTGCGTTCTCAGGGGTCTGATGCTGGGTTCCTGCAGTCACTGCAACCTTGTGTCAGACCAATCAATATTATGAGCAGTAAAGTTTGGAAAGTCTGTCTCAATGTCCCCGGGGGTCAGTTACTGCTACGACGTTCTCCGCCGGGAGTTCCAAGCCACAGCTGCTCTTCCTAGTTGATCTCGCCCAGTACAACCGGTACAGGCTGGCCTCGGGATTGCTACGCTACGGGAGGTGAGACGCTTCTTGCAGCCACCGAGTAGCAGTCGACTGACTACCTATAGGATGGTGAGTACCCCTGGGTCTGATAAGCCTTCTGGAAGGGTTGGCCAATTGCTGGTTGATGTTCGAATCCGGCTTATTACAATACCGCTTCCCTTGCCTTCACTCTTGAGTTCTCTCAGTCTCACATCGACACTATTCAGCGAAGCGTGTTATGCTACATTTCTGCATGATGTCGTCGTAGCTGGCGACCGTGCCTCGAGCTTCTCTCTCCGGATCGATCTCGCCTCTCTTCCGCTACAGCGACTTAGATCCGCAGCACTACAGCATTACCTTTGAAGTGACAATCAGACAATCAGCACAATGCCAATCCACAAGGGCGTCGAGGTTCTGGCCCTCCCTCCACCAGACTATGAGGTGGACTTTGACAATCCACGACGAGAGGCCGTGCCCGTACCTTACTATGTGGCTGCGTTCGGGGCCACGTTGACGCTGATCTTCATGGCCCAGAGGATCTTTGTGAAGCTTCGTCTCTCAGGGGGGTTACAACTTGATGACTGTGAGTTTCCTTCTCTGCTTGGCCGAAGACCTTATGGGCTAATCGTGGAATACCACTCAGACTTACTTCTCCTCGCTTGGGTATGACTTGAATTCGATGAGCATGTTGAAAGACTAATCAGCCTTTAGACACTGGCCATGATAACCATTGCTCTCTGCGTCCGTACGTACTGAGAACCCGTTGGCCCTGAAGAGGGTAACACGCTTACATTCTGACTAGACATGTTCGCAAACGGAGCTGGAGGCGTTCATATCTGGGAAATATCCGTTGATACGTATTTGATCTACGCAATGGTAAGTCAAAGAACCCCTTTTATTCATTCAACCCAAGAGGTCGAAATAAGAAGGACTTTCCCTCCCTCACCCAGCGAGAACAACCCCTGACGGATATCTACTTCTCCAGGACGTGTGGATTGCATCTTGGATCTACTGTATCGCCGGATCCCTCGCCAAGATCAGCCTGCTCATCTTCTACCTCCGCCTATCGCCTCAGCCCTGGTTCCGATGGGCCGTCTGGGGTACAATGGCCTTCATTGGCAGCTATTCCATCGGCATCGTCTTCTCCCTGATATTCGCCTGCAAACCCATCAGCATGGCGTGGGATATTCGAGTGGGCGGAGAGTGCATTGATATGGCCGTGCTCTACATCGTCACCGCCGCTGCCAACATCTGCAGCGACCTTGTTCTCTTCTGCCTGCCCATCCCCATGGTGTACAATCTGCAGATCCCTCGCAGGCAGAAGCTTGGCCTGCTCTTCATCTTCCTTATCGGCTCTTTGACGGTTGTCACTTCGGTCGTTAGGGTTGCTATCTTACCAGGAATGCTGACGAACCTGGACTTGACCTGGGCCATTTCCTGGGCCAGCGTGTGGATGTCAGTGAGCCCCTTTTCCCTACCCCTCGAGGACTCGTTCGATTCCAGCAGACAGAACCTGTCTTTCTGTACGGGTGATACTGATCTGGATTTGATAGCATCGTCGAGGCGAATCTACTCATCATCTGCGCTGCTCTCCCTACCGTCCGCAAATTCTTCCGCCACGTCGCACCCCGATTCATCGGCGAATACTCCCGCAACGGCACTACCAGTCGCTCGCGCACCAACGCCAAAAGCGGGCTCTCGGCTCTGAAGAGCGGCAACATCGTCACCATTGGTGGCAGCGGCAGCGGTGGCGGTGGCAACAATAGCAGCCATGCAAGCCGCAGGGACCGCCATCAATACTCCCAATTCGACGACGACGTCAACAGCAATAGCGCCGGCTCCGTCGAAGAGATCGCCCTGGTCTCGGCCGGCAAGGGGTTCCACCGTGAGCAGCGCGTCTCTGGCGGACGGACGCAGCGCGAGGAGGTCGGTGTTGCTCACGGAGGTTGGGTGGACAGCGACTCCGACAAGGCCATTGTCATGTCGCCCAAGGGGAGTATTGTGCAGACAACCTCGATCACAGTTGAGTATAGTCAGAAGAACAAGCCAGAAAGGACAGAAAGGAACAAAAGCTAGCCTGTGGGAAAGGCAGGACATATCGGGTATCTGTGACCGGCTTTGGACTTTTTGGGTATATTGACCTCCCACAGGGGGCCAACAGCGCTGCTATGCCTATGTATGAGTGCTTTGGGCAGTAGAACATCGTCGTATTCTTTCTTTCATACCAAATACACACATATTTCCTCTGAGAAGGAGACCTCGTTTGCTACAGCTTGGTCACTGAAAGGTGCAGCACAGACCACAAGATGATAGCTGATTCCTCAGGTAGGCGTGAATAGCCTCTTCTTGACATGCACCAACAGAGACATGTTCGGTAGTGATTCGAGACGCATACTGCAACTACAATCCTAAGCCTGGCATCACCATGTACGACTGACCCGAAGTACTAGGTAAGTACTAGTAGAGAATTCACCTGACGGCATCAAGGAGAGTATCACTTCCACGGCACCCTTGTCCTGGAAAACCTAGATAGATAATCTTCCCAAAGAACTTCTTCTTTATCCCAAGTCGGACGTGGGAGGTGACCGAGAGCGAATTCATGTATTGCTGCGCCCACCCCGGCCCGGCCTTCTACGCCCCTTTTCTGAGGCTTGCATCCGCAGCCACGCCGCTTCTTCTAGCCACACCCTTGTGTACGTGGCGAAGATCACGTCCAACGTAGGCGCAACGGCCAGCTTCGTCGTAACTCCCAGGCTCAAGATGTACATTGCTCTATAACTTATAAGTGCTACAGCCGTCTCTTCAATGCTCGCCTGGCTCATTCTCCCAAACAGCCGTTGGTGAAATCAGCTCTTTTCTTGATCTCCCAAGTTCGTAAGATCAGCAGGCATCGACCGACAATCAAACAGTAACCGCTATGCAACAACAAGAAGCCGAGGACTTGCGACACCTTCAAGTCATACTCAGACATACTCAAGGGCAAATCATCAAAGAGGCTCAAAGGGGCGATAGCCATACACTTGATGTGACTGTTCAGTCGCATGTTCCCGTCTTGACCTTCCGCTATGTCCACACGACAAGACCGCTCAGTAACATCGAAGCCGAGATACGCCACCTTTGGCACACGGTTATTGAAGCAGCCAAACACTGGGATGCTGCCAATCCAAAGCAAGACACGCTCGTGCGATATATGCTGAGCGCACGAGGCAGAGGGACACTCACGAGGCCTCTGGAAGACGTGGGGCCGGATGGCGCCGGCGCCAGCGAAGGCGATCGACTGGAAGCCACTGCTTGCTCTGATGGCGGCATGTTCTGGTCAGATCTGCCTCTCTTGGGGAAAAGCTTGGTCGAAGAGTGGACGCAGCGATTCTACAAGGCCGACTACGGCCATGAGCACAATGTACGCCCTAACTTGGCTGCCTTCGTCGGTCGTCTTATTTCGGTAGACATCTGGCAGGGAGCAGCCGCCTGTGCTCTTTCATTGTTCCGAGTGACGTTGGAGCCCACTGGACCACTGGAGCTGGCGAGCACGGCCAATGACGGTGCCGATGAAACCAGTGAAAGACTACCCATGGGGACATTGATCGCTGCTCTACTGCAGATGCTATATTACTCTGAGGGAGTCATCATCAACCCAAGCAACTACAGTTCTCATCCTGCAAACGCTCGATTACCGTCGGATATGTCTGGACTAGGCCAGTTGGCGGTGCAATCAGGCTTGTCTTCTACAGGGTTCAGTCCGGGGAGATGGCGCTTCTGGATCAAGAGACTCAATACTCTGGCTGAGTGTGAATGTCAAGTCGTCGCAGAAACCGCGAGATCCTGTCTTGATGTTATGGCGTCCGCAGCTGAGAACATATACGGGCCGCTGGCTGGCAAACTTAGACTGTAGTGATCAAACGTATGGAACTTGATGGGGTGTGCTTCGTCGAGTCTCTTGAAAGGCGGACATCAGGTGGGAACTGTTGCGCGACGTATTGGCACAACCTTTGGCAGCAGATAATCAAATGAGAACGCGCTCCTTGACATGCTTCGTCCAGCGAGTATGATGGACAGAAGAGCAAAGGTCGAATCGCTGGATGTAATGTAGACTCACTCGAGCTTCAAGCTGGCTCGAATGGGTATAGTGCATTTTGGGGCCCCAAAAGTTGGTGCCTCATGGTGCTCTCGCAATCCAGATCAGGCACCAAGGGTTCCCTTGAGACTCCAGGCGCCAGCGCCTGTAACGCGGCAGCCACAGTCGTAGCAGCCACAGGTGCATAACCCCAGTGCAACTTGTGGCGGCACCATCATCTCCAGGCAAGCTGCAGCTAACGCGTCCGACCACCGAGCTCATCAACCGCCATCACCATCATCGCCTTCAGCCTCAGCATCCGGCATCGCCAGCGAATCCTCACGACGACCGCTCCTGACTTTGACATCATCCTGTCTAACTGCACGATACACCCACCTTTTCCTCGGTGCGCCTAAGAAGGCCCGACAACCCTCACAATGTCTGGTACGTCGAGCCAGCTCCGCCGCAGCTGAAAGCTGTATGCGCTGCAAGATTCCACGCAGGCTGACATGATCTCTTCGTAGCCGGCGCTTACGACCGACACATTACCATCTTTGCCGACAATGGCCGCCTCTACCAAGTCGGTGCGTATGCTTTCTCCCATTCGCTCCCCTGCCCCGATGACGATCCCGGTCCCGGGTTTGCAGCCGATGCGATGGTTTCAGCAATGCCCTGGTGCTGACATACACAAACAGAGTACGCCTTCAAGGCCATCACAGCTGCCAACATCATGTCGGTAGGAATCCGTGGGAAGGACTGCGCCGTCGTCCTCTCTCAGAAGAAGGTCCCCGTACGTCACACCTCACGAGCGATGCCGTGAAAGACCCCAAACGAATGCGCTGGTCAGCTGCTGACACTTTATCAGGACAAGCTGATGGATCCCGCCTCCGTCTCTCACATCTTTCAGCTTTCGCCTTCTGTTGGCTGCGTTATCACTGGTTCCATTGCCGACGCCAGAGCTTTTGCCCAAAGAGCCCAAGGCGAAGCCGCCGAGTTCCGCTACAAGTTCGGCTACGAGATGCCAGCTGATGCCCTCGCAAAGCGCTTGGCAAACATCAGCCAGGTCTACACCCAAAGAGTACGTGTTGAAAATCTCATGTTGGTTTGAGAGGGCCCCAGCTGGGGCGTTGCCAAGATAAGGGCTGGAGTAGCGTTGCTGACATCTGCTGTTTTCCAGGCCTACATGCGCCCATACGGTGTGGCCACGACCATCATCTCCCTCGATTCGGAATACGGACCTCAGCTATTCAAGTGCGATCCAGCCGGCTACTACATCGGCTACAAGGGGACCGCTGCCGGCCCCAAGCAACAGGAGGCCCTCAACCACCTCGAGAAGAAGCTGCGTAACAAGGAGCACGCTGAGGGAACATGGGAGGAGGTTGTCGAGATGGCCATCACCACCCTCAGCACGGTGCTGAGCATGGACTTCAAGAAGGGCGAGATCGAGATCGGTATCGTTGGCGGGCCACGAGCGGACTGCAAGGAGGGCACGGAGCCGGGATTCCGCAGGCTGACGGAGGACGAGATCGACGACAGATTACAAGCCATCGCGGAGAAGGACTAGACTGTGGAAAGTTGAGCTCGACTTGGACGGAGCTGGACAGCCATAACCGGCGCTATGCTACAGTTGGGCAGTCCGGAAAGGGATATATCAGGCCAGATTCGACAACGGGAAGCCCGAAAGGGCTGCGGCTGGCATGAATTGACTCGTAGGCTGAGGTCAGGTCGATCTGGCAACCTCAGGGACACGAGTGTGTGGGAGTGTGGGAGTGTGGGAGTGTCGGACCTCCGTCACCACCATTGCTCTAGGGATGGTTAGTCTGGAGTCGATGCACCCCTTGTCCCGTGCGTCCACTACTGCATCTGACACCTGTGTGTGCAAATAAACAATTTGAAGCTTTCCGTCTGAACCCTGGAATCTGGAGCCGTTAACGTGTTCGCTACTAAGTCCCGTGTCAATCAATACTGCTTCAATGCCCAATGACGGCTCAGTACGACGCCGAGTCGGGGCCATGAGCTTCTGCCGCTCCCTCCGAATGGAACCCTATGTTTCCCCCACCAATGCAAGGCTAATGACGACAGAAATTCGAAACTTTGCAAGAGACATGAGAATGTAGCTCTGTGGTTGGCTATACCACGACCCTGGCATCCTGAGCTTCCAGCTAGACATGGATTCTCGGCTATCGCTGCCACTCGCCGAGATGGTCCGCGGCCCTTCCCATTGGTTGGACGAGTCTTGACCGGGCCAACTCTCCCTACTGTAGGGCCGGGCTCGTGGGACTCTCCCGCATGTCACTAAGCTTTTTTAGCACGGGAGGGGGTTCTGGTGTACGTGGAATGGGTGGACGGTGTGCCTTGCAGCAGTTCATGGGTCGAGCTGAAGGTGCGAAGATCGACCCACGTACAGAGGGGACTGAGGCACTCGGAGGCATCTTGTTGGCTTGACGAAAGTTGTGGGCTAGCCGTGCAGAATCAATAGATTGTCACCGTTTCGGTCGCAGTTAGCCTCGTCCATTGAGGGTTTCATGCAGATTGACGAGGCAATAGCCTCAGCCGGCGGGACTGGATGCAATGGGCTGTAACGGTGAAGGGCGTTTGACACCGGGGCACGGCGGCCTCCCACGCGGTCGGACTCAACCGTATCGAATTGTGGCTTGACCCAGCCCAGGATGCTGCACATGCACCACGACACACACACACACACACACACACACAATTCACAATCCACACCGGTAAGAAGACGAGAGACAAAGGGCAGACATGGCAGACATGCAGCACGAGCCCACTATAGGGATTTAATTCTCCCACGGCACCGGAGCTATGATCCACGCCGGACTATATGCCAATGTCCTCACCCGTCCGTCGCAGGGCTGTACTGCGCTCTGATTGGCTGTCTCCAAGCTGCCAGTGTAGAGCTGATCTCGCATCCTTGCGGCCTGTGATAAGCCCTCGCGTGGGTTTTGTTGAGAAGAAATATTGCATTCATCGTCGGTTTGTCATGCTCTTGCCCTGACATGGCCTTGACCTCAGGGGAACCTCGAGTCATGGGTGTTGCGGGATGGCTGCTGGGGTCAGAACAACACAGAGTCGTCTCTTGTACGCGGACGAACATCGTCGTCTTGTACATAAGGAGCTGCACGCCAGACTACAGATCTTCTTTGGTCTAGTCAAGCCACTAATGGTCTTGCAATTGTGCTTTCTCACTTTCTGTTTTTGCCTCTTTCTGTAATTGTATTGCATTGGACTAGACGTTGACCGTCTCTTCCTCGCCTGGGCTTCTCGGACCCCCTTCGCCACCTCTTGTCCCCATTCGCCTTGAACACACACCGATATGGACGGTTGTAAGTCTTCCCCAGACCCATCCGACATTTCTTCGCCTTCCAATTTAACAGCGTCGCCACAGGGAACCCCTTTCGAACAGCCCGAGTCGCCGAGATTCTCGACGACTTCCGCACACTCCAATACTACATCGCCTCCAGCCCTACAGAGCCGTCCCATCCAGACGACTACCACACCGAGGGATGGGCAGCACTCCGGCAGTGTGCCATAGACGGCCAGTATATTCTTGACTGCGCGGCCGACACCAGTGTTCCAACGTCAAGAGGCGGGGAGGACGAGCAAAGGAAGGCTGAATTGAAGCAGTATGTCAAGCCAGTATCACCGAGAATTGCAAAGTATAATTGGCTGACCAAAGACATGTTTTGATGTTGAGCAGGGTGCTGTTGGATGCGTACGCAAGACGGCATCAAGGACAGAAGATTTACCTCCGGCAAGGGGCTGCGCAGCGGTGGATCGAGCAACGAGACCAGATTCTTCAAGGCGAAAGGCCTCGTTCCAAGCACAGCAGGCAGCTGCGGCAATGCGACCAGCAGCTGCGCTCGGTAATGTCCAACCAGGAAACACAGCACCTCGTGAACAGCACAAGGCTAACCGTGGGTGCCATTCAGGAACTGTCTCTTCTCACAGACGAATACGTCTACGAAGAGCTTCAAACAACAGATGTCTCAATGGGCCGTTGGATTGGCGAGGACCCGAGTCTGAGAAAAGTCGTGCGTTGGCTGTCCAGCCGATTGCGATGATGTGTCGATGATGAGCCTTGGCAGATCACGAACTCGCGCCATGTTATGACGAAGGTACGATAGTCACGAAGGAAACGGACAGGTACACGAGCGCGAAGGAAAAATGTGTAAGAGACTGCCTGGTGCAGATGGATGGCAAGGCGCTGGGAGCCATGGCGAGCATGTTTGGGGAGGGCTTTCTCCGCCGAAACTTAGTTGACCGGGAGTTCATTCGTACGGGAGACGGGGACGGGCAAGTTGGTGTAATACCAGCCAAAGGCTTTTCTTTTCGTGTAATACTCTTCAGCTATCTCTTGCTCTGTACACAGAGAGCGATACCAGCAAGGGACAGGCCCATGCCTATTCCAGTATCTATTAATTCACTATTAGCATCTTGAGACTTTGCACCATCTGGCATGACACATACCTCTGCTAATGACCTTGCCCTCGACATACCACTCGCCCAAAACGGTAAAGAGGAAAGCCATGGTATTGACGATGGGCACCGTAAGGCTGAGTTCTGCGGACCCAAAACGTCAGTCACTCGAGACTTTGACGGCCAAAGCCAATATCCGGTAGAACGGAGCGCCACGCGATGATAAGTAACGGGACCAAACTCACCAGCCTGGCCAATCAGCAGGAAGAACCAGATGCTCCCAGTGAGGTTCAACAGCAGAGGCACTGCATACCGCGGGTTCCTAAGCAGGTCAATGACGGCGAAGAAGGCGCCGTAAACCTTGCTTCGGAGCCAGCTTGACTTGACGGATGGGCTGTCGAGGATGGGATGGGGAGGGGTCGTGTGGGTTCGGGCGGCCCGGCGGATGAAGGGCGTGGTGAGGCCCCATGCAATGCCGACGAGAATGAAGCTAAGGATGTAGTTGAAGACGGGAGGCTTGTCCTGCTCTGCCATGGTTGCGGCTTCTTGCCGTGCCCCTGATGGGAAGGGGTCGCTAAGGAGACACGATGCAGTCTTATCGATCAAGTACTCCAACTGAATCAACAATTGCGGTGATCCAATGGAAACAAGAGCCCGATGATGGGACTGTGCGATTACTTGATGCAGGCCGGGATCTTGTTGAGGTAGCCTGGCCGTTTGTGGTGGAATCGTTGCTTCCTCGTCATCTGAGGTGAGTCGCGGTAGGCCAGAGTGAGTTGGGGCACAGCCTCAATGTGGCTTGAGCGGACCGCATCGCATCGCAGCGGCAGAGCCGGATGTGGTTGTGGCTGGTGAATTGCCGAGCTTTGTGATTGGACGGAGGCCGGTGACTCCACATCTCTCGACGACCCCTGCACAGCTGGACTCGCAATGCCGTCTTTCTACCCTGATCACACCAGTGCCAATAGTGCTGTCACCACTACTCAACACGAGCGTGAGCTGACGATGAGGCTGGCAATGAGTTCGGCCAGTATATAGATGTCACTTATGGTGAATTGCGTAGGAAGTGTTCGACGTGAAGCAATGCCTGTGTCCTCTGAGGCAAGCGACTGCTACTTGACGATGAAGATCATCACCTCAAGCACTAGAGACCATGCATCCAGGTCCATGCTCAACACACGCTGACGCGAAAGACATGACCACATCGGTCACTGACTGGTTTGTCTCTGGTTTGATCCTCTATAGCATTCGTAATGATATACTGCGCTGCACTGCCGCCGTTGACTCGGGAGAGGCTGACCAATTCAAGCCGCCTCCTCCGTATCGAAAGAAGCATCGACCACTCGAGTGATTGGTCAGGAGACATTGGGCAATTCTCCAATACGATCGATCGTTTCATGCGGCATCCAAGCTCTCTAGGGACTCTGACACCCAAGTGGTCATGCTCGCAATCCTCGCAAATGCCGCTAAGATGACTTCGAACTGTGCGACAAGAACACTACAAATGCAACGGGATATACTTACCGAGAGGTCAATTCGATGCATTGAGCATTGATATGATCACTCACATGATCTCGCGCTTCATCCGCGTATCTCACGCCATCAATTACCCCATTGCCAACGCGTCTCACATTCGATGATTCATTAACCACCCCCGGACTCCCTCAAAGTCTCACCGCCAGACAACCTACGTTCATGAGCTATGAGGTACATCTGCAAGCCCAAATTGGCACGGTCCCTTATTTGCTACCTCACCCTTGCTTTCGGCAGCAGCCGTTCCTCTCCGGACCTTCTCGCCCGGTAAGCTTCCCGCCAGTCAGGGACACTTCGACCGGAATAGGTGTAGGTGGAGGGGTGGGTGTCGTGCCAGCCCGCAGATCGATCAGATTTCACGATCTTTTCCGCCTTCCCCGTGGATTTGGTGGGGGAGTGAAGTGGTGCAGTTTTCCTTGAAAGCGAGGATTTCTACGGCGATCAAGAGTGAACATGCATCTTGGCCATTCAGATCGCGAACTTCTCGTGGAAGCAATGCTTCAACCGCAATGGTCTATAAGGCGGCAACGCAGCTTTCTACTCATGATAATCAACTCAGAACCTGGCTGTCCAACATTCTAAAAGGCACTGATGCATTTTCTGACTGCTTCTCAAGTCAATGACCAGGCAATCCAAGCCAACGCGTCATTTCTCATCCACTCTCGAGACATTGATCTTCCCCGGCCCCGGTACACCCTCTCGTCTCATCTTGTCATCGATTCACCTCGCAAGTCAGTCTACTCTCTATGCCCCATCCATGTCACTCAAGCTACCTCACGTTCCGGTCGAAGCTGCCTAGCCATTGACGAATTACCGGTTCTCCATGCTAGGCCCCAACTTCCCTTTCCGTCTGGGGTCAGCTTCGTGTAGTCCGGTGAACTCGATCCTAGACCGCTCGCCCTGTCAATTCACGGCTGGTTCAGGGACGGGATGCATGGATGGACCCATGTCCCCAAAGCGTCGCTGATCTTATAGGCAAGACGTCACGAGTGAGCATAGGGCATCCGGTCTTTGTGAGGCTCATCGAGAGATCGGGTGGTGAGCGGGACGGCGTAGTCGTGTTTCGTCGAGGCCGGGGTTCACCTCTTTTGCGCATATGCTCCGGCATGGATTGCGTCAACGATGTTCAGCTCTCTCCAAAGTTCATCACGATCTTGAAAGTGAAAGTTTGAGGTCCAATCGAGTGTAGTCCGGTACCCAGCAATGTGTATAAAGGTCTGCTTTCCCTCCCCCTTAACTCATTCAGTTTTCATCATCAACGCTTCAATTCCACTTCTCTAGCTCCAGCAACCACTTCCAACTACCAACCACCAATCACCAACCAAACCCCCAACCCAAAACCATCATCATGTCTGAGGCTCAGATCGCCGGTGGCCACAAGGCCAACCTCAACAACCCCAACACCTCGGAGGAGTCTAAGCAGCACTCCAAGCAGGTTCTCGACAACGAGTTCAACGGCGGCGACGGTAAGTCAACGTTGGCACCTTTGTAAAGATCCTCCACTAACAAGTCTTCAGTCCCCTCTGCTCAGGACAACGGTGACAAGAACCCCAACAACGTTGCCGGCGGCCTTAAGGCGTAAGCACTGTCACAGCCCTCACCTACTGTCCGTACTAATAGATCTCAAGTACTGTCAACAACCCCAAGGTTTCCGATGAGGCCAAGGAGTCTGCTAAGGAGCGTCTCCAGCAGATGGAGTCCTAGTAGCCAGACAATCTGGCACCCGACTTCAGTGCCCACAGCATCCGACGCTCAATGTATCTAGTTACTTTTGATCAGCCAAAGCTAGCGAATCATGGATGCCATAATTTCTGAACACTTTATACCTCAGTAGTTGAGAATTTTACCTCTACTCCTATAGATCCATGTAATTAACCCTGTTCACTGGTCGTATGTGGCAGTTCCTTTATTGTAATGGTATTGTCACCGTTCTCCTCTCGTTATGTATTGATGTTGCTCCTGAACGCCATTCTTTGTCAACCAGTCATAGTAACACACAAGGCATTTCTCGCCCAGTCCAAACCCCCTGATCACCTAGTCTCAGAGTAGTCATTCAGCGCTACACACACCGCCCCCCTATGGTGCCCGTTGTACTGCCGAATGATCTGCTGACTGTGCAGCTCCCAGAGCCTCGCATAATGGTCTGAGCACGCCGTCACCAGGTATGCAGAGTCCGCGCTGAACGCGCAATCCCACACCCATCGTTGATGACCCGTCAGCGTCGCTTCCAGAGGAAACGGCTTGGCCTCCTCCGGGTCCTGCTGCGGCGCAAGGTCCTTGACCTCCCAGATCTTGGCCGTGTGGTCCGCGCTGCAGGTCGCCAGCTTCTTCACGTCAGGCGAGAGGAGGATGCGGGTAATGTATTCTTTGTGTGCGTTGAAGTGCGTGATGGGGAAGAGCTGGGTGCGGTCGAAGGATTGGATAAGCTGCCAGACAAAAACGTTGCCCTGAACAAATGTCAGTCCACATTCCGCAAGGAGACTCAAGTCAAGCAAAGCTCACCGCATTGTTGGCTGCACACAATAATGAGCCGTCGTTAGCCACCGTCACGCTGGACACGGAGACATCCTCCTCGGGTATCAAGTCGTGCGAGCAGTTATTCTCCGCAAGATCCCAAACACGGACACTACCCGAGCGATCGCAGCTGATAATCTCTCCCTGATTCGGATGAATCACGACATCATTTGCCGGACATCCATGGTTATAGCTTCGCTGGATCGCGCCAGTCCGCGTCTCCCAGATCTTCACAGTCCCGTCCTCGGAGCTCGTCACCATCCACTTGCCCTCGCAGTGGAACGCCACGCCAGTGATATTGCCCGTGTGGCCCTCGAATGTCAAGAGTGGATTCGGGTTGGTAGACTTGATGTCGTACAATTTGATGTAGTGGTTGCCTGCGGCGGCGAGGAAGCGTTTGTCGGGGGAGATGCAGAGGCGGTTGACCTGCGAGTCTGGATGCTGGATCGTGCGAGAGCAGATACCGGAGAGGGCCTCCCAGAAACGGATTGTGTGGTCATAGCCGGCTATTCCAATTGTCAGCTACCCCAGTCCGACAAGCACTTCGATTAATTGCCAGAGAAGTTCCAAGCTCTACTCAATCACTCAACCAGCGGGGGCATCGGACTGTACCTGTGCAGAGGATGACAGACATGGCGCGTGGCAGGGCTGGTATCGTCCAGGACGCCTAGCTCATGCTATTATGGGTGTCGCGAGTTTCTTGCGGAGCATGAACATAGCAAGTCCGAGTTTTGACTGACGAGGTAGGCGTGAAGCTGCGACTTGTGCTTCGAGATTCCTAAATGCCAGCGGCCTCGTGATGCGTCGCCCCGAGAAGGGTAAGCTACCCTAGACTTCTTATGCGTTCGAACACTCAACAATGGATCTCAAGTAGTTTGAAGCGACTATGAGATGTCTTTTGAATGACGTGAGACCTTGGTATGACTGACCACATGAGTTAATTAAGTCAAAAGCATATGCCGAGAGGATGGGCGGGCTTTAACACGCGCAAAATATTTACTGAGTGCGCGTAAGACATATATTTACCGAAGCTAATCCATGTGCTTCAGAGTAAGACCAGAAGCAGGCAATTACAATCTGTGTATTCAGTGCTGTTCGTCTCCACGCTTTCTTGCTGCGTGATCCACACACGTCTACTGACTAACAATAGCAACAGCGTGACGATTCTTTGATTCCTGAACCACCGTTCCTTGTTACTCACTTCGCGACCGAATCGAGCCTCAACTGAATACCTAGCCAAAGAAGAGTACCATCAAAAGAAGATGTCGCGATCACGTTGGTTTGAAAAGAAAGCCTGAGCCTGCCCAACGCCGTTCCCGGTAAAGTAAAGCAAATGATTCATGGCGTGATGAAAGCAGGGTGGTATACGCAGTGACTGAAAACCCTAGTCATTGCTAGATCGTTGAAGGGATGCTCATCGAGCTGCATTTTGCTGCCCTTTGTCAAACGTCTGGTGCTGTCGCAATAAGTGCTGACATGACAGCGATGCCACCGAGGGCTGCATAGCCCATGGCCTCTGCAACACGACGTATCCTCTTTCGTGGTGGTCCCCGCTGAGCAGCTGTTTCCGATATGCGACTGCTTGCTTCGTTAGATGTCTGCAATGAAGCTACATCCACCGGAGAGATTGACGTAGGAGCGACTGCAATCGGCGCCACGGAGCCCCGCGAAGTGGTCTGGTGCAGCGACTGTGGTTGACTCGGTGGCGACGCTGCTCCTGATCGTAAATTGCTGATGATTTGAGACATGGTCAGTGGTCCCGGCTGATCGGTATCGCTTGAGTTGTTGTGCAGACCAGCTAGTGATGGCTCAGGGACCTCAAAATCCGCAAATTTACGCTTCCCCGCGATACGATACTGAGTGTCGGAACGAAGCGGGACTGTTGTTTGCTGTCTGTATTGCATCCACAGACCGTTGTCCATGGGGGTATTGTGAAGTTCCGAGTTCATCTGGTCCGCAGAAGTGTGTTTCTCCTCAGACATCCGCTTGAGGATCCTCTCGCGAGCTTGAGTGGCCAGTCGGTTTGCGCGCTCCTGGACGGTTACGGGAGAAGACACAGATACGGCGGGTATCTTTGATGTTGGGAAGTCCAGTTTATCAGAATCATCGACTTCTCTGCCGTGAGCGACCATTTTGTCCTGTGAGCCAGATTCGAGATCAAGCTGAGCATTGTGAGCCTCCGCAATTTCATTGTTGTCCTGAGCCCGAGACGACTCATCCAGTTGGGGTAAAGCCGGCGCAAATGTGGTTGCAAGAGTGTCGTCGATCTCAGCGATCGGCGGAGTTGAATCCGCTGGAGAGGGACTAGAAGTCCGGGCTGAGGCATGCGAAGCGTCGAGCGCCGTACAATCAAAGTCCAGAATGGGATCTTCAAGGGCTTCATCTGCATCCTCGTCTTGCACATCGATGGTCAGATCGATAGTTGTTGTCTTGGCCTTCCCCGATTGTTCTTTTGGAGGCGTGACCTTGTCCTGCTGAAGAAGCATGACGCTGTGCGAAACTCCACCATCATCACTATCGCTGTGGAAGTCCTCATCAACGCTAAAATCTTCGACTTCCGAGTCGTCCGGAACGGTAAATGTGTTCGTACGAGCATCGCTGGGTGGCAGCCTGGTGATCGTGTTAGCCCAAGGATCTTTGTAGTGCCTTTGATCCACTAACTGGGGAGGACCCAGCACGATTGAGCTGATCTGGACCTCAGTAGGGCGGAATGACTTTGAGTCTTTCTCAACGACACCACCAAAACCGAGTATATCGCCGGCCGAGAGTCGCTGCTTGATTCCAGCGTAGAGTTTGAAACCATTGTACGTAGATCCATGACGAGATTCTGCGTCACAAATGAAGACAAGCTATGGACGAGAAATGGTCAGCATTGTTCTTGATTCAGAGGATACAACATGGTGTCTGAGTGCATGCAAGTGCGCATAGTATGATGAAAGAAGGGCATACCTGTGTGGCAGGATCCCAAATGAGGTTCGCATGGGTTCGAGACATGACGGCATTATCGAACCAGGCGTTGTTGGCTGAGGCAGCGAGGTCGGCACCGCTCCTAACGCTGGACCTCCCGATGGGGCGAGTCTTGACGTCGGAAGTCAAGACGATCCTGCGCAGAGCGTGCTTAGGATTCCCGGGGGTCTTATCACTCAGAGTGACGAGTACTACAACGTCACGCGGATGGTCAGTTTGACGGAACCCAGCATTGTGAAGTATAAACGACGAGGGGGTGGACAAGCCTGGTACCCGGAAATCATAGGCCTTACCTTCATCGTGGTTCTTGGGCATGAACTCGGCCATGGCGGAGCTTAGTGAGACAGCAGAGCTGCCAAAGTCGACGGTGCCAGCAGGAAGACGAGGGCTGGACGAGTGGGAGCCGGTCTGAGGCAAGGCTATTCGGATGACAGGAAGGTCGGATAATCAGGAGAAGAAGAGGACGAAGAGGGGAGATGGGAGAGATGTTTCGAGTGATGAGGGGAAGGGAAGGCGTAGTGGTGGTGTTGGTGAGGGGTTGTAGGCACCGATGGTGAAGTACAGATAGGAGGGCGACACGTGATGGGATGGCACAGTGAATGGAAGGAAAGGCGGGCCAGGCAAGAAAGTGAAGCTGTCAGCCAGCGACTGCTCCGGCTTAATATGACCAGCTGGAAGCAGAGGATTTGACGGGCGCGAGCTAATCTGAGGACCGACGAAGCGTGAATGTTGAAGCGTGACAGTCGGGTCTCAAGAAGGGCTGCGAGGCGAGTGAGAACGGTCGGTTCCGGGACCTACAATGAGATGTGATGTCGAGCTTAGGCCAAAGATGTAGTGGTATGCACCTAATGCTTCGAGGCTCCGAGTCAAAGTGTGTGGTTGAAATGGTCGAGATGGAGTGGCACGATAACGTCACAGTAGGAAGTGCACGGTGCCAGGGTGTGCACCTGTTTCATGATGCTGGCAGGTGTACAGTCAGACGCTGAGCAGCACTGCATGCGTGGCTCATCACAACATTCAGCACCAACTCGAGGCAGTCTCGCTCCTGGCAGTATATAATGCGCATACTGCCTTCCTCCGTCAAGATAAGCCATCTCTAAGCCTTACCTGATTGTGCACATTGGGCTGAGCTGCTGGGAGACGCGTCTATGCGGGGAGCCTGGGTCGCAATCGCGTAAAGTGCAGCAGTGCTACTGTGTAGTGCAGTACAATGCCAGCTCACAGGGTCACCTGGACGGTCAGTGGAGCTGGAGCCGATGAGGTGACCCGCAAATGCCAGAGGCCCACCTATGACACCTTTAACCAATTACGAAGCCCTTATATGAGAAGCACTTGTGATGCTCTTCCTTGCCATGAGGCTGCCCCCGTCCAGAGATCGCTGCCCAGAAACGTGATGTGAGGAAAGTTGGGATAAAAAATCGTAATAACTACTGGCTGGCTGCCAGTAGAAGCCAACATTAACTCGAAGCGAGACTTCTGCACCGGCAGTTGCTGAATCTCGGTGCAGTGCATCAACGGCCGGTCGCCGTGGGGCAGCTCCGATAAGATAGCAAAAGCTGATTTCAATTCCTGGTCCCTCTCACAGCTTTGATCCGCCACCTTTCCGGCACCACGCCTGACCCTCCTCCATCAACAACAGTATTCAGCACCCTCAATCCGGTCCTGCCCGACCTCCGCTCCTCTACAAACCGCCTTCTGTTCATGTTCAGGCGCTCTCTTATTGCCATGGCCGAATCAGCTCCCAAGCGTCTCAAGACAGACGCTCCCCTTATAGGCACCCACAACGGCCATTTCCACGCTGATGAGGCTCTCGCTGTCCACATGCTCAAGATGCTGCCCACCTACCGCGACTCGCCCCTTCTCCGCACCCGCGATCCCAATTCTCTTGCGACCTGCCACACCGTTGTCGACGTCGGCGGCGAGTACGACCCCGCCCGCCACCGCTACGACCACCACCAGCGCGGCTTCGACACAGTCTTCCCCGGTCGCGCCACCAAGCTCTCCAGTGCCGGTCTCGTTTTCATGCACTTCGGAAAGCAGATCATCGCGCAGCAGCTCGGACGACCTGAGGACAGCCCCGAGGTGGGCATGCTGCACGCGAAGCTGTACGAGAACTTCGTCGAGGCCCTCGATGCTCACGATAACGGTATTGGCGTCTACGACCCGAAGGCATTGGCTGCCGCGGGCATTGAGAAGCGATTCAGTGAGGGTGGCTTCAGCCTCGGCTCGCTGGTCGGCCGTATGAATCCCAACTGGAATGACCCTAAGCCTGAGGACCCTGCGGAGGCACAGAAGGAAGAGGACACGCGATTCTTGGCAGCCAGCGCCCGCATCGGCGAGGAGTTCGAGAGAGACCTGTCGTACTACACCGGGTCATGGCTCCCGGCTCGCAGCGTCGTCGAGGATGCCTTCAGCAAGCGCAAGGAGCATGACCCTGAGGGCCGGATCCTCGTCTTCCCCGGCTCCTCTGTGCCATGGAAGGACCACCTGTACTCGCTTGAGGACGGGTCGGCCTCGGTACTGTACGTTCTTTACGCGGAGAAGGCTGGCCCAGACTCAAAGTGGAGAATCCAGTGTGTACCAGAGACGAAGGACTCATTCGTTTCACGGAAGCCGCTGCCTGAGGCGTGGAGGGGTTTCCGGGATCAGGAACTAGACAAAATAGCTGGTGTAGATGGGTGTGTGTTTGTGCACGCTGCAGGATTCATCGGAGGGAACAAGACGTTCGAGGGAGCGATGGAGATGGCAAAGAAGGCATTGGCTGCCTAAGGGTGCTATCTGCGAGTGATGAGAGGAAAGAAAGCAGAAAAGCTGCTGAGAATTCAACAATGATGATAATCTTCCATTGCTTCGACAAACAAAACGTATCGTAAGCTTATCTTCATGTCTCACGACACTGCTCATGTCGGGGCCGGGATGAGCTGTAGTGAGCCATTGAGAAGACGTGAATCGCGGATCCCAGCCCGTATCTGATCCCCTCACCTCAAATATCTGCAAGATTGTCGCCCGAAAGCTGATCACTGCCTCCGAAGTCCATGATCGTCGTCTCGGCCCCTGGTCGGCGAGACGGATCTTCCCGCGGTCACCACCACAAACCCTGTCGCACTCTTGGCTTGACCGTACTACATATCAATACAATATGAATATGAGGCAAGCACAACGAGTACCTGGATATGCATCAGGTCGCACAATGGCGCCCATGATCTTGTCAAGTCTAATGGCATCATCAGTCCATCACAGCACAGCTCACCAAGACAGCTTAGCTTCCCCCGCACCTCGTGCATGCAGAGTGACGAACTGAGACGAACCGCTACTTGTCGGCCCCCTCTTTGACCGTTTCTTAGCTTCACCCGGCCGTTATCGTCTCCTCTTTTCGTCGTAGCTTCGTCTGCACCCCTACTCCTCTTCATCACCGTAGGTGAGTTAGTCTTGTATGTTTGGTTCCATCATCTCTGTGACACCCCACCCTCCATGTCTCTGCTCCGACGATGCCCTCTTTCCCCTCTCCGCCCACCCTTACTGCCAACCCCGACCTGCTTGTTACTGCAATCTCTCTTATCACGTCATGTTAGACAGCCCCATGACCCCAATAGTCACTCCTCACCATTCTGCAATTCACCTCCAATCTCTTCACCCTCCGCTTCTACCATTCATCTGTTACTGCCAACCCTTCCACAGGCCCTACATCATCATCACTTCGAACCTTGAACTTCATCCTTGTCTGTCACGTCCTTGACTTGCAGACATACCCCCGCGTTTCCCTGCGACTCCACTCACATCCCACGCCGTCATCCCACCAAACTCCCGACCTTCCATTGAACCGTCCCTCACCAGTTCGCCTACCTTTCTTTACTCGTGCCCCAGGTACCTACAAAAGGCGCGTTACGCCATTCCCGCCCGCCAATCGAACATCCTACCACACTTCCATACCTAAGCCATCCATCTACTTCTCTCTTCCTTCTCCGGCGTCGAGAAAGACGAGCACAGCAACAACTTCCCGATGAAGCAAACATGACCAACCTCCCCTCTCAACACCCAACTCTCTCCCTCCACCTCACCGATCACACCCTCCATCCCCTCATTACCTCTTCCTCCTCCCCATCCCATCTCAACTCTCTCACAGACCTCACATCCTCCGCTCTCATCTCCCAAACTGCCGTTCAACGAGCCGGTCTCGGCCGTCCACAGCGCATCATGGTCGAGTACCCCGATCGCGGGCCTGTCGTGCTGCAGTCTTACCTCGATCCTCCCGGTACCGATGCCCAACCGAAAAAGACACTCGAGGACGACGAGACGAGTGTCGCAGGATCAAAACCCCAAGGGGAGGAACCGGCTCCTACGCTGATCGGTGTCGTCGTTGCTGGCTCGGCGGACGAGGCGAGGGAGGCCAGAAGAGCCGCTGGTCGGCTAGAGAGGGTAGGGCGGGAGTTCCAGAGGGAATGGATGAGCGAGACGACCGTCGCTGCAGACCGCGATTCTTCCCTCGCGACAACAGAATAAGATCTTCTGCCGGACAGATGAGGCGTCGAGACCTACACAAACGACAAGTTACATCCTGGTCGTCTCTCGCGACCTAAATCACCATCATGGCAACCTGCACGGCTCTTAATCCGGATTGCGTGCGATGAGAAGGAAGCCCGTGCAAACACGAAGCATCATGACACATCACTCAGGCACGCTATACATCAAGACATCACGAAAGAAGCCCACATCATCCCGACAGCCTTGCAACACAACACCACCAACAGACCCCTCACCTACACCCAACCTCTCCCATGACTTCCACTGAACCACGACGAACTGATCATAACGAATTCGATGACGAAAAGCAATTTTGGATTATAAGCATCGCTGCCCTCTAACCAGAAGCATCAAATCATCGGCATCAGCATGCTTATCGGGCTCTCATGGAGCGCAAACAGGCCAAACAACCCTACAAGGTTGTGTACCCTTCTGGCTTATGACGACGAATGAGCAGGATAAAGATAGGCAAACTCAAAAGACACTCTATAATAAATTCATCATTCTTATTTTGTACCGTGCTCATAAATCGACATTCTCTCAGTCTGGCCATGAACGTCTTGAGTGAACACATTGCATCCCGCACTGCTGCCACAGCTTCTCACCCATGTCAAGTACCTGATACTCAGCTTCACTAGCCTCTCATCATTATTTCCGCCTCAGGACCCAAATACCACGTCTAATTAAATCATCTGCTGGAAAGCACGGTTGATGGGCGAGCGGATGTTAGGAACGTCCTTCCAGAAGTCGACGGTGGCAATGGCGCGCTTGCTAATACCCTCAGGGGTGAACTCGAACTTCTGTAGAATGTGTCAGTCATCATCTTGCACGTCATATCAGGTTGAGGAAGAAATCTTACCTTGTAGACGTCCTTGTACGGGCCAGAAGCACCGAAGCGGTTAATGCCGAACTGCTCGTGAGTGTAGCGTTCCCAACCCATAGTGCTCATGACCTCAACGGATAGAGAGGGAATGCCATCGGGGAGAACAGAGAGCCTGTATTCCTTGGTCTGCAGGTCGAAGACCTCGAAGCAAGGCATGGAGACGATACGGGCCTTGAGGCCGTGCTTCTCCTGGAGTTCCTTCGCGGCATCAACGCAGATGCAGACCTCAGAGCCGGTGGAGACCAGGGTGATGTCAGCGCCCTCAACCTCATGGAGAACGTAACCACCCTTCGCAGCCTTCTCGATGGAAGAGCCCTCGAGTTGGGGCAGGTTCTGGCGGGACAGAGCAATAATGCTAGGGGTGTGGTTGGAGGTCAGGGCAACGTAGTAGCTACCGCTGGTCTCGTTACCGTCAGCCGGGCGCCAAACCATGCAGTTGGGAAGGGCACGGAAGTGAGCGAGTGTCTCGATAGGCTGGTGGGTGGGACCGTCCTCTCCAAGACCGATGGAGTCATGGGTGGCAACCCAAATGACACGCTCCTGGGAGAGCGCAGACAGACGGACGGCGCCGGCTGCGTAGGAAACGAAGTTGAGGAAGGTACCACCGTAAGGGAGGATGGTGCCATAGGCGGCGAGTCCGTTCATGATGGCGCCCATGCCGTGCTCACGGACACCGTAGCGGATGTAGCGACCGGTGTAGTCACCGAGGCCGGTAGCCGGGGGCTGGAAGTCGACAGCCTGCTTCCAGCGAGTCAGGTTGGAGCCAGTCAGATCAGCAGAGCCACCAACAAGCTCAGGAATGACGCCCTCAATCTTGCTGAGGACAGTCTCGGAGAGCTTTCGGGAAGCGATGGCGGCGTCAGAGGGGGTGTAGACGGGGAGATTCTTCTCCCAGCCCTCGGGGAGCTTGCCAGACAGACGACGGGTCAGATCAGCATGCTCGGAAGGGTACTTCTCGCCGTACGAGGCGAGGAGCTTGTTCCACTCCTCCTCCGCAGCGGCACCGTCAGAGGAGTGCTTGCCGTACATGTCGTAAACCTCCTGGGGCACGACGAACGACTGCTTAGGGTCGAAGCCAAACTTCTCCTTCAGCTGCTCAATGTCATCAGCCTTGAGAGGAGCACCGTGAACACCGTGGGTGCCCTGCTGCTTGGAGCCGAAACCAATGGTGGTCTTAAGCTTGATGATGGACGGCTTGTCGGTGACCTGTTGGCACTCCTTGATGGCCTTGTCAATGGCCTCGAGGTCAGAGTCACCGTTGTCAACGACGACAACGTGCCAGTTGTAAGACTCGTAGCGCTTCACAACGTCCTCAGTGAAGGCGCAGTTGGTGTCACCATCAATGGAGATGTGGTTGTCGTCGTAGATGCAGATGAGGTTACCGAGCTGAAGGTGGCCAGCAAGAGAGCAAGCCTCGCTAGAGACACCCTCCATCAGGCAACCATCACCAAGGAAGCAATATGTGTAGTTGTCGACGAGGTTAAAGCCATCCTTGTTGAAGACAGCTGAGGTGTGAGCCTGAGCCATGGCAAGACCAACAGCGTTGCAGACACCCTGACCGAGAGGGCCGGTGGTGACCTCGATACCTTCGGTGTCGTGAGACTCGGGGTGACCAGGGGTCTTGCTGTCAACTGTCTGCGGAGTACGTTAGAAGATCAAATACCAGCCATTGTCGTGCTAGGGCAGAAGAATTACGTACGCGGAAGGTCTTGAGATCGTCCATAGATAGGTTGTAGCCAAAAAGGTGGAGGAGGGCATATTGCAGCATGCAGCCGTGGCCGTTACTGTTGCGTCAATGTTAGATGCTTTCGCTACGAAGGGCGCAGCAGTCGCAGGGGGACAAGAGTTGTCGACTTACGAGAGGACAAAACGATCACGGTTGAGCCACTTTGGGTTCTTGGGGTTGAACTTCATGAAGTTCTTCCAGAGGACGTGGGCGACCGGCGCCATGCCCCTACCAGAAGGTCAGTCCCGATGACGAAAGAAGCACCGACGTGGTTTCTGTGCGACTTACATTGGGGCACCGGGGTGACCCGAGTTGCTCTTAGCCACAGCATCAGCCTACAAAGAGATACAGTTAGTCTTTTTGCATCAGGGATGGCCGCCTCGAAAGGTGTGCTGGTGCTGCCAGTGGTGCCGAGCAACGGAGAGGGGCAAGGCCGTGGCGAGCACCAGCAAAAAAGTGAAGGAGGGGCAGCTTCACGGGTCAATACGTACCGCGAGGACGCGGATGGTGTTGATGGCGAGCTCATCAGACTTGTCGTAAGCCATTGTGAAAAGAAAAGGGAGTTTTGGGTATCTTGTGAGGGCGATGGAAGGAATGAAAGGGAGGAGAGAGAGCTTGGGAGAGAGAAAGGAATAAGTTGTTGGGAAGAAAGGACTGGGGACGAGACGAGGGAAATATTCTGAGGGAACTTGGGCGGAGGAGGAGCTTGTCCGCGAGACGCGGCCGAGTACTGTAGACCTACGGTACTGGGAGGCAAGGCGAAAGGTGGGGGTACGGATTTACGGAGCACTGTATTCCAGTGCTTGGACGCTTGCAGCCAGAAGCGCTGCAGAAACTTGAATAGAGGCGACCTGATGCAGGGTGTTGCGGGCTGCCCCTCAGTCAGCGCCCAGCTTAAGGCAACATTACTTGGAACCCGGACTGAAACATCTGTAGTTCCCAATGGAACTCATCTTCGAGGTACGAGTGCCTCATCCGACTTGAAGTGCCCCTCCATGCAGGCGGCCAGTGCACCCTTTCCTCAGGCTGTAGCTCACATTTACAGGGACCCGGACCCCTGCTGCCCGTGACCCCTCCGTGGCCTCCGGTGCATTGCCCCTCCTTTCCTTGTAGGAGAGAAACCCGACCCCTAATGGATATGCTGCACCTTTCGGATTTGCCAATCGCTTCTGATTTGATGAAGGCCATGCAAGTGTTCGGTGAGGCCAGCAGTGACAGATTTCTCATGATGCATTCGTTGCATCCATGCAACTTACAGACGGACGCTACGCAACTACGAGCCTGGTGGTCGATGCTGGCCCTCACATACCAGTCTACGGAGCTTCGACTTATGGCAGTGCCGCGCCGTCGCACCTAACACTTGCCGGATAATTGCAGCTTCGGCATCCGCCTCCCCATCACCACCGGAGCAGCCCAAGCAGCATCCCCATAGCTTCATCATCCGTACCAATCACTGCGTCAGGATGCACCATGACTCAAAATCTTTCTTCTGTATTTACGAGCTACTCTGAAGAGACAAAGCGCCTCTCATTTTCCTTTGGTACTTATCTCGTCGTCGTCTCTCCGTTCACAAACTTACCTTAGCTCAACCTGGAGTCGCTGTAACCCTTCATGTGTCCCCATCCCCATCCTCGCTACAAGCACTACTAGCGGTCGCCTTTACCCACTGCAACAAGCCTCTGACAGCTGTGAAGTCATCGTCTTGCCTCATCCTCTCCACATATCATCATCATCGTCTCCATCTTTTGTCTCCATCTTTCGCCTCCATTTCCTCTCATCCTATCCCACTACAGTATATACCATCACCACCATCCTGGGACGCCACCTACATGTACGATCCGCACGCTGGACCCTGACCGTCACCCAAGACATCTCATCCTGCATGATACCGTAATAAACAACCCCACGCCACCAGAGGACAAAGGCAGCACCAGCGAAAATTCGTATCGCGCCAGATCTTCGGCCTGTTGCTGCCTAGCCACCCTCGTTTGCGACTGCCTCTGCCTCGTTTTGACGTGTGCACGATAGACAGAATACCTGGAAAAGGCCTGGAAAAGGCTGCGCATCGAAGACACCATCAACCTCTGTCGACAGAACGTCTATTTCCTTTTCATAACACTGGGCACAGCATCGCTCATGGAGTCACTGCCATCACGTAGAGTCACATTTCACCTTGCGCGACCACACGCTCTACCCACCTGACATCACCCGTGATCTAAATCGCCCTAGCCGACGAAAGCCCTCTCGCACGAATTACCGGCTCCTCCCACTTCTCTTGATCGTGTTTTCTTTCCTATACCAAAATATTCATCTTTCTTGCAGCGAGCTTGCAGCTTTCACACGCTCGACTTCGATCCACTCTGAGTCACGAGGCAATCTTGCATGACTACTCAGCCCATACACCGAGCTTGGTCCGGCCAATACAAGAGCGGTCGAGTCGCATCTCTCGCCAGTGTCACCTCAACAACCACGGACGGATACTCGACAACCTCGACTGCTGCATAGCTGTCTCCGAAGGCCACGCTCTCAGGATGAATCACGCCCGGGTCAAGGCCCTCAAGGGCGACGGAAAGACAACCTCCAGGAAGGCCATCAAATCCGGTCGAGCATCGAATAGCCTTTCACCACATGATTCCCCGCTTGCTTCCATGCTCACATCTCCCCGTACATCCAAACCGCCAAGTCGCGCAACCTCCGATATAAGCGATGGCTCGGGCAGTGACGAACCTGATTCCGGAGACGATGATATGCTCCAAAGCCTACACTCCGATGCTTCAGGCGCTTCAGGACACGATGGCGACAGATCTTCTGTTGACACCCAGGCCTTAATTGAGCAGCTCAAGGATCGCAAGCACAACAACAGCGACGCGAGGGAACACCTTTTGGAGAACTATATCAAGGCCTTGCGAACTCGCTTTTCCAACGACGCCCTAGATTGGCTTAGCGAGGCGGGCGCTCAACTCGCAGACATTTTCCTCCGCGATGCGAACCGCGCCCCAACCGCCCGCGAGCGACTACTCAGCCTGAAAGCTTATGAGCTTACCGTGATGACTGCGCAGGACATGGACATTTTCGATAGCGGTCAGCGGCGCCTCAAACAGATTCTCGTTGACGATGATGACGAGGACTGCAAAGAACACGCCCTCTTTGCTCTTTCCCTTACAGCTCTCTACGCTGGCGGAGGCGAGGAAGCCGCCCTTGATCTCATGGAATACTTTATTGAGATTGTACAGTCAGACGGTGAGAGCGCTGAAGCGTACGATTCAACAGCTGTCGTGGCCGCTGCCATGCGCGCCTGGACTTGGCTCGCTGCGCATGTTGGCGACTACTCAGCCCTTGCTGACACTGCCATGGACGCCCTCGTGGAACAGCTCGACTCATCCGTCGTGGAGGTACAATCCCTCGCTGGCGAGGCCATCGCACTCATCTTCGAGGCGTCTCGCGACCATGAGTCCGAGACCGGGGAGCCCTTCCAGCTTCCGTACGATCCTCGCCGCCTCGCCGGCCGTGTCGGCCAGCTCGTGAAGCAGTCTGGAGGCGGCGGAAGCAGTCGCGCTCTAGCGCGCAGCGACCGACGCTCTCTCAAAGAGACGCTCCGCGGTGTCACCACGTCCCTCGAACGTGGTGTCGGCCCTGGGTACTCCACCGCAGAGGACGCGGACGGCCGCGTCTACGGATACAGGCAGTACATCAACCTCGGCGGCTCGACTGCGCGGATCGAGTCGTGGTCATTACTCGTGCGCTGGAACATGTTGAAGCTGGTGTTCAAGAGCGGAGTAGTGCTGCATGCGCAGACGAATCCCACTGCTATGGAGTGCATCGAGGACGCGTCGTTCGCTGCGAACGAAGGTGCGTGGAAGAAGGGTAGATGAAAGTCATAGTGTTGTTATTTATGAGTGACGAACGACCTCGCGGTGATCACTATATCTCGGTTGGAAACGATTCGTCGCTGAAAGGAGGGACGAGGACGAGTTGATCCCGAGCCACCTGATTCCTCTCTCGATTATGCCTCCTTAATCTCGACGTAACGGTCAAGTTTCAAGCTATCACAACATCTTCATAGATCAAAGAGAACCTTGTTGCCCGAGCTTTTCATGAAGTATTACGGTCTAACTATGATGGCGAGGCGATTTACGTAGGAATGGCTTGCGCCTGGATCAGACTCATCTTCTGTCCTCCCAACTTCCGCAGCGCCTCTTTTCCATCTCTATTCATGATACATTATCCACCCTACACAACACTTTTGCTTGTAATGCCTGGGCTAGAGCCCGCGCGACCTTTGGAGAAGGTCAAGCCCCTTGATTCGCGAATGTTGAAGGCGCCGTATCCATGCAAGTAATCAGCAGAACTCTCGAAGACCAGGGCTTTTTGCACTGGCCTGCCGTAAGCTGAGCTTCTGTTGCTGCATGATTGCCTTGAATGCGAGAGGCTTACTCCTCAGTCTGACCACTCGAGGAAAAGAATGAAGCCATGAAGACTTGTCGGTGGCCAAGTAATCGATGGCGAGCTCCAAGGCCGTATGCAGATTCGGACCTGGCCATGACGAGAAAGAACTTGGATGGCCAAACAATGTGTAAAAGCCTGCTCACTTCTTAAACCAGCGTGCCTGATCTGACTTAAAAGACAGTCCAGAAGGCAGGCCGTGCCCAAACTCTGATCGCCAGGAGCATCGAGCCACCCAGCATGGTCATGCCTCCCGTAAACCACTGCATGGCGTGCGCGGCCTTGAAGTCCTGGTAAAGGAGTCCGGTGACGGGTCCTGCAGCTAGAACGCCGATCGAGCAGATGCAGAGGACAGCGCCTTGGCGGAGACCGGTATGGTTCATGTCCGGGCTGAGCTGCGAGATGCATGCAGTGCCAAGGGGCATGAGGCAACCCGAGCCGAGCCCGTAAAGTACAGAAAACGCAGCAAGGGAGGGAAGAGTTGTCATGGTGTGCTACGCCATGATCAAAGCACCCGTGAAGAAGGTCATGACAATGAAGACATTGAATCTCCCAACAATGTCCGATAGCCAAGTCAAGAACAGCCTCCCCGCGAACGAAGAGCAATAGCAAACGGTCAGGAGGTAGTTGGGCCATGATTTATCGACGTAGAGCCTCGCCCACATGGGAATGAAACCGAACGGGATTATCGCCCCAATCCAAGTGAAGAACAATGCCATGCTGAAGACGAGTTGCTGTCTTGTGAGGCAATGCGTGACGGCGTGCAGGAATCCGCGGGAGAACACCTTTGAGCGCTTCTCATCAAACTTCGTGGACTGCCGGCCCTGACGCGTGATTGCTGATTCCTTGACCAGGAAGCACGAGGCACCTAACAGCGGCACGCAGATCAGCAAAGTGGTGATCAGGGCAACCTTGAGGGCGTTCTGTGGGTTGGTCGTGGCGTCATCAGCAAGCTTTTTCTTCTCGAAAGAGCGGAACAGAACGTCATTCAAAATTGGCCAGAAGATGCCGCCAACGGAAGCTCCAGAGATTGCGACCCCGAGAGCGAGAGCCCGGTGGTGGTCGAACCAGCCTGTGATGGCGCCAACGGCTGGATGAAACCTAAGTCACAGTCAGTCGAATCTCTTCGGCATCAACATCAAACACCACATACATCATGGCATTTCCGACACCCAGAAGGATTCCCAAGGATAGCATCAGCGACGCGAAGTCGTATCGGTAGGCGCTGATGAGAAAGGCCACGACGGTGATAGTACTTCCAGGAATTATAAGGGAGCGGGCGCCAAAGCGATCGAAGAGAGGTCCAACGAGAATGCCACTGGCTAGAAGCAAGCCAAACTGAGCACTGGCAATCCATCCAATTTCGACAGTAGTCAGTATCCCTTCTCGCTGGTAGTACTCTTGGTACGATCCAAAGGAATTCATGAAGCCTACATCTCGTTAGCTGAAGTGTTGTTGACGGATCAGATGGAAAAAGGTCCAAGGCTCACCAAAGCCGGCACAGAAGTTCAGAAACGCCCCAAGAACCACAAACCAGCCTCTCTTACCGCCTGCCTCAAGACGATCTAGATCAGGCCGCGTTGATCGCTCGGCGTCATCTTGTTCTCTGGCGTACGGTGGCGGGGGAGTGTTCGGTTCAGCGGTCATGATGTGTGTCGCTTCGAGAATGACGGGTCGATATTCGAGCGATAGCAAAAGGATTTATTTGGGGATTTTAACCCTCAAAGCTTTGAGAACAGCGGGTTGGTGCGTTGCCAAGTAGCAAGAAGTGGTGATTGTGGGTGAATAGCAAGCAAGCAAGAGGTGAATGGCTCAGCCGGCAGACCTTGCCAACGAAGGCTATGAGCGTCACTTGATCTTCCAAGTCAAGTGCTCTATATCCTTGGATGAAGTAAAGGTCAGATACCAAGTCGAAAGCCCGAAGGATATGTGTAGCTGCCGAGACTTTTACTCGATACCGACTATACGATATCGGAGAAGTCGATAATAGCACGGCGCACTACAGCAGACACAGCTATAAGCAAAGGTAGGTCGAAAATTAACGAGAGAAATATGTAGCGTGGTCAGTGTAGGCAGATGCGGAGGAAAGGGATACGGGATCCAGGAGGACGTGATGAAGACGAGATGCCGTCTGGCCTCGAAGTGAGTGATCTGACAGAAGAATTTTCTGCGTCTGTTCCAGCTGCCGTTGCCAAAGTACTGTTGGCCCTGAAGCTGCGGCCATAGGATGCTCTTGCATTGGCAGTTGTAGCACTTGCAACAACCTTCTGTTCAGGCAGTTGGCACGAGCAGCTGTCACGATCGGAAGGGGCGGTCTGCAGACCCAGCCACGGATGCTTGCCTCATAAGTACTAATGACAGGATTGAATGAACCAAACCGCATCCTCAACTTATATCGATCGCATCTCTCAAGCATGATCATCCACTCTTGCACGTCTGGATAGTAACATTGACTAGGTAGATTGGTTGCTCTTTGAAGTGGTGGGCGCCTCACTTATCTCGGACGTCTAGTATTGGGGTTCTACAGCTTGCCCAGACTTACCTCTAAATACACACCGTACCCCAGCCCGAGCAGAAAGAACCATACTCTCGAAAGACCACAGTTCTGCATTTCGGAGAATTGAACCTGAGACCCTCTGATCGATGCTTATTCATTCGCATTGCTGTCAACACTGTGTGACTTCGCCTGAACACAAAGAAGGCGAAGGACAACAAGATCCTCGATACAACACCATTGGCCTAGCTCAGGTGCGTTGCATCATTTTCTTAATTCATCACAATCCTCAGCTCCAGAAGTTAACGGGCACTGCACAGGCATCCCTATTGCCGTGCGTGTTGGGACCAGAAGTCCCGTAGCTCGTTCGCCTCCCGTTCCTTAGAGCAACAGGCCATGCCCGACGACGACGCATGCGTATGCTGCGAAAGCCACTGTTCGTGGTAGGACCCAAAAACCATCATACTCAGCATCTACGCTACTATATATGGCAAAGTTCGCCATGTTTCAAAGGGGGAAAGAAAGCCTCTTCAAGATGCTGTCGCTAAGTTGCGCCATGTCCAGTGCCACCCGCCTGCAACGTGTTCCAAAGCATGAGCCGAGATGAGGAGTGAGTCAATCCATTCCCGACGCGAACCGGTCTGTCAAGAACAGATCCAGTCAATGCTCTACTGGCATCTGCAGGGTCCAGTGAGCACCTGCGTGTTGATTATCTGTGAACAAGAATGTTGTATACGCCGCCCCTCCCTTTGCCGCGTGACAAGCCGGGGTGATCCCTGCTCGCCAACACCCTTACCTCTTGGTCTACAACCACCATGCTCAAGTGAAACGCCGGGCGAGGCAAGGGAGGGCTCGCCTACGGAGCGCAAATCGTGACGTCCCCTAATTACCAATAGATCGGCACGTCAAGCGTTAGGCCAAGTACGATTGCGGTCCAGATCATGCGTCAAGGCTACACAGACCCAAGCACCTGGGTCAAAGACTTAATGCGATTACCAATACAAAAAAGTCTCACTTCCTGAGTTTGTTGATGAGCGTGAACTGAACAACATCAATTTTGCGTCAACTGGGCGCGAAGGGATGAAGATAACCAACCCAAGTTCATGCTGTTTGTAGTCGCCCCTAGATTGGCGACTTCAGTAGCTTACATGGATCGATCTCTCCATATTTTCATTCGAAGCGACCGAGGGCACATGGGCCATGTCGGTGAGTGACAGCGGGTAGCCGTATCGGGCGTTTCACCTCGGCCAACGCATCGAGGGCGGCAGATAGACCGACCATCCTGGACCAAGATTCCCCCGTAGGCTAAAGAGGAGCACCCGTAAATTACAAGCGGAGGCTAATAGACAGACGAGGGCTGAGTGAAGCGGACGTGTCTCAGTCGCCCTCGTTGTGGCGCGATCGACCGAGCATGCTATACTGCATGCGGGAGATAAATGGTGGCGGAACGGTGAAGGGATCTTCGCGTCGTTAGTGAACGTACGGCACAGTCGTGGAAGTGAGACTGTATCCTCGAGTTGTGGAATGCACCGCCACGCGGGCTGCTGCCCAGCACACATGGACGTGGCCCGAAGGAAACAATGGCACCCTCTCTGCAGTAGTGCTCGCTCATCTTCCGTACAGGTAGCTAAGTGATGCCACGTTCGGGCGTAGACCAGTGGGCGATAGATCCATGTCGGCCGCGATCGGATCTCGATGCAAGATCCACGGTGGGTTGGTTTCGAGGCGGCCGTAGATGGCGCAGTGGTAGGGGCTGTGTGCTGCAGTCATCCCGGTCGACCAGCCCTTGTGCTGCACCTGATACGATGCTAATTACAGCGCAACGTGGAGCAGGAATGCACCCGAGAATGTTGCCGGTCCATCCTCTGACTAGTACCGATAGTATTGACTGGCCTGGAGCACCCTTGACGCGGAATGGCTACTGGCTAAAGGTATTTATGGACGAACCTTGTGGTAGCCGATGAGAGGTCAACGGGGAGAGGCCGCCACGGAACCTGTCATCATCTCATGAATCTCGGCGGCACAGCTTAACAAGGTTCTAGAAGGCGCGGGACAGAGCAATATGGCAATGGGGGTCTGAAATACAAGGGACTTTACGCTGTCGAGGACGCTGGAGCGAGTGTGAGCAAGTGACGTAAATGGGCTGTCATGGCATCATTCCGTCGGGCTTTGAAAGGCACCACAGGTACTACTACAACTCAGCACCCGGAGCACTGTCAGTCGCTTCAATTCGGAGGAAAGGTCAAGTTCTTGGGCTCCACCTCCCAGTCCTCCTTTTTTTTTGCAGTGCAGTGTCTGGGTTGCCCTGTTCCGGTAGTCAGCATTACAATGGTTCAGCCGCCATTGAATACTCATTCTCGGCACATCTCATCGCGCTCCTTCTCGCGCCAGACGCCTTCAGGCGAGGGTCTTGTTCACCATGCCAGCCACGTGCAGGACTTGCAAGCCTAGTACGTGCGTGCCTCAGGGATCATTCGTAGCCAGGTGGTACTTGTGGCTGATCGCAATAGCAAGGTATTTGTGCACTCAAGATCTTCACCCGCAGTTACCTGCATCATATCATTTGGACCAAGCCCCTTTGCCACCTTTAAGAGGTACTGCCTGGCTACGAATGATCCCTGAGAGGTGTACCTTACCCCGGGACTGAGCGACGCTCGCCGTGTCCTGCATCCCTTCGCCTTCGCTTGTCTTTTGCCTAGGTGCTCCCCTCGCTCGTTTGCCACGACGGATTCTCCCTTCTCCCAGCGCTTGCCAGACCCGCCGCACGCGGTCATCTTTGGAACGAGAGAGCGAACCGTGTTACCTCTCTAAATGCAGAAACCGAGCCATGACATACGGTCAACGCTACGACTGGCATGTCGTACGATCTAGACCCGCTGCAATCCGAGGGGCGGGCGAGCTAACCAGGCGTGGAGTAATCCCAACCCGATCTAAACTTGGCTTCTGGGTCTTCGTTTCACAGTCCGCTTCATCCTCTTCGTACGTTGAAGTGGAGGATGCACCTCTGCGATCTACAACACTGATCATGCATATTAGTTTCGGGCCATCCGTGTCACAGGGCCCATTGAGCGGCTGGGCCAATAGTGACGCCTGCTCGTCGATGCGGTCATTCGCTGTCATGTACCAGCACGCTGAGCATGCAGAGAGAAACGATTGGAGGGTGGCAAAGGCTTGCTATTCGTTCCTAGTCCCCGTGCCCACTCACATCCACATCGACATCGGAATTCGAACAGGCTGCGGCACGTCGGAACCTGGCCAGTCTGCTTCGGAGGCTGACCCTGGTCCCGACCCTCTAACCGACCGGGGGCGGCGCGTGCGAGATGAGCGATGGGCGATGGGCGATGAGCGGATGAGAGATGAGATTTGTCTCCACCCCAAATCTCATCCACCGACTCACGTAAGTGACCCTCTCTACGGCTGTCTGCTGAAGCCGAGCTCATGTAGAGAACGAGAACGGAGTCACCCGCAATGGGCAACGCTGATCCGAGAATCGTCACGAGTATTCGCATCGACAGCATATGCCGAGCCACAGCCGTTTCCTCCGAACGTGATGTTGCACTAATCTTACAATTACAATCATTGCGCAGGACCCTTCGAAGGGAGAGATGGCTCAAGACTGGTGCGTGCATGGTCCCACCATCGTACGTAGGATCACAGAGTGGCCGAGGCACGAGAGACCCTTGGTTGTGTCTTGTATGTATACTTACAGAAAACACATTCAATCCAACTCAATAGAACCCTGGTTTGCAATAGAGATTAGCGAGTTGACGCATACCCGTCGCACCCGATTTTCTGGAGTCCGCAGCTTCGCATGCAACTGGTGGCCCAATTCTCTACTCGGAGGGTCCGTCAGAAAGGATCAGCCCGTCGAGATTGCTCGCTCGGAGACGAATTGAAGCGGCACTACAGTGGACAGCCCTTCGAGACGCAAGCAAGGCCAAGATCATCGGGTTCTACAGCCCATCTCTCCGAATCAACCCACCCTCAATTGTCGCCACGGTCACTTCGAGTACGATGGACGCCCACACACACTCTTCTTCCCTTGCACGATGATCCCCAGTCCGACCAAGAACGCCGGGTGAGAAACTCTGCCCAGGGTTGCTTGCTGTTTTGTTTGGGCTACCCCGAGGGTCTGTTCTTCTGCTGACACGCTGCTGAGAGATCAACTTTGACTTGATTGGTGGCCTCTTCGGCGGCATGTAGTCGCCTTCCAGATCTTTTCAATGCCCCGTAACGTGCTGCGTGCTGGACTTGACCGATGCGACTTATCGCTTTTTCTCCATGGCACATTCTTTACTTCTTACACACCTAGTCTACGCGGCGTAAATCGTGAGGTCACACGTAGGATCATGGCCTTGTACCCATTTCACGTGAAGGTAAGGACTGTTTCTATCCCGAGACCACACTGCTGCAGAAGTTGCATGGCAGTTCCGATGGTTCAAATGCCCTGCTACTAGATAGCTAGACAGGAAGCAGACCATTCGAGGCACACTGCGTGCCGCGATGCAACAGTAATAGCGCAAGACCTCTCCATGCTAAAGCCCACCCTTATTCGATCTCTATTAACCTTAAAAGTGGACAGCTAAGATTTCTAAAATAGGGACCACAGATACATCCTAGATTGGATTGAAGGGCTTCCAAGCTGAGGTCCCGTTCACGGCTAGATGAGATAATCTATGTTATCTGCTTCACCATACTCCACGAGACCTTCGCACACGTACGCCAGCCTTTTACGCGTAAATGTTCCCGCCGTCTGCTGTCGCGGTCACCCTGTTTCGATCTGTC
This sequence comes from Sarocladiaceae sp. R1802, assembly GCA_023628655.1. NCBI lineage: Eukaryota > Fungi > Ascomycota > Sordariomycetes > Hypocreales > Sarocladiaceae > Sarocladiaceae sp. R1802. The sequence goes on from JAMAKF010000007.1 coordinate 670,775, forward strand.
CCCACACGTTGCACATGATCGGTCGACCGCAGGGAACGCTCTACAGCGTTTTGAACACAGGGGTCCTTGACGGGCGTCGGCTCTGGACCAGGTCTCGGGGGTTCCCGACTCAGTGGCACTGCTATCATTCTACGTACGGAGTACCCTCCGATCGCTTGATCCCAACGCCAGAGGAAGGGCTGGATGATATGGGCCTCATATGCACGCGAGCTCGACTAGCAGGCTTCTCCCGACACAAGACAGTCGGCTCACTCGGTCGACCGGAGAGCTGAGTTGTCATTGACGGGAACACGGTCCTGAGAACAGGCTGCAGCTGTCAGTGTCACTGCCAATGCTGACGGTGGCCTATGAGCAGGCGCATGACAACGGGCATGCGCATATGTCATGCCCTCATCGATGACGGATATTACGGCCTTCCCTATATATGCAGTGCACTGACGGGAGGCGACAGGGCGAGGGAAGCCATGGTCGCATATTGAATGGACAAAATTGGCGCCGTCGACACTCAGTCCTGTATCCAGGCTCATCAGTCAAGAGGCACGAACGAGGGCAGCACAACGAGGCTTGTCGCCTCGAGTGAGACTAGGGCCTGAACGGCAATCCAGCCCCGCGGATATCTCGCGTACTAGCACACCGTAAGTGCCCGCGGTTCATGGCGTGCAAGGCACATCGTACCGGTACCCACAGGCACGCGCACACCCTAGCTGAGACACACCCTCCATCCCCAAGTTTGGGTCTCCACCCGCACATCATCTGGCGCCAGTTTTCCCTTCGTCCTGACTTGCCGTGGACCCCCCAATTGGGCGTTGGCTGGTCGATTTGGGGCGGGCGCTGGGGACGCATCTGTCACATCGGGCTTGTCATAATGAGCGGAGTGGCCTGATCGGAGGCAGAGAGTTTGGGCTACGAAGGCTAAGGACCCCTGCGAGGGGCGCAATCAAACGGCTGTTGGCAGTCGTAGGAGCGAAGGCTGGAAGGGGGGTTGGAGAATGAGGGAGTGAAATGGTGATCTGAACACTTTTCGAAAAAAAAACCTCGCTTCGGGATGAAGTTGAGGCCACAGAGCCTGGCCCCTGTTTGCAATGCGCAAGACCATGGCCAGGCCAACTTTTCCCATGCGATACAGCAGCGGAGAGATACAGCAGATGCTGTGACGATGACGGCGAAAATGGACGATAACCACGCGTGCTGCAGACAGGCTGAAGATCCGCGCGGCAGAAGGTCGTGTTGAGATCCGGCTAAGGTAGGCTCGAAGTAAGGGAGGGACATAGTTAGTCAAAAGGACACAGGAACTACGGCAGTGGAGTCGGCGTCGGCGATCGGGCAAGACTCCGAGTCGGTGAGATTGATGCTGGGTGTGTGGTGGTGGTGCGGGCGCGGGCTGTTGGAAGGCAGTGGCAGTTGAGGTTGAAAAATGGCTGGGGGCCGAGGCGCGCTGAGGTTCAGGTGGCAGGTGGACATGGAGTCTTCCGCCATCTGTAGAAGGTTAGCAGTGCGTTGGTGCAACTAGTCGACAGGTATCTAGGGGCATTTTAGGGGGCGCCACCACGAGGAGAACGTTGCTGCTAAGTTTTGAGTAGGTGTTTTTTAAAGGTTCAGGCGGGCGAAGGGACATGTTTCGTTCGATATGGCTTCGCTGCTAGTACCGTCGGGCTCGCTAGACATGATGTCCTATAGACGAATGAACGGCAACAGCTGCGATGGGCTTAGGGGACATGGTTGGCATTATTGAATGTTGGTAACTGCTACTACACTACTGTTGCTACCTTTTGACAGCTGAGCGCATGGCGTTGTAATGCTGTGGTTACGGTGGTCTCAGCAACGTCAGGCTGTGTTGCTACAGCCGCTACGAAAGACCCCTGGACATGATCCTTCAGTGCTGTTAGCTGCCGCTGCTTCAGCCATAGCGCGGCAAAATGGCTCCGGCAGGGCGTTACGATATTCTTCAAGGCGACTAGAATCTTGGGTTTGAACTCTGAAAACGGCCTTGGAACTCCGTAGGGGATGGGGCAGAGACTTTGATCTAGGCCGCTCATCTGACATTTCCTATCTGGACTGGCCGCGACCCCCATGCCCGGACCTTGATCTTTCGCTGTGGCGTCATCTCTCGATCGAGTCATCTCCATCGCCTCGCATCTGACAGGCATCTGACATGGAACCCAAAGACCGACAGGCTCCCAACGCTACGTTAAGTAGGTGCCGTGCACGGCAGAATCTGCTGTCGTCTCACACCCTCATTATTACCTCAAAGGGGTCTCACGCCGCCCATCCCATTCTCTAGAGTCCACAAGCTACCAAGGGGATGCAGCACGAACAGGCCTGGGCACGAGCCCAGCACGAGCCAACGCAGCGCAGGACAGCAGCAGACGGCACAGAGCGGTACGGGGCGGTACAGAGCATCGCGCTGCATTTATCGTATCGCATCGCGTCCCGTCGCAATGCGCCCATCGTGGACTACTGTCGACCAGCAGCACCACTGCACCACCACTACGAACGGGCTAGATGCCGCTGCATCGGGTCCTCCTGATCGCTTGTCGCCGTGTGTAGACGTGGTGTGCCCACTTTGCTCTGACTTGTCTTGTTCGGCTGTGGTTCTCTTAATTATTTTCGTCCTTCTCATTCTCCCACACCATCTCAGGCCACCATCGCACCCCTCCCTCCTTGTCCTCCTCATCCACCACATCCTCCCCGCCCCACCTCGATTGGATCTCTCGACGATCTTGATCAAGACGCACACCAGATCTCACTCAAATCATCAGTGGCCCAGCGCCCGCTGTCTCTGCCCTCGCCTCGCCTCGCGCTCGCCTCGCCCGCTTTCTTTTCTTCTTCCTCTCCCCGTCGCCGCGGCCACCACAATCTGCATCCACAATCCACAGCCCACAGGCCGCATCCCACACACCCACACGCAGGTTCCACGTTTACGTTCACTTTCACATTCACGTTCTCCCCCTCCGTTATCCCCATTCTGGCTGTAGCACTGTGCTTTTTCCTCGCTCCCGTCCCTCACTAATCCACGTTTACCCAATCTCCCTTCCTTTCCTCTTCGCTCCCACCGATATCCTTCCCCTCGGGTACCGTTGCTCGATCATCTCCAGATCAGATGCCGTTCCGATCTCACGGCTAGCACCGAGTCTCGTAATGGAAACGGCCAATTCTGCTGCATCGACTGCTCCTGCTGCTGCTATCAATCAAAGGTTCGTTCAGTTACTCTTGTCACTTCATCATTCTAATCATCATCTTCCCACCCACTACTCGCGCACTTGTCCTGCGCTACCAAGGTCAATACTCCTCACTCCTGTCCCCATCTTTTCCTCGTCCTCGTTCTGATGCCACACACCCTCGCTTCTGCCCTCCACCCACGCCCAGCTCTCCTCTTTTCGTGCCTTTCGCCATTGCCCGTTGGTGAATAACCCGGCTCAACCACCATCTTTCCTCCTACAAACCTCACCGACGTTCGTCACCACAACACCGCGATATTGTCTGCTCGTCTCCTACTTGACACCGACGACCGGTGACACTCCTGGGATATTCTCAGCAGTTGTTGACGCAATATCTCCCTTAGCATCGGACAATATCCCATCTCAGCCAGCTATTCGCAACCACGGGCGTCGTCCGCCCAGTTGCAATCGTACGCATCGCGCGACCAGCCGCATCGTTCTCAGGAACCCCAAGAGTCGAGTAATATGGCCACGACCACAGTCCTGCAGTCCGGCAACCATTACTCTTCGACACCTTCCTCAGCATATCCAACTCCTGCCGCTCCTGCACACAGTATGATCCCGTCAGAACAAGGCAAGCCGCCAGCAGGCCCGCCAGGTCCTCCTGATGCGAAGGAATCACCATCTCGCCAATCCTTGCCCTCGATTTCGGATGTTCTCAAGGTCGCTGAACCGAGGCAGTTTCAGCCTCCCGCACCTCCGAGTATGCAGCCTTCCTCAAGCTTCCCTTCGCCCTTCACAGCTGGTCCTCGTGGTCCATACCCCGACGGCGACAAGCACGCATCACCCCAGACTCTTCACCAACCAGTCTTCCCGCCGCGTCACGAACCACCCAGCGCATACGCCGACTCCCCTCGATCGTCGTATCCAGGTCGCCCCGGGCTACCTTCCGTTTCTGAAAGACGACCAAGTCCCCCGCTTCGCTCTGAGTTGCCCCCTCATCACATGGCGGAACCACCAAGAGCACACGACACTCATCATCCTCTACACAACGGACCATACGCACACGGCCCACCCGCACCGCCTCACATGGCTGGACCTTACGCCCATGGTCCTTTGCCGCCGGGCCAAGTTCCTCTTCCAGGCTATCCAATTTCGCCTCACCGCGCAGGGCCGCCTGGCCCTCATCCATACGATCCACGAGGCCCTCCACCACCCCACCCCGAAGATGCAGAGGCAGCGAATCGAGCCCGTTACGAGGCCTCTCGTCACTTTGAAACCTGGGCCTACCCCCAGGCTCTGGCACGCGTACGCTTCCCGGAACCAGCCTTGGCACTATGTGAGAGACTTGCTAACTATCTTCAGGCCGCCCAATCTGCGCGAACCATTTTCAACTTTTCTGAGGCTTATCACAGGATAGCCTCCGAACAATCTGGCAGTTCGCCGATGCCTGAGCGTCTACCAACCGACCACGAGATCGCCGATATGCTGAGCACTACCGACCTCGTCAAGCGTTCCCTTGAGCAGGTGCGAGACCTGGTCCACCAAAGTGCACAATCAGAACGCATTCGCGATGTCGCAAAGCAGCCCAAGGGTCCCTATGACGACGACGACGTCGCCATGTACAGCGAACACATGAAAGCACCACAATACACTATGGGCGAAACAAAGAAGAGGAGAGGCGTGAGTCCTATCCATTGTTATGCCCTTTCTTCCTCGTTGCTGACCTTCAACTTTATAGCGAGCCGCTCCTCCGGGAAGATGTCACAGTTGCAACAGGATTGACACGCCTGAATGGAGACGTGGTCCTGACGGAGCCAGGACTCTCTGTAACGCCTGTGGCCTTCACTACGCAAAACTCGAAAGGAAGCGTCAACTCGAGGCAAGACAGATCCGCCCTAAGCACGACGACAGGCCATGATAAAAGACGATCCCGGTCCGACAGGTTTCATTCTGAGCCGACATTTTGCCCTCCCCTGCGCGTAGCGCTCCGAAATTTGGCCTCGAGATTATATCTAGTGGCTCCAATGCCAAGTACATTCCACACGCCACGCATGACTCGCACCCGACCCGCATACTCGACATTGTCACGGTCGTTCATACACCACGAAATCTTACTATACGTTGAATTACAACACCTCCCGAACCAGCTACAACGACTACCACATCTCCACGGCGCGCCGGGTTCGGCGCAAGATTCTTTCTTACTGTAAATACCACAAGGTCCCTCTGTTTTTCTTCATCTTGGCTCTCTTCGAAATCAGGAGCTCTTGGGAACAAGGCATTATAGGCGTTCTCGACGGCATAGGCTGGGTTGGTGTATTGCCGACCCTGTTCATTTCTTTTTCACAGTCAACTTCGTTCCGATCAATTTTCTTCACATTTGGCTCTGAGACGTCGTTGGGATATCCTATCGCTTAGAATTTTGCATTTCTTCTTCCGTCAAAAAAGGACTGGGACTTTGGCGGGCCACGTTTTGCGCGACATTGCTCGTCTGTGTGAGATTTGAGAGGAGGACTTTGCGGGCATGAGAGGGTGTGCGCGAGGCCCGAAGGCAGAGGATGCCTGGTTTTTCTGTCCGTGCAGGAGCCGACGCTGCGACACGACGACGTAGCGCGCGGGTGTAACGGGAAGATTGTCGACGCTTAGTCTTTACCGTCACGTTGCTGGCGGCGCATGGGCCAGGGAGGTGACACGATCTAGATCGATTGGGGAGGACATGGCGGTTCGATGCCAATTGGGGGTCACACATTGTGAGGCCGGGCCCAGGCGTCTGGCAAACGCCCTACTGGACGCAGGAAAGACATTCAGGTCGTTGATCTGAAGAAGACACGGCCTATCGAAAGGATTTAGAGAATTGGAGTGGGGAGTTTTGGACTGATACCACTTTAGGCGTATTGACATGTATGTTTATTACCTTCACTCTGTGATTAGTGTGTACGTCACACCCAGCCATGCACGTGTGGATGCCACTCATCAACATTAAGTTCTGACTATGTTGTTCTAGAGTCACTACGTGCCCATTGTATCATGGTCCCCCACTTCCATTAGCTTTTCCTCGGCGGAGTGCCGTTTGGTATGGACTTACAGTGCGAGGTGCACTCTAATTAGGTCCAATGGAGGATTTAGCCCCGAATCTCTTATTCCGAGACGAGGGGACGGTCTGAGGCCCATTCCGTACGGGGTTTCCCGGGGTTCGAATCCATTGCCACGTCGATCAGTTTGGGCCGGGACGTGGGTCTTGTTTTCGTTTTAGGTGCGCAGATCAGCCAGACAAGACTGATGAACTATGCGAACTCAAATGGGCCGTGGTGTCAATGCTATTAAGATTAGGACCTGTCAGCTTTTCTCTGGACTCTTATCTTTTGTTGCCGGGTGTCGTAGAATGGCCAAGACCGTTGGAGTGTTGCCAGCCCTATCCGCATGTGTGAGTACAAATAAGTGGGAGCAAGGGGGGCCGGCATGCCTGAAGGTGGTTTGAGAGACAAGGGTGTGTGTTCTGTGTTCGGGGAGGACCCTGGGATGTGTTACCTGGAGATGTGACCGGATGAGGAGACTGGGGCCGCCGGTGTGTGTTCTCCTTTGTGCGACGACGATTGGGCATGATGGGGACGGCGCGTGTGTGGCGGCGATGGATTATAAGGCAGGGCGTTTGTCTTTGTTTCTTCTGGCTGAGAAGAGGAGGGGATCTGCAAAGAGGAAATGGTGGTGGTGGTGGCGCGATGGAGGATTGAATGCGGAGTGAGGGGGTCCTAGAGGAGAGCCTCGTGTGAGCCGAGGCAAATGAGAAATGATTAGAGATTGTAAGTAGCTGTGGGAGGGGATCCGAGCTCTGTGTGACGATGAAGGGGGTGGTGGTGTAGGCACTTGGTAAAGCCGTGAAGAAGATCATCATCACATCGGCGGCCCGAGCTAGACGGAAGCAAGCAAGCGATCGGGTGGGAGTGACGTTTTGGCAAACCCAATCTCAGCCTGCACCAAGTCGAGCTGGTGCGTCCAAGTTAGTCAGTGGTGGAGCTCGCGTGAAGCACCAAACGGAGATCAGGCATTGATTCAATCGTGCAAAGGGCAAGGCTAGCCGAGGGGTGGTGGGCGTCCCGATGGATCCCAGCAGAAGAAAAATCAACGAACGATGTGTGCAAGTGAAGGAGGTGTATGGTGGGTGGGTGGCTGACCCAAAAGAGGCAAATCGCTCGTCCGAGACGGGCGCATGCGCTGGATTCAAAGGAACCCATTTTCGTTATGTGGGATGGCAGGAGTAGTGACCATTCAAACTTTGCGTGTTCGTGACGGACTGCTTGGCTTGATGGCGGCGGCTGTGCTTCGGGGCAACACGATTGACGACCACCCGATCCCAAGACGGTCGGGTGCCCAAGCTGCAGTGGCAGAGGGCACCTCAGTTATGATGTGGAGTGGAGAGGAGGGAGGGGGCCTGTCAAAGGCTGCCGGGATCCGAAGAGGGCTGATGGGTTCGAATGTAACCTCGAGTGTAAGAACTTGGATTTCCCAGGAGAGAGAAAGAGGCTTCTTTGTTGCTCCCCGTCGGAATCACCCCTGGGCAGTATAATCCTTCCTCAGAGAGTCTGATCAGGGTGAGTAAAGCCCTGATATTAATATCACATACGGCAACGAGCCTCGGGGTGCAAGCGGTAACCATGCGGGTTGCTTCAAACACGATGAATCTGCAAAGAAATAGGACCTGATAATCCTGTCCGAAGGTACTAGACCGCATAAATACATAACCGATGACATGAATAGCCACAAATCCGTTCCTTCACTGACCGTTTCCATAACAGCTTGTAATGTGAACGGGTACTGCTCCCCTTCCCTCATCGACGTGCGTTCTCGAGAAACCGATGGACAATTTTTGGTCTCTCATCCTTGTAAGAGGGTGTTAAAGAATGCTGAATAGGCTCAAGTTTCAACTCCACGTCCAGGTCGGTACCCGAGTCTTCGATCTCACATTCGATCTCGGTCGCAGCCCCAGGCTTGCCCCTTACACGAACGAGTAGCGCACTGCGCAGAACCCACTGGTCGCGGTCTTCCACATCCGTCTCGCCAAGTAGTGTGCGGCTGGTGGCAGCTGTCGCGTCGTTCCTGACACCGTATACTTCGAACAGCGGCTGCACGATGATGTCCACAGGGAGACCATCCTCGTGCACAGGGAACAACGAATCATCCAGCATCTCACCTGTCGTGCGAAAGGGGAAGCCGAACGATTTACCCGTCTCCTGGTCGTTGATGGCCAGCTCACATCGGTACTTCAAGACGTTACATTTGAAGTCGAAATCCGCCACGCGGTGTGCGAGGTTCCTGATGCTCTCGTCGATGGGTCTTTTGGGATCTACCACGAAAGGGTCGACTTTTGCACCGCCATTTACTGCAGACTGGTGCGCATCAATTCTGGCACGTGAGCGGCAAGCAATCACCGGGTCGCTGTTGAGCAATTTCTCGATGCGGTCCTGGATGGCAGGACGAGGATCGCCTAGGGCGAACAGCATCCTGGCGGTGGAAGATCGCCACTGATAATAGCATCTTGACAGAGAGTTATTACCGTGATTGACGTGGGCTTGAAGCAGAGAGTCAGCTGATGGTCGACTTGAACGAGGAAAGGAAAGCGGAGAGATAAGCAAAGAATCATTCAAGACTCACGATGTAACTGAGAGCCGAACTTCTGGAAAGCAGACCACTCCTCAGTGGGCCACTTCAGGTTGTCGGCGCACTCAGGCGACAACTGCTGCTCCCAGAGCAGACGCCAAACATATGCCGTCACCACATGACCAAGACCAACGCCATCCGCGTGGTCTGCAATCTCTTTTGCATGCGGCCAAAGGCTCTCCACGACTCCTCTCGAGCTGCTATCGAGACACTCATAGGTGTCACCATTGATGATCAGCAGGTTCTTCAGGTCTGCGACGGCTGTAGTGAGGGTCGTCCAAGCGCTATCGATCACGATGTTACTACTGCAGCCGCCCCAGAGCCACTGGTCTGTCCACCGCTGATTCTAGTCCTCAGTTCCCCAGGGGTCTGTCCAGTCATCCTTATGCATAACCCGATCCGGTACATAGTCGGACCCTGCTGTGTCGGCTTGAATGTCGGGCTCCGGGAACGAGATACGGTCTGGACAAGATCCAGGACTCATACTGGGCTCCCGATAGATAGAAGTGGCGAGTTCAGGAGCTGTAGCGGAAGAAGACACGGCTTCTGGTGTCCGGGTCATGGATCGTGTGATGCGCCGCGTCACACCTTCGTCAGCTTCGAGCTTTCGTTTGCGCAGACCTTTGGCAGGACTCATGGCACAGTATAAAACGAAGTCGGTAAAAATGCAGATAGGAGAAGTTGTGAGGAAGTGGATGGTGTTCTGGTGGCGGTGAGGCGAGACGTTTGCGTGATCATGGTAGCGTGTCTGATACTGATACGAGAGTGCTGCACTTTTATGATGGATCACTCGCCAGGGAGTCTGGACTCTGTTCTCTTTGAGTCATGTTGCTAAAAAGAAATGAGGCGCAGCAGTTGGTGCCTCGGATTGGACTGCGTGTGGGATGGGAGGATATCTGGAGGTTTGTGTTTGTCAAAGGGCTGGTCGGCGCCGCCAGGAAGTGTGGTGGTCCAAGTTCCTGTCGTCGTTGGGATGCGCCACCCTTAGTTACCACATCTTCAAAGACTGGAAGGGAGGGAAAAGAAGCCCGGGCTCACGCTTGTGGTCTTGACGACTTCTTTCAAGCATCGTGATGGCGCTACCGCTTATTGACTCAGTTGCGAGTGTATTGTGGCGGGAGCAAGTAGAGTCGGGAGCAAGTTCTGTGTCCGAGCCCCTCCCTAGTGGATGCCTGGATTTCTCACCATCTTTCCTCCTCCTGCAACATCAGTAGCCTTGAGCAAACAAACCTATCGTAGACCGCTACTTAGCTTATGTTCTTTCCATCCTTGTCCTTGATACGAGAGTGGAAATGAAGTCACTTGACCGACGCCATGTTTGCCCAAAATTCGGTGATTGGCGTCCCACAGCGGCCGCAGTCGCCAGGTTATCGTGAGAAAGCGTTGCTCCTCGCCTCTGTGGAAATGACATCTGACCAGTCGGAGAGGGATCCCTGACATTCAAGGCAAGGATTCAGCCTCAATGATCCGAGAAATTGGTTAAAAGCATGGACAAGGAAAGGGAATGAGGATCGCGCATCTCTCTACTGCTGTTTCATCCAGTTCTTGTATTCGCCAACAGTTCTTGCGATCTGTGACTTCCGCTTCATTGACGACTATACTGGCTTCCAAGACTCTCAGAATCAATTTCTTTTGTGGTGCACCATGGACTTTGCGTGGGCATCGATGTTGGCGCTACGTAAGTACGAAGTCGGCTCTGGCGAGACCACCCTCCACGCCCATCCTTGCTGATTGTTTCCTCAGATTCTCAGGAATGTGCGTCGTCGGCCTCAGAAAGTGTGGAAAGGGGGACCAGCAGCGTTCTGTTGCCAGTATCTCTACTTCTGAGCCGAAGCCTTCCGCATCTCTGATCCAACCAGCCCAGGGTGCTTCTCCGTATGGCCCGGCCTTCAGCAAGATTCTTCTCATGGACACTGACGAGTGGATATCCGGGGACTCTGATCCTAAGATCATTGCTGCCTTCAAGAATCACCATCAAGGTTTGTCTGATCTTCGTTCAGCGGCCCAGCTCGTGTCGGAGATCATCAGGGCCCTTTGGGACGAAGCCAAGACTAGGATCAAAGCCGAAGCTCAGGGCGACAGTACACCGAGTATCCACGTGGTTATCGCACATCCGATGACCTGGAAGCCTGATACAATTGCAAGGTTCAAAACCGCGGTCGAGTTGTCAGGCGTCAATGAGGAGGCCGGCAGTGTCGACTTCTTGTCTGAGAGTCAAGCGGCCGCACGTGCGGTCTTTTGGGACCATCAGCATGTCTTCAAGACTCAGCGAGTACGTCCTTCCCCCTGAGATTTCGTACTGATGATGAGGGTCACAAATTGAGCACCAAATACTCACATATTGTAGAAAGCCGAGCCGGTCATCATCATCGACGGTGGTGGCATAACGATTGTAGGTGTTGCATCAACCCACTCCACGCAGTCTCCGTATTCCCATATTCTCTGCAAAGAGACGAACCAGAGTTCCGTACTGATGTCCTCGATTGACCGGCAGGATTCAGCCCTTTGTCAGCCTCAAGGTTGTAAGGTACTAGAGCCCCGCTCTAGGCTCTACGGCAAGCTTTCGGTCGACTTTCGCTACGCCGACGCCGTCCAGTCAATCGTGACTTCTCAGGCAGCCCAGCGCGGGATAAAGCTGAGTTCCTTGTCGTTGAAAGGGGCAACAGAAACCGCGATGATCAAGTGGCGCGATCTTAACAGCGGCAGACACTTCGATCCCAGCATCCCAACTTCAACGGGTCCGGAATTCCCGTCACCTATCGGGCTGCCAGCCCGTGTCCATCGGTGAGTGACTCAGGGAAAAATCCGGCACCCCTTTCACACCTTTGTATGGCTTTTTCTAACATATTATACATCTCGTAGTGATGACATGTTGGGAATATACATGGAAGTAGGCAGCGTGGTTGCCGAAGCCATTGCGTTCCACGTCAAACCCGGGGCTGCTGCAGCCACATCCAAACCAAAGGTAATTGATGGCCTATACCTCTCCTTTCTTCCTTTCATCGTGAGAGATCGCTCACCAAGTGCACACACAGAAAGTCTACATGATAGGCGGCTTGTGCGTGTGTGTCCAGCTGAAGCGTGTCATTGAGCATCTCCTCTGCGAGAAGCTGGGTGAGGATGCGCCAGAACTCGTTTTGTCTTAGCATGACCTGATGTGAGTATTCTGATCATAGTGGCATGCCACAGCTGACCCTGGCTACATGATTCCGTATTGCTGATCACCTCAGGTTTACTGCTGTGGCTCGTGGAGCGGCGTTGCATGGCGCGCCGCCTCCGTCATAGATGCTATGCAAGTCAGACAGGGGTCAGACAGGGCTGACAAGAGAGGACGGGCACGATTCGCACCAGATGAATGAATTTGGCTGTGAGTAGCGATGAGTATGCATGGGAAATCGGATGAGATTGGTTGCGTTATGTTCCAGTTAGAGAATGTCAATGGTCGAGGACATATTGTCGAGACGTCAATACCTAGCTTCTGTTCTTCACGATCACCATCCTCGGGGAAGTCTACGGGATCAAGCGGTCATATCAAAAGTTCCATGGCCCTTTCAACGGTCCAGACGGTCCGCGACTTAGAAACGCCTTCGTATGACACTACAGCGTACCACACATCCTCTCTCCCCCTACCCACAGCTACGATCTGTACGACCTCAGGACCCCGCGGCGAAGCTCTCTGCCCGTCTCCGTGTCTCGGTGCCTCCCTCGTATCGCCCAGCCCCATCCCTTCCTTGTTGTGCAACGAACACTTGTACATAGAAAATGGGGAAGAGGGGACGGCGAAGATGAGCCCACACGCCCACCCCCGGAATTCGGGGAACACAGCATGACAACGGAGAGAAGGATCTGAGGTTCTTGTCTCTGTGCGGCCCGAGCGTGTAACTGAGTTCCTGGTAGTGGGACGGTGAGAGGGGCGTATGTGTGTGTATGTGTTGTATGATCTTGTGTGTCGGAAGCTTTGGTTTGTACGAGGGGATCTGAGACTCCGGATCTGAGACTTCGGATCTGAAAACGATGGGGGTGCAAGGGGGTTGCGGGTGTGACGTGGAGAACGATTGGGCGGTTTGCAGTTGCATCGAATAGCCCTTTGTGCTCCTTGACTAGATCGTGTGACAAGGGAGGAAAAGGCTGTGGCGGCTGCGCAGGATCATCCATTGTCATAGGAGGAAGCCTTTGGTATAGTTCTGCATGACGGATGACGGGTGGTCTCTCATCAACGATAGACCCTAATACGTTGAGGTGCAAGAAACGCAAAAAGTAACGCTGAATCAGATGTTCTAGGTGGGCTCCGTCATGTCTACTCGAGCCATTCGCTCTTCCTCTTCCTCGCTTCATTGGGAGACTCGACGCCTGCACTGCCGTTCTGCCCACATCCACCCCTAAAGCTTCCCAGCAGCTTCTCCAAACCCTGGATGCCCAGTCCAGCAAAGTTCTTCCCTGCGCTCTCCCTCTCCCCGACGGCAATCACTGCTGCAATCAGGTCCTTGTTTATCGCCTCGTCAACAACACTATCCTTCTTGTAACCGGGGTGCGCTGCCACAAAGTCCCTGATCCATCGCGCCGTCGTGACCAGCTCACCGCTGGCACGTTTGCGGATGAGATCCAGGTAGGTCGCGAGCTCGCAGCGCGTTTGCACATCCACGTTGACACTGTCGAGGTAGCTCTCGACGATGGGAATGAGACCAGGGAAGTCGCCTGTCTCGTCAGACCCGTTGATGATCTCGTTGATGGTCATCTCGGCGTACTCGTCGTCGATGGGGCCACAGGGTGAACCAGGCCGGCTGGGCATGGCGGATCCGGGCCTGCTGTCATCGCCTGTGGTGGTATTGGCGCGAGATGGGCGAGGAGGGAATGGGTTCCTGCGGAAGTAGAACTTCTCCTTCAGTACGGCGTCCAGACCGTGGGCACGCTCCATGTTCTCGTCAACCCTTTTGATGGGGATGTAGAAGTTGAGATCAAAAGACAGGATAGCCCGTGTCACCAGGACCATGAACACGGAAAATGCTGCGTTCTCAAAATCAGTGATCTGGATCTCCATAGATCGGAATTCGACCCTCCAGCCAATATTGTTGTCTGCCGGTGGGGGCTTGAAGCGCATGTGCTGCCAGTTGGTCGATTGGATGTTCTCAAAGTGGTCGGTCTTCTTGAGGTCCAACTCCTGGAGATCCTCCTCGAACACGACGATGGGATCTCGGATGAAGAGGTGAGCGAAGTGGGTAGCCAGGCGATCGTCCATGCCGCCTTCTAAGAGCTTGGCTTTGATGTCCTCATCAATGACCAAGTCAGGATCCATGTACTCTTTCCTGAGTCGTGGGTCCGTGGAAATGTATGTGGAGTTTGATGCGTAGCGAGACTTGGGAATTCGCCAGCGGTCGTTCTTCAGAGGCTACGGGAGGTTAGCACTTGACATTATATGGATATGGCAGACCATGACGGCACCTTTTCGCCCATCTCTTCTGGGGTTCGGCAGTCGACAGCCCGGCTGATCTGGTTCCATCGCACATCCGTATTGGCGAGGAAGCCTTTGTAAACAGGCGTCGCAGCTGTCAATGCTAGCATGATGGGACCAAGTGGGCTGAGCTGATCATATAGTTCCCTGCCCTCCGTGATGTTCTTGGCTTGAAACGTAATTTGTAAACAGCAGCTACCCATGCCAAAGGCCATGGCATCCATGTGGATGTAGTCGTCTGGTGCAGCACCATTACGCACGTCATCGTCTTCTGGCCAGTCGTGCAGGTCATAGTTGACAGTAGGATCCTTCCACGGAGTAGGCGTCTTTTCATCGTGAAAAACTGGGACATTGACTTGCACTTTGCGGCCTCTTCGGGACCGAATGTTGGCGGCGAGTGTGGGAAAGCGGATGTGAGGGTTGGCGATCTCGTCTGGGACGAACTGAGAGCGCAGCCTCGACCCCGAAGTCGGGTAATAAGGGTCTGTGAACTGTCCGGGGCATCCAATCCGAGGGAAAGTAGTGAGGGTGATGGGATACTCGTTGGCTTTCATATGGTCACGAGCGATCTTCCTTCGGAGCTTCATGTCCGGCTCGACCTCGAGAAGCTCCTTCAGACCAATGCCCCATGGCTTTCCAGGAGTCGCCTCCAACATGAAGCGGCCGAACTCTGGATGGAAGACTGGGATAGACTCGGCTCTATGCGACAGTTAGCACTGAGTCAGGCCGGCAGACATGTGAAGGAACTCGAGAGAGCGCATACGTCTTATCGCCACACTTGCCGAATTCGCCTTGAAGCGCGGGGACGCAACCGCCTTTAGCAACGAGCTCTTGATCAGCGGCCAGCGCAGTCAGAATCTCAGCTTGCCTTAGTGAGAGGAGAACCTTGGGATCATCTTCGGAGTAAGTGACGACGAGATACTCAACCTAGAAGCCCGTCAGTACTTGAATTTTGGTGCAACCTGAGGCAAATTCTTACCTCATCGCCCCAGAGCATCGCATCTCGCTCCTTGCCCTTTGCCTTGCCCCAGATCTCAAGGAGCTGCTTGATACCCCATTCGCGAACCTGGTCAGCACGCTTGCTAGCTTCGGGCCAGTCAAGGGCTGTGCCAAGGGCTCTGTGCGAGCTCGGTCAGCGGGTTATGTCTCAACACCATCAAGGTGCGCTATACACAAGACTCACAGGAGGCCCATATCACAGGTTTTCGTGCGTCCAAGACTGGTGTATATGTGGCAAGGATGGTGCAGAGGCTCAGCGGCCAGTGGCAGGCTCACTCAGAGCCAGGCGCCTTTTTCAGAAATCCAGAAAGCCGGTGGATATGATTCCCAAGGTCAGTCCAGTGTCGTGGAGCTTGTGTAGTCAAGAGAGCGCCAGAGTTGGACTTTTTCGTCTACTAGGTGGTGTGAAGAATGGGAATTCTAGGTCGAGGAAAATAGCGCTGGTCCTTGGGGTCATGTACAGCGCTGGGCGCGCGCGGACAAGCTAGACCGGCTGGTGCGATCCGCCCACTTGACTGCTTAGAAATGCGATGCGGGATTCTGGGGCGGGGACGAAAGGGGAATGTAGGAATTGGGCGCGTCTCTAGAAATGAGCAGGAACATGCGACTTGGTAAGTGCATAGCATTGGCAAAGGGAAGATTGAGTAGCGATGCCGAGGTCGTGTGTGATTGTTGATTTTAGGATGGCGAGAGCCGTGGAATTGCATCATCGATGAGGCACGGTATTGGATGGGGAACGCTGCAGTGCATAATGAATTGCGCTGCTGCTGGGCGATGACAAGATGTCATACGATGATAGCAGTCAGTCCGGAGAGTCAATTCAGTGAGCTTTGGATCAACAGACGGTGAGCGTCTATGAATCATAAAGGTGCAACCACTTTACGACATGTTAGCATCTAAGTAAGGTACACGGATCAAACGTTGCAGCGAGTGAGCGAGAGCCCCGGCCTGTCGCTCGTGTGAGAGTTGTCGGGCTATCGGGTATCAGCAATCACTGTACCTAGATTCTAAGATAGCAGTGGCTGCAGATCCATTAAACAGCATTCGGAATCATCTAGTTGGCCGGAAGCGGATGCTTATTCCTGTCGGCAACTCCGGGTCAATGGCTCAAATCTTCAATGACATGTGCACTGCCGGTGCGTTGACGAACCCAGTGCAGCCATTGCAGCCAGTGCAGCCAGTGCAGGATCATTAAAGCGACAGGGGTCCTTCTGTTCTGGGACATGCAACGGTCGGGGCGGGCAATGGTTGTTCCGACAGCATAACCCACAGGCGGCTCTCCGTTTTGGACGTCGTCCCTCCGCAACGGACCTGAAGAAAGGCACTCACTGTTGAAGGGTCCCCCTGGAAGCTAAACCTGGAGCTGCCTGTGCCTGTGCGCCTACCAGCGGCGGAGGCTATCAATGTGACGCCCGTCCACTACGGCACCCACGTCAGGCACTGCTACTGGTACTGGAATGTTTGCAACCCGGCATTCGACTGGATGACGCCCAATGCAAATGCAACAACTCGCGTTTGATGTAGCACACCACCTACTTTTTTGTCCGACTATTAGACCTAGAAACTGATCCAGTCTCCAACGTGCGTCCTTTCAAAAGATATCATCGTCCATTCTCAACCTCACGCTAGCCTCCCTTTCACGGCTATCCCTCATCGCTGATCCTCCCACTCTGCTCCTGGTCCCTCCGCCCCTCACCGACCTCACCCAGCAACCACCGCTTCAAGTCCAACCCCTCCAACTTAAAAGCTGCGCAAACGTCCATTCTCAACCCATTGCGGCGTCCACGATCCCTCTGCCGCTCTGCTGGGCCCGGCTGTATATACCTGGGGAAACCAACTTCACGCCGTGGCCTGCGCCTACCGCTTTCCGACCGACTGGCCAGACATTGCGACACGTTCGTCCTCCGACGCCGCCATTGTGTTGCTGTCACGCCCAACATGAGCAATCTCACGAGCAGGCAAGCTGAAGAGCTGTACATCGAACCCCATTGCGAACCCTGGCAGGATTATAACGGCTGACCTTTCACGTCTAGCCACAAGTCCATCATAGCATACCTTGCTGCCAACAACCTTCCCAATGCTGCGGCAGCACTGCGGGAGGAGCTGACGCTCGGCGAGGACGTCTACGATATCGCTACAGCCAAGAAGTACGAGACCTTGCTCGAGAAGAAATGGACGAGTGTTGTCAGGTTACAGAAAAAGGTATTTGCGCCCTTTCCGCGTGCACACCTGTCAACCATTGCTCACAAAACCCTTTGCTGTAGATCATGGACCTAGAGTCCCGAAACACGGCATTACAATACGAACTTGATCACCTCACGCCATCCTCCCTCTCCAAACGAAACAAAGACCCCGCCTCCTGGTTACCAAAGTCTCCTCGCCATACTCTCGAATCGCACCGCGACGCCATCAACTGTGTCGCTTTCCATCCCGTCTTCTCCTCGGTTGCAAGCGGGTCTGACGATTACTCCATCAAGGTCTGGGACTGGGAAGGTGGCGAACTCGAGAGGACGATCAAGGGACATACAAGGGCTGTGTTAGACCTGGATTACGGTGGTCCCAGAGGCGGCATCCTGTTGGCGTCTTGCAGCTCGGACTTGACTGTCAAGCTGTGGGATCCGAGCGACGACTACAAAAACATCAGGACCCTACCCGGTCATGATCACAGTGTTAGTGCCGTGCGCTTCATTCCGTCTTCGGGAAACTTGCTCGTCACAGCAAGTAGAGATAGGTCGCTCAAGATCTGGGACACCACAACGGGATACTGTGTACGGACCTTGACCGGGCATGCTGGCTGGGTTCGCGACGTCGACCCTTCACCCGACGGTCGCTTCCTCATCTCCACTGGTGACGACATGAGCGCCAGGATATGGGATATCTCTACCCCGAACAACGACCACAAGAGCATCCTTCTGGGTCACGAACACTTCAACGAATGCTGCGCATTCGCCCCCGCAACCTCATACCAGTACCTTGGGCCACTGGCCGGCCTCAAAAAGCCACCGCCAGCTACCAGCGCCGCCGAATTCATGGCAACAGGCAGCAGAGACAAGACCATCAGGCTGTGGGATTCACGGGGTAACTGCCTCAAGACACTGGTAGGACACGACAACTGGGTGCGAGATCTTGTCTTCCACCCGGGCGGCAAGTACCTCCTCTCCGTGTCGGACGACAAGACGATACGTTGCTGGGACTTGACCCAAGAAGGGCGATGTGTCAAGGTCATCGGGGATGTCCACGAGGGCTTCGTCACGTCATTGAGGTGGGCTCCAGGAGTGACAAAGAACGCCCCGTCAGAAGGGACGGAAGCGACGAACGGCGAGGCGAACGGGACACCAAGCAAAGCAGGAGCTCAGCCGGCGGCCGAAACGCAGATTCGATGCATGATTGCGACAGGCAGTGTTGATTCGAAGCTAAGAATATTTGCAAATTGAGAGAATGATGCAACTGCAATCAAAAACGGCTAGGTCGAACAGGGTCGGCAACCAACAACCTAAGAGGAGGGTTGTGCTCAAAGCGTGAAGAAGCGAAATTCTTCTAGATCTAGAGAGTGGAAGACAGTATGAACAGACGGGGTAGTGTCGAAGTGTGACACAAAACCTGCAGCGATTCGGCGTTTGATGGGTAGAGGTAGTCGTCTTCGCAGAAGAATGGAGAATCCCTGGGTACAGCCAGGCGGTGATGCTCTCAACTTGGTCTCCCAGTCCTCCGACTCACGACTCAATTCCAGTCTTCGTGTGACTGGTCGCGCTTGTCCAACATAAGCCTGAGGGTGGTTGACGAGGGAGTTGGATAGCTTCACAGCAGGCCAGAAGCAGAAGTGCCCCATTGCCGAGGTACATCTGGCTTTTTGCAAGATGATGGTTCATCTCATGAGTGGGTGGCTCAATAAAGAGTAGCGAATCAAAGCTATCCGACCATGTCGCATCACGCACGTGGGTGAATCTTGAGGTTTGTAGTATCTACAAACAAGTTCCGGGCTAACGCGGTGGCTGTCGATCGCAGGCTTTCAGCTCCGGCACTTGCACGGGATCTACGTGATCCCGCCAAGACGCCACAGGAACGGTGGCTGTTACATACTATTCCTGCCCTCCCTCTTCTCTTTGCACCTACGGCTGGTCCAACTGACTTTGCTTAGTCGAAACCCTTAATGGCCGGGTTCGCATTTCAGCTGATGGACATGATCGACGGCGATTGAGCCTTGGCCTTCCCGTTCGGGCCTCGCCGCTGGAGAACATGTCGACTAAGAAACGACGAACCATCTCAGTCTAGTTACTGCGCTTCGAGGTGCTGTGACGTAAAGCGCAGCTATGGTAGACGAGATACCCGAACAGGAAGGTTTGAAGATATACGGTTGGATATTGCATCGAGTATAAAGGAGTTTCCTTCTACTGTACTGCGCTCTTGTCCATTTAACAGTTCAAAACAATTCCGTTACAGGATTCACCGCACCAATATCTTTGTCTCATTCCATTGAATCACTCTTGCACAAGATGTCCTTCAAGCAAGTCGTTGTGGCATTGAGCCTCGCCGTTGCAGGTTCTCGGGCGCAGTGCGTCGGACCACAGATCAACAGCGCAGCTCTTAACTTGATCAAGAGCTTTGAGAGCTGGCAGCCAGACATTTGTGAGTTGCAAACACTCCTTAACATGTGACAAGATTGCGTTCACTAACTCACGGTTTAATAGACATTGATCCTGTCGGTTTGCCAACTGTCGGGTACGGTCATCTCTGCTCAGACTCATCTTGCTCCGATGTCTCGTATCCGATTCCTCTCTCCGTTGCAAACGGCGAAGCCCTGCTCCGTGATGACCTCGTCGTAAGTCATATTGGGTTGGGATACCATTCGTTACTGCCCTCGCTAACCCACGTTTGACAGCGTTTTCAAAACTGCATCACCCTCGACACGACCTCCAACGTCGTCCTCAACGCCAACCAATACGGCGCGCTCGTCTCGTGGGCCTTCAACGTCGGCTGCGGCGCCACGGGCTCGTCGACACTGATCGCGCGCTTGAACAACGGAGAGAACCCCAACACGGTGGCGGCGGAGGAGCTGCCCAAGTGGAACAAGGGAGGTGGCCAGGTGCTGCCTGGGCTGACGAGGAGGAGGGCGGAGGAGGTGGAGTTGCATAGGACGGCGACGAGTGTGGGAGCGCTACCGGCTTGTTCATAGGAGGCATGCTTTTGGTTCACTGGGTTGGTTCTGAGGGCTTAGATGAGAAGCCACACACTGGATATATGTGATGATGGTTCATTTCAAAGTACGCAGGCTGGGAGGTGTCCTTACTTGCAGAGTGGCTAAGAGATGAGTACTCAACAAGAGGACTTCAGATGTTTTCATAGCCTTAAGTCCCGATGATAATGCAACAGCTGTCGGTGCAGCACACTGCTTCAAGTGAAATATCAACATAGTCGAAATTCAGTCTTTCTCAAGCACGTGCCATTTATCCCCCTTTTCTGCACGGCATTTGGATATTGACCTTTTTACAACAGAGAACTGACTCACACAAGCTTTTGTTATTATAATAGACCCTTGCTATTAGCGTGGACCTTACCGTTGACGTTGATTATGATCCGTGCACGGCACGCTACCAAAACAACGCATGATGCATAAGAGGTAAATTTCTCGCGAAGGAGCGAGCATTCTATGTTCTTTCTGACATGTTTCCCTCTCAAAACCGGTCTTGCCGTCTCGTACAGTTTGTCTCGTCTTTCCGCCTCGGTGTGCAACGCAGAGCTGATCGCTACCCTGTACCCTTTACCTCCACCTCACCTCCCCCCACCCCGTCACCTGTGATCTCACCTGGAAGCTCACCTGCCTGGCAGCTCCCGTCTCGAGGTACTCCGCAGTGACTTCACAACCCCACCACATCGCAGCCCAACCAGCTCCTCCCGCCCCGGTACCTGAAAGACCCCGCGCCACTCGATCCCAAAAGCAGCTTGCTCAACCTCCCTCCGCAACTCTCCTCAATCAAGCACCACAGATACCATCCAAGATCCTGCTGCATCGCCATCGCCGAGGCCGAACAAACGATACGTATTGCTGTTGTGCAAGTTTATCAACTCCAGGTGTCTATTCTGGGCAACCTTCGAGGATTACCACTCGAACACGACGTGTGACGCCCTGTCATCGAGATACCTCAGATTCCAACACCATCCCTCGAACCGAAACTCAAAAACCGCTGCCATGAACCCTCTCCAGAAGAACAAGGTTGACGTCAAGGTTCGTGCAATTTGCCCTTCTCTGTGTCTCCCGGACTTTGTCGAAGTGGCCTTATTGGGGGCATGATCCCTCACCATCAACCATCCAGGCGGCTGCTCCATGCCCGACGGTTCAAAGCAGCATCTCTCGCGCCTTCGCATCTTTTGTCAGTTACAACACTGGGTAGGAGTGCTAACGTACCCTCCAATATAGTCCCTCTCCCCTGAGGAGCAGCGCCTCTTCCGCCTCTACGGCAAGCTCCCCTCTCG
Organism: Sarocladiaceae sp. R1802; assembly: GCA_023628655.1. NCBI lineage: Eukaryota > Fungi > Ascomycota > Sordariomycetes > Hypocreales > Sarocladiaceae > Sarocladiaceae sp. R1802. The sequence goes on from JAMAKF010000007.1 coordinate 692,510, forward strand.
TTCCGACCACTTCGCCAAGCATCTCAAGGACCGCAAGTACTTCGACTCGGGCGACTACGCCATGTCCAAGGCCGGCAAGGGCGACGGCGTTGACGCCGGTGCCGTTGGGTCCCAGCACCCGGTTCCCGAGAATATCCCCCACCTCTCTTCTCCCATCCAGAACGCCTCTTCCCCTGGTGGCAGCGGCAGCATCTCTGGTCCTTCGTCTGGCTCCCTCGGCGGCAGTGGCAGCGCTGGCTCTCTCCCAAAGAACGCACACCATGGCTCTATTCCTGGGATTCAAGCGGGCAGCCCGATCAAGGAAAGCAGCTTCTTGAACAGAGAGACGAGCGTGGACGATCAGGACGAGGACAAGGACGCGGCCAAGTCCCCTGAGCCGCTGGGTGGAGGTGAGGGCTTGCCGATTCGGAGATAACTGAGTCACGACCGGATGTCGACTTGTCTTTTGCTGCGTTGCTGCGTCGAGGCCCTTATTTTGATGCTCTTCACTGCTTGACTACATTTACGCCTTGCTTGAGCTGGCTTTGTTGAGGGACTGGTGCTCTCGAGAAGTCAAGCCAATTCTTCTTACACCGAAACTCAAAAGCCTCTGATATAGAGGGGTACGCACGGTCAGGTCTGACACTGCGAACATAAACATGAGAAGGTGCCCGAGGACGTTGGGAGGGATTTGGCACGCTGGATGTACGAAGTATTATGGTTCGTGACGAAGGAAGCTGAGCAGTCATGGGAATCTTCGTGGTCTTTTCTTTTCATTGCGTCTCTGCACTCCTGGTCTGTCGACTGTTCTTGACACCGCTTTTCCTTTGTGAGCACAAGTAGCACCAGTTGGCGTTGGAAAACAAACATGACTTCAATACATTTCGGTCGCATAGTGCAGGAGTGATCACTCATTGTCAAACGTATAGCTTTGAGTATCCTGAGAGGTTGTATGTGCTCAACCTGACCAGTATGTAGGACGTTGACAGCCTTCCGTTTACATGGTCACAGCAGCAGGTATCACCAAGTGAGGAAGAGCTGATTGGATGTTTTTGAGTCTTTCATTCATCGTAAAGGGTCTCGTGACCGACAAACGCCCTGACCATCATTCCCATCGCTGATATCATACACTTTCGCTCAATGCTTCTGCCTCCAGAGTTTATTTGGCAGCATCCTTGGGAACGCTGTCGAGCCCCTCTTTGGCCTGCCTGCCAATGTTGCTCATATCCATATCCTCGCCCTTGGTCGCGGGACCGCGGAGACCAGACTGGGCAGCGGCCTCTGTGCCGACGTGGCCCTCGACGGAGCCAGCGCCGACGTTGACGGTGCGGGCATCAGCTGACTGCCAGTCGGAGGAGGCTGGGGGCTGCTCGGGGAGGGGGAGCTTGGCCTGGGTGTCGGCAATTTGCTGCTCCTTGGATTGAGTCATTGTGAAAGGTTCTACAATGAATCTTGTCAGTATTTTATGAGATGCTTTCTCAAGCAAAGGCGAGGGGAGGATCTTACTGGTGGTAGTGGTGGTGTGTGTGGGGTCGAAGTATAGTGGTATCGTCAAGATTCGAGATGTCGATGTTAAGAGTGTCAATTGATGGATGGGAAGAGAAGACTGGTCCGAAGTAAGGCAGACGCACAAACCTTTATAATGCCCAGCTCTTCAAAACCCAGACCCCTCCATCACGGCATTCACCCAAGGCGCCCGCTCCGTGACGTCAGTGACGTCAAGCTCATGGTGGGAGGGGGACCAGACATGGAGCAGAGAATGTCAGAATCAGAAACAGTAGAAGCTTCTGTGGAGTGTAGCAGAGTGTTGCTAGGCTTCCCCTGCCAAACAGAAGGAATACAGTTGGTTCTGGGCTGAAGGAAGCACCTGGAGACTCGTCGATTCAGGTACCGGCTAGCACTGACAGCCGTGGAGAGTCGTTCACAAGGCTTGGGAGCTTCTCGCGGGAAAAGCTCCGGACAGCTCCACCACGAACTCCACCGCCGATATACGCCAACGTCAAATCTCGATCACCAGCAGTGACTCGTATGCTGTCATCTGCGCTGCAAGACACTTGCTCAGGGCATTGCCTGGTTAGAGATTGGTCACGAGACACAAGCAGCTGAGCATTTGGCCATGTTAGATATTCTGTGCCTTGAATCATGAAGCCTGCCTCAATCTCGGCCAGGTCGCTACAACCTGCAAGCCGTATCAAACACCAAAACGCCTGATCCCTTCGTCACAAAACATGCCAATCTTCGTAAACTTCCCCAGATTCCGCAGTCCTCCCGGTAGTCACTGACTATCAACCCATCCGCTTGTCCGTCTCCGCCGATGTTGCTGCCTCCTCGGGATTCAGGTAGTTCGCATCCTCCGCCGCCTCGTACTCGCCGATCAGATCCGCTACCACCTGCCTGGCCTCGTCGAACTCTTGCAGGTTCTCGGAGAACGGCGCCGTCTTCTTGTACCCCTCCATGAACGCGTTGCGTTTGCGCATGCCGTCGTACTGCTTCAGGATGCGCTTGAAGAGCTATTAAACAAAGACTGTTAGTGCCTGAGCCTACACGGGCCATGAATTTAGTTTGCCAAAGACAAACGCATAATGAGTAACGCACCGTTGCAATACTTGTGTGGTTGGCCAGCATCAGACCACTGACGCGATGGCTCATGGGGATGTACGGGCTCCTCTTCGTCAACGCCACCTGTATACTCGCCGGCCCCCACGGGATGAAAGTCGCCAACCTCCTCTCCCTGATCCGCAGCAAGCTCTTGTGCACGTCCGTCGGATCGACCTCTCCCTGGATCACGTTCAAAATCGAGATGTAGCAGCTCTTCTTGCCAGGCACTGTAGACACCATGCGGTTCTTGGGCTGCAACAGCCGCCTCATCACGTCCAGAACAGTCGTCTTGCGGACCGTCTTGGCTTGCTCGACCTGGTCGCCGGTGAAGGGCGTGTAGGCGGTCATGAGGAAATGGCAGCGCGGCGTAGGGATCAGGGAGGCGAGGATGCTGACGAGGTCGTTGTGCATGTAACCGGGGTATCGAAGGGTGGTCGTACTCGCTGACATGACAGTTGCGACCTTCAAAGTGTTAGGCACTGACTCAGCATCGATGATCAGGTTGCTCAAGGTTGCACTCACCAATTGGTTGGTCTGCTGGAATGAGGGTTCTTGAACGTGCAGCCTATCTGCTGCAATGTGTGACAGAGCTCCGTTGTCCAACACCACCACCGAGTCCGCGTTCTGTGTCAGTCTGCGCATGGACAGAATGCTGTTGTAAGGATGGACAACCACATCGCCCGAGTTGGTCGTATCAGGGAATACTGAGTAGGTCTGGATGATCTTCTTGGGGAACCGATCGTTGAGTCGCTCAAGCAGGAAAGACCCTAAACCAGAGCCCGTGCCACCAGCTATAGAATGAAGCATCATGAAGCCCTGGACGTGCCCATTAGTATCAAAACAATAGTGTCCGCTAGTAATGGCTGGTTCCTCACCTCGAGGGAGTCACTGCCGTCCGCTTCGCGATCGATCATCTCCATGATGTCCTCGCACACTGCTTCACCGCTCTGGTAGCCATCACCCCAGTTATTCGCCGCCCCCATACCATCCTTTCCAACGTAGAAGTTTTCGGGGTTGTAGATGTTCTTGTATGGTCCAGTCTGGATACCGTTGAGGACCTACGCAGCACTGTTAGTCACCATGATCGACCTCTTCCTGAAGATGTTGCACGCTTCCGGCACCGTCCGTCGCTTACTCTCGGCTCCAGATCGACGAGGATGGCTCGTGGAATGTATCGCGTATCGTCGCTCTGGTAGTAAAAGACGTCTTTGCGGTCGCCGCCCTCGGTCGCAAAATCTTCGAGGTTTCCGTCCTGGCTGATTCCGTGCTCCTGACAAAGCTGTTGCCAGAACTGACTGCCAACTATAGTTTCAACCGATTGTCAGCTGCTTGTCACATGCGCATTGCCGAACTCGTGCCTGTGAGGCTTGGGCGCCCGCCGTTGGGCTCTCGAGTTTGGAGGGGCCAGAACTGACTGCTGTTGCCGCATTGGCCAGCCTGTACGGTGATGATCTCCCTATGACAAGATATCAGAAGACAGTCGTTTAAATCAGCATAGAATGTGTCTCACCGTGGCATTGTGTCGAATCCTCGCTGGAGGCTGGATGTTGACACTGTTGAGGTTGATCTAGGGAGCTGTACGGTTGGGAGCCAGGAAGTCAACGCGTGCGACGCGCTCCACCCCGCCCCCGCGTGGCACCTTTTAAGGGATCGTCCACCACCAGCTTCAACTTTGCTTGGAGCCGCGAGAACTTGACGTATTCGGGTCGCATTTACCTTCACTCGCCTGCTGTACATTCGAGACACACAGTGGGGATGCTGGCAAGATTCCAATTTTAACAGGCGCAGGGTCACGGGGCTTTTATTGCACATCGACTGCATTCATCCAGTATGGCGGTGACATTGTCTGGACACCGATAGTCTTGTTCAAATCTCTTTGATAGCTCATGTAATAGTCAGCTGACCCTACGAGCATTGCAAGTCCCCTTTTTATCCCACTGCCACTTGGCAGAACTGTAAATTCAATGCTCCATGGAAAGATTAAGCGCCAATCGTCATGCTAAAGCCCTGACACCAACTGACCGGCGACTCGAATGCGCAGGAAACAATATGTACTGTCGCTCACTCGCCGTCCACCCAGAGCGAGCCTCCCAACAACCTGTAAGTTCCTTGCCACTGAACCCTCCATATTACTCCTCGCTCGCCTTCTCATTCAGCTTCTTGTTCTCTTCCATGGCTTTCGCCAGACCCTCGGCCAAGTCCTTGGTCTTGGTCTGAATCATCCACATCTCCAGACCGTCGCCCTTCTCGTTCGATGTGGTCACTTTGACATACTTCTCTTGAGACTTGTATTCCATGTTCGGCAGGACGGAGCGGTTGAGAGCGATATGGCCACGTGGTTCGGCTCGGAGCAGCAGGCGGACCTGGCTCGACTCCTTGTTCTTCAGTAGTCGCAGTGGACCCACGCCTTGTGTCGACCATGGGCTTTTCGACTTTGCCTTCTCGTCGCCCTCCAGCTTGTCGGCAGGGACGAACTTCAGAACCTTTGCCCTCACCTCGTGCAACATCTCTTCACTTTCATCAACCGCATCCGTGAGGTTGATTTGCTCATGCTTCTCGCCTTCCTCGTTGTCGCCCGCGGCAGCTCCGTTGGTCTGGGCAGCAGAGGGCTCCGGGGTGCCTCGCGCGGGTGTTGTCCCCCCGGCAGGTGTGGTCGCCAGGCTAGAGCCTCCCACCGCGCTGAATGGGGAGTCTAGGTCCGCCGCTTTAGTGGCGCGATCTTCCGGTGCGGGAAAGGAGACTTACCAGTCCCGGTCGTCGACGCACCGCCAGGGGGAGGTTGGAGGCTAGCCGCAAACGAGTTTGGAGGGGGAGCTGGGTTTGACCCGAAAGATGTCCCAACGTTCGCAGGTTGCGAGGAGTTGCTACCAAAGCTGAAGCCAGCGCCGCCGCCATTCGTGGCGCCGCCGAACGCAGGCTTCGGTGCTTCACTCTGTCCACCAAAGCTGAACATGCCCGGTTGCGCCGAGTCCCCGTTGGAGCCGCCGAATTGGAAAGAGCTCGTGGATGGAGCTGAGGAGGCACCGAAGTTGAATGAGGGTGTAGCTGCCTGACCATTTCCGCCTGATGCGAAAGGATTGTTGAAGGACGAGCCAGATGATGCGTTACTCGTAAAGCTACCGGCAGCATTGGCAGGCTTGTCGTTGCTCATAGAACCCGCTCCAAAGATAGCAGAGGTGTTGGTGTTTGATGCTGGCGTCGAGGAGGATGCAAAGATGTTGCTAGAGGCATTGGCCTGGGAGCCGCCACCAAAGCTGAAAAGAGGTGCGGCAGAAGCAAGGTTGCTTCCACCAGTAAACGCCTTCTTCGCAGGTGATGCCTCGTCTTGCTTCATAGGGCTGCCGTCGAACATAGAGTTCGCAGGTGCACTTGACGGAGGAGATTTGGGACCAGCTCCGAACAGCTTCGGGGCGTTCTGCGACAAGCCGTTCGGCTTGTCGCTAGAAGCACTGCCGAAACTGAACACTGGAGCCGCGGCTGGCTGGGATGGCTTGCTCTCAGCCGGCTTTGCCTGGACAGAATCAGTTGTCGGCTTAGCCCCAAACAAGTTCGAGCTCGGGGTAGAGGAGGCGTTTCCGAAAATGTTGCTGCCGGCAGTGGTAGAGGGAGCGCTACCGAAAAGACTGCTGGTCCCATTGGTTTGCTTCGAAGCGAATAAGTTGCTGGTCCCGCTTGTTGTAGATGGGGTGCTGCTTGAGGCAGCTCCAAAAATCGACGCAGGCTTTGTTGCGTCACTCGACGACTCGGCAGGCTTTGCACCGAACAAGGTCGAGCTTTGCGATACCGACGCCGTGCTCGTCTCCGCCGGCTTGCTCGCTGCGCCGAATAGGTTCGCTGTCGGCTTAGGTGCTTCAGTAGATTTGGGTGCGTCGGTGGTCGCAGGCTGTCCGAAGAGTGAGCCAGACGCTGGTTGCGAAGCAGTAGGTTTGGCCCCAAAGAGAGAACTCTTGGCGGGCTGGGAGTCGTTCTCCTTGTCAGACTCGCCTCCTGTCTTGTCCTCTCCGCTTGCCGCCTTGCTTTTCTCGGGCTCGCTATCACTCTTGGCAGATGCACCTCCAAACAAAGACGATGTGGCTGAAGTTTTCGGTGGGAACATGGTCGATGTTGCGGCACCGAAAGCTGGGGTTGTGTCACTCTTCGGAGGGGCGAATTTGATAGGAGTGGTACTCGGGTTCCAAGTCTGGTCCTGTGGCTTAGGAGCTGCTGACGTATCCGCGTCCTTCTCATTGCGCACAGGTTGTCCGTCGTTGTCTTTGGTCACCCTTTCAAAGAGACTTCGACCCGGCGTGCTCTCCCTAGTGCCTGGTGCGCTCGAACCAGCTGTGGCAAAGCCGCTTCCGAAGTTTGACTTGGGAGCAAAGAGACTCGATCCAGCCTGCGAGGTATTGTCTGCGGGACCACTGGCGGCGACACTGGCTTCAGCACTGGGAGCTGCATCGGGGGTCCCCTCATCTTCAGAGCCGTCACCGCTATCCTCATCGTCGGCTCCGCTGTTCTTACCCGACCCTGTGTCAGACAAGTGCCCAAAGATGTTGCCGTTGGTAGGTGGTGTCGCGGCTCCAGACTTGAAGTTTGACAGCACCGACTTGGCCAAGCTCGATCCGGCTGGTTTTGCTGAAGCAAAAGGATTCGGCCTCGGGGTGGATGATTGAGTCTCAGGAATCGGAGAAGGCGACGCTGATGTAGTCGACTTGTTGGCAATCTGTTGAAATAGAGACGAAGCGGCGGATGGCTTGGACATCTTGGACGGCTGTGCTTCAGGCTCTTCGCTCACAGAGGCCTTGCGCTTTGAGTTGTTCTTCGCGGGTTCGGGAGCAGCCACAGGCACGCGAGTAGGCTCTGCATCTTCATCCTTATCATCCTTCTCGACGACCTTGCGGGCCTTGGAGAAGGATGCAGCTGTAGCTGACTCTTCAAATGCCTTGCGCTTCTTGGTGATGGGCTTCGAGGGCGTGTCCTCGTCTTCCTCCTCCGGCTCAGGCAGACCGTGTTCTCGGCGCCAACGCTTCAAGACCTCCTTGGAAGGTTTGACGTTCTGGAACTCGTAGAGTCCGTATCGTAGAAGGATGATGCTGCGACTCTTCTCGAACTCCTTGGCGAAGTTTGTAACGTTCAGCTTCCAGCCCTTCCGAGAGAAAATCTCGTCGGCGGCGTATTTGAGTCGTCGCAAGTCGAGAATGCAGAAGAATTGCCGTCGTTGCTCATCGTCAAACTCGGGGGGGCATAGGTCTGCGAGGAACTGGTCGGCGTAGATAGAGCCCTTGGGGTTCCAGTCTTTAGGAACTTTGCGTGCCAGCGTCTCGCCTGTCAGCTCCTTAGGAGGAGAGGCGATTCGCATGGCGAAGAGATCCTTGTCTTTTGCTTTTGCAGCGACACCGCGCGGTGTCGCTTGTGCGGTTGACCCTCGGAATCGAGACGGTTCAGGGGTGGCTCCTGGTGCGAAAACCTTCTTAGGAGTTGCCGCGGGGATACTGGGAGAGAACGGAGCAGCCGGGGGACTGTCACTGATGGTGGAAGCGCGGAATATGTTGCGTGCTGAGGCAAGGTTGCTTTTCGTGAGGCTGCTTGGAGCTTGATCGTCGCGCATGAGAAGCTTGCGGGCGGACACGGCCTGTGGGGTACCTAAACGCTTTGCTGCACTCCCGAAGGGTGATGCAGCGTAGGCGCGCTTTGCGAAAGGTAGGGGAGGCCGAGATCTCGGTGTGCTGTGCCTGGGAGCGGCGCCATCACCCTCTCCTGGCAACGCGAATGTGACCATGTTGAAGACGGAGATTAGACGCGTCAAGTGAGCGACGCGTCAGAAGAGAGTTGCGGAGAGATGGGGCGATGCAAAAGACGCGCAAGGCGGATGGAGGATGAATGCTGTCGACGGTCGATTATGGTGATGGCCGGCGAAGGGAGAGAAAGGAGTTAGGACGGGTAGGCACGAGTGCCGTGGCAACGGGATCCCAAGGTTCAGACGGCGCTGATGAGCAACCGACGACCGTTGCAGATGGAAACGGAGTAGAAAAAGACGCTGTCAATGGAAGAGAGGTAGGAAAGGAAAGGAAAGGAGCTGGTGATGGACAGCGTGGTGGGTGATGGCCGGGGTTGGCCCCGAGATGCGACGCGAAAAATTGGGTGGTGATTTTTGGTGGTGGTGGAGGGAGCAGCGCAGCGCAGCGCAGCGCAGCGCAGCAAGGAAATACTTAGTGGCGGCTGAGAGCGATCGGAGCGATGGGAGGAGCGGCTGAGTGTGAGCTGTGGCCTTTGGCTCGTGACGATTGGGAGGCGAAAATGGTTCTGGAGCTGCAGAGCCATTGGAGTGGGTGGCGCTCAGTGGATGAGTGAGCGTCTCTCAGTGGCCGCCCCAGTGCCCGACGAATGGTCACTGCGCTGTTCCAGCTTTGAGTGCAGCGACTGCAGCCACTACAGCCACAAAAAGCGAAGCACACGACAAAGACGTGGGTTCAAGTTGGAGGCTGCACGCTACCAAAGCATCCAAGCCAACCATGACGCTGCAAACGGATCGATAGTTACCCGCCTTTGAATCATCTCGCCATGGCCTTTGACTCCTCCTTCGCAATCGAATAACGTCACTGCACATTAGGCACAGGCACAAGCTCCAAATAGAACCCTGGGCTGGCAGCGTCTACTAGGTACCTATCCAGGCAAGGTAGTCTCGAATCAGAGCTACCCTGTCGCCAATCATCCAGAGCAAGCTTCTGCATCTCGAAACATATCTCCTGCACTCGCCCTGCACTCCTGCATGCTCACACCCTTCGGCCTTTCAAACCACCTCATTACGTGGCTTCGCATTTCGACCCTCTTGCTAGGTAGTGCTGGCTGTACCACGTCTAGCCTTATCACCAGGGCAAGATCGTACCTCTGAAATGCGCGAATGTTGCTGCGTTGTCATCATTCAACTCATCAACCTGTGAAAGTCAACAACCAGACCTCAGCCGTTGAACCAGTTAACTCACATGCTTCAGCATCGCAGCAGCTGCCTCACTGGTCGTTGTCGGTGGCTCCATGCCAAGTACCTCTCCGCACTGCTGTCCCAGCCCCGTGTTGACGAATCTACCAACAGTCAGCGAAAAGGAACGTCAGGACCGCTTCTCGAGACACCTAAATCCCTTTTCAGTCTCGCGATGGGGGCGAAGACACGTACCCGGGATGATAAATGCCCGTCTTGAGCCCATCCTGCTTGTGCTCACATGCAATTGCGGCAGCCAGCCAATTCCCAGCGGCCTTTGAGGTGCCGTAGCCCGTCGATGGGAAGTGCTGCATCGTCAACTGCACGCCGATGCTTCCGGTCGTGCTGCTCACGTAGACGAACTTCTTGCGTCGAGGGTCCTGCGCGTCGCTCTTCTGCAGGAATGGCCAGCAAGCCTGGAATAGGCGCATGGGCGCCACGACGTTGGCCTCATAGTCGCTCACCAGCTCGTCGGCACGCGCTTCGAGAACAGTGCGGAAGGCGGCACTGGCACCACCGTTTGCGATGACAATATCGATATGCGTGATGCCAAGGTCACTCAATCGTTGAGGAAGTGTGGCGGCACTGATCGTAGGCTGCTTTTCATCGAGACCAACAACATACAGCTTGCTCTCCTCCGCTGTAGGCAGAGACGTTAGGCTCGTGGCTGTCTCATCGTTCACGTTACGGACAGCTGCGATGACAGTTGTAGCAGGTCGAGTGAGAAGGTCTCCAACTACACTCCGTCCGATACCTTACTGTTCGTTAGATCTATCACATGCCATAGAAGTGTATCGAATGTTTACCTCTGTTCGCTCCTGTCACGAGGTAGACCAAACTCGAGTCAGTCATGTTCGTACGCCTGTGCCTATATCAAGAAGAAATGTGAAGTAAGCATCAGAATGCATATGGCCAAGGCTTGATTGTCTCGCCCTCTTATAGAAGCCCAAACTCGGAGTCGGGCTTGACTTACGCTTCGGAGTCGGAGTTGGTAATCACCCCTTCGCACGTCGTGACCGCTTCGGGCATTCCAGGAGCTAAGGTATGTAACAGGTAATTCAATCGAATTACTGGGTCGCGTTCGCGTAAATTCTTTTATAACCCTACTCATTTCATTCAAGTCCTTAAGCCTGGTGCGTATACATGCTTCTCTTGTTGGGCAAGTTACCTATTGGATGACCAGCGTTGCCAGACAACCATATCAGTAACAACATAAGGGTGCTTTCATCCCTGAAATTGATTACTCGGGCATTTTAACAGAGTTTACGTTGCTTGGCTCCAAATCCCACGCGTTTTGCAGTTTCCGGGGTCAAGTGAACAGACTGGCAGTATTATGCGGGAACTTGAGCATGAGGGCTGAGAAGAAGCTCTCCATGACTGAGATGACCAATTTGCAGAATTTAGTGGATTCAGGCTTGTATAATCGATGTGATATATCCTTCTACGGCCCTCGAGTCTCGTCACGGCAGCGAAGATGCCGCTCTGCATCAATTCCGGCGGGGTGGCCTTCGTTGCGCTTTCGGCGGGGTGCCAGTGACTCAATGGACCCCTCCCCCTCCATACACCACTTCTACAAAAACCATCTACCACCAAGACAAACGAGCCAGGTTTGACACAGGACGAGTGCCGAGAGACATCCAAATCGAAGCAGCTTCCCACCGGAGCTTCAAATTGACACGCGATTTCAAGACCTAGCGAACCCGTCACCACGAACGCCAGAGCACAGTCCCCCTCCCAAACGCCCACCATGGCCACAAAATCCAACGAAGAACGCCTCGCCCTCATCCGCGAGAACCTCGCCGAGCTCCTCAACCCGGAGATCATTGAGGCCGCACTCGCCGAAGGCCGCGAGCCCCGGATCTACTGGGGAACCGCCACCACCGGCCGCCCTCACTGCGGCTACTTCCCCTCCGCCATCAAGATCGCCCAGCTTCTCTCCGCCGGATGCCATGTCACCGTCCTCCTCGCCGACATCCACGGCTTCCTCGACAACCTCAAGGCCCCGATCGAGCTCGTCGAGTACCGCGCCACATACTACCGCTTCGTCATCAGCGCTATCCTGAGGTCAGTCGGAGCGCCGATTGAGAAGCTCCGGTTCGTCTTGGGGTCGAGCTACCAGAAGAGCCCAGAGTACATCATGGATGTGTACAAGATGGCGAGTCTGATCAGTGAGAATGATGCGAAGAAGGCGGGCGCAGAGGTCGTTAAACAAACGACGAACGCGCCGATGAGTGGGCTTCTGTACCCGATCTTGCAGGTCCTCGACGAGCAGCATCTTGGTGTTGATGCGCAGATGGGTGGCATGGATCAGCGCAAGCTCTTTGTTGCGGCTACCGAATGGCTTCCCAAGCTGGGCTACAAAGTGGTACGTATTCCTTTCTCCTCCCCCAATCGACCAAACAGATTCTCATTGACCTCCTGTAGCGCGCTCACCTCATCTCCCCCATGATCGCCGGTCTCAACGGCTCCAAGATGTCCTCCAGCGACGAGCAGTCCAAGATCGACCTGCTCGACCCCCCGGATCTCGTCACTAAGAAGGTCCGCAAGGCCGAGTGCTTCCCCAAGCAGCCCGAAGGCAACGGCGTCCTCGCCCTCATCGAGCACGTCCTCCTCCCCGCCGCCGCCCTCAAGGGCAAGCGAGAGGTTATCATCCCCCGACCTGATGCTGAGGATCTCATCTACACCGATATCGAGAAGATCAACGCCGACTACGCTGCTGACATCGTATGTGCAATCCAAGAATCTCTACCGCAGCCCAGGGGCACCTGCTTTCCATGGCTCAACAAGGCTAACACGCTCGCTAGCTCACTCCCCAGCTTATCAAGCCCGTCGTGGCCAAGGGCCTCAGCGACCTCATGGCCTCCATCACCGCCGAATATGAGGCGTCCGAGGAGTGGAAGGAGATCACACTCAAGGCCTACCCGCCTCCCGTTTCAAACAAGAAGGTCAAGAAGCCCAAGGATAAAGGCTCTCGTCACCCGGGCGCCGCCAAGGGAGCAGCGCCAGAAGAATCAACACAACCAGAAGGTACCGCAGAACGTGTCGTCCCAGTAGTTGAATCATCTGAAGCAAAATGAAAAGGTGAAAAGGGTTCAGAGATTCCCAGTGAGATAGAGACGGAGGAGCGGGCAAAATGGTGAAGAGACGTGAACATCTAGTGTACGCATACCAGGCCTACATGTCAGAAGCAATCCATGTCAATTTTGCGTGCTATACCGTAAATCCTACATAAAGGAGTGTGTTGATGACTGATTCCTTCCTTGCCAACGCCATATCCAAACTGGCCCCTTGCATCGCCAGGTCAGACTAGGAGGATGCAAACACCCCCCCCCCCGGCCAGGTGACCAGGCAGGCCTCAGGGCAGCAAGAGCCACAGCAAAGTCGCGAGGTCAGTGACAAAAGAGCAGAAAGTCGAGTTTTTCACATTACATGTTGACTCAAGGAGAGAGATCGCCCGCGCGTGCCAGCCTGCTGACTGTCCTCCACGTCCAGAATTACTTCTGCGACTTCTTTGCTTGCTCCTCGAGGAACTCCTCATCAGAGGCATCCAGAATGTCGTACTCCTCGTCAGTCAAAAAGCCATCCTCCGAGACATCCCAGTCCTCGTCTTCAGCGCTCTCGTCGGGGACACCGGTGCTGCTGACTTTGTCGTCAGCCACGGTGGAGGGGGCAACAGTCGATGGTGCCCTGTACTGTTCATGCATGCTAGCAGCAGGTGACTCCTTCTCAAGCTTGGGGAAGATCATCCTGCTGCTGGCGGCTGAGGTAATCTCGGGCTCCTCGACAGCCATTGTGGCAGGAACTGCGGGTTTGGCAGGAGTCTCGATAGGGCTGACTGCCTTCACAATAACCTCTTCCTTGACAGGCTTGGGCTCCTCGACCTTGATGGGGCGAACGCTAACGTCGCACCAGAGGCGATGTCCAAACTTGAGACCATCAGCAGTGGATAGACGCCAGTATGACACGAACTTGCCGGGTCGAGATGGGGTGCGCAGAAGGACGTTGAACGCAAACTCCTGGCCAGGGGCCAGAGCTTCGTAGCAGACGACGGACTCGGAGGCGGAGACAAGCTTAGAGATCTCGGCAGGGTGGTTGGAATCAACGTGACCCATGTAGTCACCGCCAACATACTTCACAGAACAGCCAGCAGGCCAGGCAACGGGACCATCGTTTCGCAGCACCCAGGATTGCTCGAAAATATGGTTAGGTGGCATGATAGTACCGTCGACAACAGTATCACGCACGAAGCTGGCGCTCAGATCCTTCTCCTGAAGGGGCGAGGTCTTCGCAGCTGCGGGAGCGGCAAGGTCAACCTGCACCGCTTGCTGCTTCTCGGCCGCGATGGGACTCGTCTTCACTTCAGACAACACTCGCGGAGGGATGTTCATAAGCGAAGGGGTCTGAACCGGCTTGATTTCCTCAACCGGCTTCGCGATAGCGGCCTTTGCCTGCTGCAGCTGAGCCGGAGGTGTCGAGGGGGCGGTGTCCTTGGTAGACGAATACGTGCGGGGTGGCCGGGAAGTGACCGGTGATCGGCGGACCGAAGCATCTCCCATAGGGCGCATAGGAGCGCCCTCCGCAGTCTCACCACTAGTCGTCACACTCATGTGGCGGATGGGGGTTTTGATCTTGATTAGCGGGTGTGTCTTGTTGTGCTGGGTGCTGGGGTGCGCCTCGCAGGTAGCGCAGTAGTCCACATCGTCACAGACTGCGCACTTGTAGCGCACGCCACGGATGTAGCTGGGGTAACCCTTGCCATTGGCACAGATAGGACCGTCGCAGCAGACCCCCTGGTGGACAGATCTGTTCAGTTCCCTCACCATATCTACCAAAGGAGTGTAGATAGGCACGAAGCGGTGACCAGGGTGCACGAATCGCGCGTTCATATGGCAAGTAGCGCAGTAATCCCAGTCAGGGCAGTCAAGACACTTGTGACGCACACCCATGATGAACTTGTCGCAACCATCACAGATTGCGTGGTGCATCTGGTTGCGGCCTGGTGCCATTTTGACCTTGATGCTCTCTGGCATCTCTACGCCATGGACAGCGGGGGCAAAGCCATGCATGGGGTGGTGACCGTGGTCATTCTTGCTGAAGCAGGCCTTGCAAAGGTCGAAGTCCGCGCACGAAGTGCAGTGAAGGAACTCCTTCTCTGGCAGCGCTATTGATACATATTAGCATCGAATCATTAGGTATAAGCGGGATAGTCACATACAGGCAACGCAGTTGTTGCAAGTGCGCATAGCAGCAAAGGCAGCATCGAAGGAGGGCACTTGGCTACTAGCCGAGCGAGGCTCGTAGCAGTAAGGGGCCAGAGGCGGAAGGGAACATTTGGCAGGGTTCGAAGGCTCGACGGTTCGTGGCTGCTCCTCGATCTTTGGAGTTGCTTGCTTCTTGGCCTTCGGGGGAATGACCTCAGTTGTGCTGTTGACGATCTGACCGTTGATCGTGTTCCGCTTGATCATCCAGTGGCTTGGGCTGTGGCAAGTAATGCCAAGATCGACACATGAAGAGCAAAGATCGAAGTCACCATCGTCGCAAGTGGAGCAGTGGTAGTGGACATCAGGCATAGTCTTGTCGCAGCTGTTACAGCAGACAGCGAAGCCCTGCGTGTTCCGGGTGCAAGGTCCCTGTGTAACCGAAACCTGAGGAGCCGCAGGAGCGCGGCTAGGTGATTGATGTTGGGCGATCTGGGAGTTGCTGCCGAGGTTCTGCATAGAGCGCATTCGCCTCGCAACGGCCTCAGAGGTGGCGGGCGACTGCTGAGAGACCCCCGGCATTTGTGTCGAGATCATGTTGAGGTGTTGAGTAAGATCCTTGCGCATACTCTCAAACTCAGCGAGATGTTTCGCCGCCTTGGAGAGTGCGTTGCCGTCGTACGTCTTCGTGATCGACCCGGTGCGAAGAGGCAGCGTGACATTGATGGGACGGCTCGGCTGAGATACGGGCTGCTGCGGCACAGAAGCAGGAGCCTTAATGGCGACAGGCGCTTCTTCTTTTGCGGTGATGGTTGTTTCACTATCTTTCTGAGTGCTGGAAGATGAAGCAACGTCAGGGACCTCTTCGACAGTAACGGGGCGTGGCATGAGCTTTTCGTCGGCATTCGGATCGGTGACACGGAGTTTCAACTTCGACTTGGCCTTCGCAGCACGATAGAGCTGCTTATATACGGCGACATTGGTGTTGTCGAGCAGAACATAGGATCCGGCGGAGTCGGAGTAGCGTTCGATGGTGAGTTCCCGGTCGCCGGGAACGCGAAGGAAGCCTCGGACCTGAGTTTGGCCGTAGGTCAGCAGGCGTACAGCGGTTTGAGGCTGGTGTTGCCCAGCCTCTGGAGGCGGACAAAAGGACGTAGCAAATGAGTCAGATCAGTGCTTACCTGGCTTTCTAGCTGCATAGGAACCATGTCGCGAAGGACCATCTTGGCCCGGCGGGTACAGCCATCGTAGTTGATTTTGACCGTGACGACCGACTCGGGGCCGGGGACGGCGACAGAAGCCATCGCAGCGGTACTGAATCTAGTCAAGATAGATAAGCTTCGTGTTGCGATAGCAGTGAGAAGAAAACGTTAGGACAAAATGTGGACGGTTTTCGTGATACAAAAGAGCATGAGGAGATGAATTTCACGGCGAGGCAAGCTTACATCTGATGGCGTATTGAATGGCAAAGCTTGGACTAGAGATAAGCCTCCCAAGTGGGAGTCAGCAGTCTGATTTTGGGGAAGCGGCGTTGGATGTGGTGAATCCAGAGACAGCTCCTGGCCCAAAGAGCGGAAGTGAAGGCCAAAAGTGAGACTGGATAAAGTGAAGGGGAAGTCTGGATGATGAAGATAGGAAGTGGAGGTGAAGGTGGGAAGAGGAGAAGGAAGAGGACCAGGTGATGGGACCGAGTGGGGAGGAGGTGAGGTATGAATCGCTGGCAGCAGCACGGTAATGGGGAACTCGAGACCGGGGCGGGCATGGCGTATCTCGAGGCTGCCTGTAGTGGCCACCATCACCCACTGGGGGGGCCTGGAACCCCAGGCAGCGATCGCTGTGACGGGATCGCTGCAGTGGCACCGCCAGAGCTACCTAGACGAGAGGAGAGCCGAGGAGGCGGTCACCGACCGAACCCACCGCTAGGTACGTAGGTAGTATTAGACGGACTGGATGCGACTACGACGGTCCAACCAAATGCAGCGACGGATAGCTTGCCTCTGTTTGAGGTACAAGACGAGGAGACCGCCTTTCAAAGTTTCGATGCATTGCAGTGCCTGTGTGCCAGCACTGCCAGTGGACAGTTTCCGAAGCAGCGGGGTACCGGATACTTCGGGTCTAGGCAGCCTGCCTGAGCCTGAGGTGACGCACTGGATGGTCACTGAAACCTGGGGCACTATCACGGACCAGAAGCTACGAGTAAGCTGAGGAGGAGGATGCGAGTCCGACCTTACACTTCGTGACAGCAACTTGGAGCTGCACTTGTTCAAGAAGCGGAGAAGCAGGGCGAAAAGTGGAGGTGCCGGACCCTGTTCCAGATGCTTGTTGCTGCAGTTCCATCCAGTAACAGCCAGCTCGCGCTGAGCTGAGCTGAGCTGAGTGGTTGGGTCGCTGCCAGGTGACGAACACGACGAAGGCGATGGCGATCGCTCGTTCTAGGCAGGTCCTCATATGCGTAATGATCGAGGATTCGTAATGCACTTTCCGTTCTCACCTCCAACTGTACGAACAAGCATCACGCCAAAATTTTGGCCCGTTTTCTTGGTGGCACTTGATCATGCGCCATCTCCTACATGAACATTTGACTCGCCGCCGTCAGGCAGAACCCTTTTGACGTGCCCATCGCAGCGTTTATCGTCACTCTTCCGGACTAATCCAGCTTTTGGCTCAGGCCGTGGAACATGCCGTGTTTTCATCCTCCCGAATACTGTCGTTCCATTTACTTCCGTGTCATTCCACTACAGTCGCGCGGTTCACCATGTCCAGTTTCTCTCCCAACCATCAAGTCGGTGAAGGTACCCGCCTCATGCAGTGACCCTCAAGCCAACCGAGTCGCCTCACCAACCAGCTCCCTCCCTCCGTTGTATAGTGTAACCACCAACACCCTCCTTAGTCCGCAACCCTTGCAGATGGAAGCTGGGCGACCAAAGTTCACTAAGCAGCCGTCCAACCCCTTCCAAATAGGCAGGGGCCCGGTGATGCATCAATGGACCACATCTGTGAGGGGGGCTAGAGCTTAAGTGTATCAACGTGGAGCTGCTTATTCCACTTGCTTTCTCATGTAGGTGTGCAGCTATTCGCTGTAGCGACTAAGCTCGGTTGCAAGTTACCGCATATTAGCATTAGGACTCCGAATGGAAGTTGGCCGTCAGCCTTCCGGGGTGACCCGTGGAGGCAGCCTATACAACCTTGGAAGTCGGTCTTCCAACCATAAACCACAAGATGAAGTTTCCGTATCAGTATGAAGTACTTGTTGACAGAGGGAAAGTAGAGGTGGCGACTGGGCTTTGGCTTGACGGGCGTCTGCCTTCGGGGTCGTCTCCAATTTGTCCACACGCAATCTGTCCTTCACTTACTACACAGAGGATCTCTTGTCTCGAAGCTTCTCCGACTCCCAAGGCTCACAATCTCCCGCCCTCGGTCTACTTCCTGATATTTTACCTTCCAATCTCATATCTACTTCTCCATCGTGGATCCACCATTCGTTCGCATGTTGGCAGCCGGACACGTTCCGAGTCTCCCCTTTGGTCCACTTTACGATCGTAACTCTACGATGAGAAACCACCCCATGTGAGTCGGGACCACCTGGCACGCGAAGTGGTGGATGAGAGTGGCACAAAAAAGGCTACGACGCCAGAACATGCTGCAATAACCCCCTACTCAGAAAATTGGAAGATCTATTCTCTGCACGGGCTCGAGCCGATTCGGAGTCTCCATGGGCTCTTCCTGAAAGTTTGAACATGATTCACCTTCCGCGGTCGCAGCTGATCAGATGTGCATCACGTTGAGCCACACGTTCAGTATTGTGAACGTAACTTTGGAAGAAGCGCCAATGTCAATAAACGTCTTTGCTTCCAATCCACCCCACGCCTTGCGCCCCATCGTCATAATGCCAGCTGACATAACAGCTACAGACCAGATCATGAACAGCCAAAGAGGCAGCAGATGGCAACCCTCGGTAAGTAAGGGATGCGAGACGAGCTGCTGCCCGCGACCACAATGGTGCATGGCAACAACCAAAGGAGACAAATAGCAGAAGCGACTCGCTCTAACCACAGGCCACGGCGCTCGTCTTCACCAGCAGTCGAAGCCCTCATCAACGGAGCGCCTCCGTTTTCAGCTTGCAAACTGGACCGGCACCAAGCTTCAGCCGATATGAAGTTGATGTAGGCCAGCCGTCCAACAAATTACCACAACGAAGCTGCCCAGATAAGCCGCGGCTCTTCACCGCGGTCCATTTCATATCATCCACCGTCCCCGGCTCCCCAACATAGGCCATCTTGGTGAGATCAGCTCCAAGCCTGTTTTCCCCCTGGCCTTCAGCGTACCCTTGATGAAAAAGAAAAACGGATGAACAGCGCAGGGGACGATGAAGAAACCTCAAAGCCAAAAGACAACAAGACTCTGTCTGTTGAATATTCACCCCTCTTCTCCAAGCCACAGCCCGCGCCATGCTTTAGAGGCGGCGAAGGGCTGCCAAGCTGATACAAAACAAGATGACAGCAGGTAGACGGCAGGTATAGAAATCAAAACCAATGCGTTTCAGAAAAGGCAGCGTCGGAACAGAGCTTCAGTCGAGGCGAAACCGGAGACCGTTGAAAAAGAAGAGGAATGCTCATTAATGATCCGAGTGGAAGGTATAAGAGATAATATGAGGTTTATGGTATTGATTCGCGATGAAATTGAGAGCAGCGTGGTCGACCTAGTACTACTGCGGATAGTAGACCATCCCTGGAGCTGGTGGCCCTCCCTGGGGATAATAGTAGCCATCCGGACTCGGTGTGACCATGCCACCCATGCCCATCACGCTAGGTTGATAAGGCTGGCTAGCTGGATAAGATGAGTATTGATTGACTGGCTGTGTCATTTGCGAAGCATCGTAATAGTACACCATGCCGTTCACCTCCTGGGCAACTGGGTAAGCGCCACCAGGCGGGCCTTGCCCGTTTGGCGCGTCGGGCTGTTGAACCGGCGGTGCATAGCCAGGAGCTTGCCCTTGAGGCATTGCTGGCGGACCCCCATAACCAGGCGGGTAATAGTAGTCGTGCTGCTGCTGCTGTGGCTGGGGAGGGTAGCCTGGCTGTTGAGGTGGGTAATAATGCGCGTGCTGATGCATCGGTCCCTGGGGCTGTCCGAATGTATGCGGCTGAAACGGGGCTGCATGGATGGCTCGTTCGGGGATCTGAGACAAGGGAGTACCTGTCGAGTGCTGAGAGGGGTAGGAGAGCTGACGTTGATGATTCTCCTTAGGCAAGCCATTGCCGATTTGAGGGGGCACTTGTTGATGGAAGGCACCATGGAAAGCTTGCGGACCTTGCGAAAGTTGGGGTGAATCGATGTCGGCGACTGAGATGTTCTTCTGCGGCCGCGGTTGATGCATGGGAATCTGTGATGCCTGGCTCTCCTGAAACACGGTTTTGTGCATAACAGGGTGGCTCTGAGTTTGGACAGCACCACCATCGACAGGCAGAGGCTGGCCTGACATGTCTGCGGAAGGACCAGAGTGCGCATTTGACTGAGCGCTGGGCGGAAGACGAACAACGGGTCTCGAGGGTTCTACTGGCACTGCGGGCCTGGAAACCACGGACCCGGTTGGCGAAAACATGTAGTCTCTCTCGTGAACCACGGACGAGCGCCTGCTCAGAGCGATACTAGGAGAATACATGCTCCCGTAGTAGCTGCCTCCATAGACGCTCGTTCGCCTCGAGTACCCTCCAACGGAGCCGAACGCCGATCTAGGGCCCTTTCCACGGACACGTTGCTGGTTCGGTCGCATTGCCCTGGGAATGAAGATGAATGACCGGTCTGTAGCAGGGTAGATGTACTTCGGATTGTGGTCGGGTAAGGAGATTCGAACTGGTTTGTCTCGGCGCAAAGGCGGACGATGGTCAGGAAGTTTGGTGTACTGCTTGACAGGCATAGCGGGAAGCACGATCGGTCCTTTGAAGAGCGGGAGCATGACGCGGACCTGTGCGTTGCCGATATGCTTCTCGGTTGACAGTGTTCGATTGATGGGATCCTTGCTGGGTTCGCAGGTAGGTATGTAACCACTGTGGTGTACCGGTGGTACGTGACTCGGCGGTCCTGGTCGCGGTCTCCGGGGCCCTGGGTCCGCCACAGCCTCGTGCATATCATGTGTCCATGGCGAGTTCGTCGTCGGATCGGATGGATGGTGAATATGGCTGTTTTCAATAGTTAGAAGACATTCAGTTGGCGTCACGATTGCACAGTCAACATACCTCATCGGGGCATAAGGGCCTCCAATGCCTCCACGGCCTCCCCTGCCTCGACCTCTGCCAAAGGGTCGGAAGCCATTACCGGCCGGTCCAGGATGACGATGGTCGTGCATGAAGAATGAGCCCCTGTTTGGAACAAAGGCGGGATCCTCATCTCGTCGCCGTTTGTAATCCTCATGCTCTTGCCGACGACGTCCTCCAGGTTGCTCAGACGTTTCCCTGACCGCAGATGCAGAGCTCACTACAACAGGAGCATTGGGTGATCTTCGGCCAGCTGGTTGGGCCACCTCATCGAAGTGCATTTCCTGAGGCGGGGCAGGCTGCTCGGAGATGGACAGGCCATGCAGCATCAGATCAGTGTCTGTGACCTGCTTGCCATTGGGTTTGGGCGGTTTCTGCGAGGAGGGCGGGTCGATACTTGGCTTCCCGTTACCGTTAGGCTTTTTCTTGCCATTTGGCGCTGTGGGCGAGGTCTCGTCGACATTACTGGTATCGCTATCATCACCGTGGTCGTTATCGTCCGTCACAAGAGATCCATCAGATAGCGAGTCGTCATCGAGATCGAGCGCGTCGGGACCGCCCTCATCGTCACCCTCGTCCTCGACCCGTCGTCGGTGACCGATCTTGCGACGGCGATAAGCAGCCATGATGTCGAAAGATTAGTGTGACGACGGGGTCACGGACGATGGGACGGCGAGCGATGAGGGAGGCTGTAGATAAACAGGCGGGCTCATGTGCTGGTCAGGTCGCTGACGGGATATCAAGTGCGCTACTCTCGAAGCGAGTCGTTCTGGGGATGGTTTGACCCCGATGAGTGACCGAATTCGACGGATTGGCTGTGGTTGGGCGAGGCTGGCGGTTACGTAGGAGAGGAAGGCAGAATCTGGGGAGGGAGGGTCGACAGGGTGGCAGAATCGAGTGTCGACGGCAGTGCAGGCAGGCGGCGAGAAGGCCTGTGTCGCAAGGAGAGAAAGAGGTCGGGGATTCGGGGAGGGAGAGGATGATGGGGCACAGATGGCGATGGCGATGGTGACGGCGATGAAGTGGATGGAGTTTCCGTCGATGCCATGAAGTGGTGGTGGTTGCAAATCAGACGAGCCACCCTGTGGTAAGCCAAGGGAGACCCGCAGAAAAAAAGGCGAGACCGTAGGCCGTGAGTCCGGGGGTGGGTGGGCGCCCAGAAGCTTACCTTACCTTGCAGCACTGACATGGTTGGCCTCAAATGCCGCGACTGCCTGGATTGAGCCGCACGGCGCTGAGCTGGCGCTGGGGTCAGTGGACGCAGCTTGGAGCTGGAGGCCTGTGCTGCTGTGCTGATGGCATCCAAGATACCTTGAATTGCTACAAGCATCTGCAGATAGCTGGTTCTGCACCACGCTTGCTCATCCGAGGTCGCAAAACTGCCAGTTATTTGATGAAGAGTACCTCCCAGCCCATCCTGCCAACTTCAGCACTCTGAAAAAGTGTCGTGCATCACATGCAGTGACAGCAAAGTCGGGCTTCGACGCCTCGCATTTCCCTCCTTCGACCGCCTCACTCTGCAACATTGACCAGCCGGACCCATTGGCGATGCCATTGGACGTGCCTCTGAAGTGCCGAGTTCCATAATTTCATGCGTCTAGACAGGTATGACATGCAGCTGCACCCGTTGCAGCCCGATGCCTAAGGTACCTAGTATCGGTAGGCTGCTCACAGCCGTCCTGACCAGCCTTGTCTGCACTATTGTGTCCGTAAAGTCTAGAGATACCCGACATTGCTCACCATGTCTCGTATGTCTGAAGTCAATCTTTCGAGCATTCGACTCAGAACCAATTTGGTGGGCTTCAAGATGTCTCTCCTGTCCAGTTCACACCCGCTGACGTTCAATTGCCGTCTGACAAACATGTGGCCCTCATCAAAAGACAGCCATGTGCGACTCGCAAAGCCTTTCTTTGTCATTCATCCCTGCTGCTGAATACAGCGCTGCGTCAACTGTTGATGCCCTCAGATCCTTGATTGTTGCCTCATTCATGAGGATCCTAGACAAGGTTTCTTGAGCTTTCCAGAGGATGGTGGGCGGGATGCAAAGCCGATCCTCCAAGTCTTGCCCCGCCCAACATTTTCAGTGTCCCTCACTCCCCAAGCCTCAACTTCTTCACTTACACCAACCACAAACCTCTCATCATGCCAAAGAAACAAAAAGGAGCCCCGGTCTCGCAGTCAAAACGGGCTCAGAAAGCGCAGCCCCCCCTTCCACCTGCAGAACCTCAACCACCCGCAACCCCCTTCATCGAATATAAGCACCAACAACGCCTGCTCGACATCTACGCCGCCGCCTTCGCAGAAGTGCTAGCTCGCGACAACTTTGCGGAGATCCTGCAGGAGATCAAGCAGGCGCTTTTCAACCGAGACTTTGCGGCTGCATTTGAGAGAGAGGATTACCTCGAAGCGTATGCCGCGAGGTGGAGTCCCACGCGCACGCTTTGCTATGCTACCATCTTCCAGAGTCTTGAGGAGCGATTCAACGACGTCCTTCTAAAGCATGATGATCTACCATCTGAAGGACCCTCAATCGAGCAGGAAGCAGCAGGAGAGGACGCACAAGCTGAACCCCCCGTATCAGAGCTCCGCATGCTCTGTATAGGTGGCTGCGCAGCCGAGCAAGTCGCCTTCGCTAGCTTCTTACAGTCGTCCTCTTTACGTGGCACACTTACCCTCCTCGACTCAGGCCCCTGGTCTTCTATCTCTTCAATCATTCAAGAACATCTCACCAGTCCTCCTGCTATCTCACCATACGCTTCCGCCACCGCCAAAGCATCCAACCATGCTCTTATCTCCCCGTCACAGCTCGCCCTGCAGGTCAAGCAGCAAAACGTGCTGTCCCTGTCCAGTGATGAGCTGAAACAGCTGTTCGGCGGTGGTGACCGCCCATCAGTGGTCACAATCATGTTCACACTCAACGAGCTTTACACAGAGGGTGGGATTGGCAAATCCACTAGATTCCTGGGATCCCTGGGAGAGGTCCTTGCGAACAGAAGCCTACTCTTGGTGGTCGACAGCCCTGGAAGCTACTCTGAAGCTGCTGTTGGCAAGGAGAAGAAGAGGTATCCGATGCACTGGCTGCTGGATCACACTCTTCTCGAGAAAAGTCCTACCGGATTGCAGTGGGAGAAACTTGAATCCAAAGACTCCGTCTGGTTCCGTCTGCATGAGGACCTCTCCTACCCCATCCAGCTCGAAAACATGCGATACCAGCTTCACCTGTACAGGCTGACGAAAGGAAGGAAGTTCGAGGCATAGCGGTCATAATAGCATGGATTAAGAATGAATGTACTGTAAATATATAATACCCATTTCGGAAAGGAGGCGGACTCAAGCCCATACCATCTTCTTGAGCGAATGCCCCAACTGTTCCAGCAGCCCTGTGTTGCGCTTAGCTTCCTCGAGTGATATGATTTCGCCTTTCTCTATCAAACTTTTCTTCTCTTCGCCAGCTTTGTAAAGCTGCGTCTCTTGAGACAGCCGCTCAATTTCAGCGCAGATAGTGACGACCTGCTGAACCTCTGTCTGCTGCGGCCCACTGCCACCAACTGCCACTGCTGAATCCGTGTGAGGTGCTTTGAACGCCAGCTTGTGTGTAACAGGGCCCTTGGTTCGCCCCGAGAGCAAGCTGACGAGACTGGCAGGCTGACTAGCATCTTTGACCTCTTGCGGCTTGCTGGGATGAGGCGGCCCCCCACGGCTTGAAAAGGTACGTGTATTGGTCCTCTTGAAGTCGCTCTTCCCAGGTTGGTAGGAGACCACGAACCCAACATTCCTCAACTCATCCATGTGCGAAGCGGATACAGTTGAGGTGATGTAGGTACCGAACTTGATGTGTGTAATGTTGGATAAGTGCACCCTTTCAAAAGACGAGACCTTGTCAGAGTTCCAGTCGAAGCGACAGAGGTAGAGGGCTGTGTCCGTCAGAAGAAGCACAATCTGCTCCAAAGCCCACGATCTGATAGTGTCAGAGGAGCTTGGGCTTAGAAGGACCCAGCCTCCGTGGAATTCTTCTTCTTCACTCTCGATGCAGCGCCTCTGGCAAAGATCTATAGCTTGTTCTCTCATCCGCGCCATGGACACAGCTGGATCTTTGGTCATCATATCTGTTTCGAACTCTTCAAACACCTTGGCGCTGACGTTTCCCAGAAGAAAGTCCATCGCAGCTTGGCTGAAGTAGTCATTGACCATCCTGCGTGCTATTAGCTTGGCTCGAATGGCACAGGGCAGACCTTTTGAACTTACCCGCTGTAGAAACGTGCAAGGGAAAGGCCGAGGTCATTAAGTGCTCCTCGGTAGTCTCTTTTCTTCGTCCTGGTATAGTCACCCTTCATTGCAGCCGTCGATGCATACTGCTTGGACACCGCGTCCCCATTGTCCGCCCATAAGGCGTTGAACCACATCGTCTCTTGGTCAGCTTGGGCAGTAACATCAATGCCTTCTTCCTTGAGCTGAACCTCGAGCATGTGCTTGGCAAAGGATGACTGGCAGACGTTGGTCCTGTCTAGGCAGTCCATGCAGTTCGTTCTGAGCACACCCTTCTGCTTTTGGACAAGTCTTGAGCCCTCCTGTGTTGTACTTCCGAAATCTTCGAGCTTGTCTTTGAGCCGTAGAAGCAACTGGCTGACATTCTCAAATTTCATCCCTTTGCAAGCTTTGTGGAAGTCAAACCATTCAAATGCTAAAGGCTGATCGTCCGAGGCCTCATCATTGAGTCGATTGACGACCTTTTGATATTGCGACCCGATAGGCTCCTCTACGCCTTGTTTCTCGACTAGATTGACGAGTTGAAGAGATCCGTATTGGTCGTGTAATCTCGCAAAGTGTTTCTTAGATGCCTCAAAATTCGCGTCTGCTGAATGCTGAAGGACTGGTATCGGTTTGAGGGAATAAGGCGACTGCGTGAAGAAGGCAGGTATGCTGCCTCGGATCTGTACAAAAGAGTGGATCGGATTGTTGCTCGACCAGTCCGATCGAGATAGAATTTGTTCAGTCTCAACCATGTTTGCAACGAAGCCATTCTCGTCGATGCCACGGCGCAAGTATCTCAATCCTGCGCGCTTTGTAGAACGACGGGAGATGAGTGTGATCATGTATTGACGCTCAGAAGGTCTCGGCTCAGCCGAGTCTCTGGTTTTCTCGGCTGGGGGAGACGAAGGAGCAGAGCCTGATGGCGAGAGACTGGACAATTCAACGCCACCAGCTGTTTCATCAACTTGCGGAGGAGAGGAGTCGGCAATGAAGGTTCGCTGACCAACGAAACCCTGCATTACCGGGAGACTCAGCGTATCTTGTCCAGCATCCATGAAAGGTTGAAGGAGATTCCTGTTCCAGAAGAAGACGCTGTCGACCTGCGCATGAAGAGGAACGCCGGCATTAGGGTGGCTGAATCTCTTTGCAACGCTCCTGGTGATGTCGATATCGTACGAGAAGTAAAAGCTGCGTGACGTGCCGAACAGAAATTGAACTGTCTTCAGAAGCTTCGGCAAGAGGGCCGAAACTGGCGAACTGCTTTGTGCCTCTTCTTCAAGCGAGACTTTAGTAGGCGGAGGCTGGAAAGGCCCCCCAGAGTCTTTATTAGTTGGCGGTGGAGAGCTCCCCATTCCCATGGTCCTCTTCTGATCTTGTGTCCAACCACTTCGACTGAACCAACTTTGGGCAAATCGACCGTAGCTTCCTCTCTTACGAAGCACGTCCTCAGCGACACTGCTCCTTTCCAGACTGGATCTTGGGGCATCCTCGGTCGCCGTATCCTCGACTTCATCATGCACACTGCTGGGTGCCTCTGTAGAGTCATCGTCGCTAGCTCCCTCATCATCTGTAATAGATCGAGAGACTTGTTGTTCAAGATGAGCTGATGTCGACCTGATAGACTCATCTGCATCTTCTTTGGTAGAACACGGCGTTATAGCCACCTCGGTGACAACGTAAATGGGGTGTTCTAAGATTTGGGCAACTTGTTGTCGACGAGTGATGGTAATGAGGTAATTGAGTCGTGAGACTGTTATCATGCCTTTTGCGTGTTATCTGGTTAGACATGGGCCACAGAGCCTCGATGGACGCCCAACTCACCAAGCACGCCAAAGGCTTCGAAAGAGGTTCCAGGCTCTGTTGTATCAGGCAAATGATCCCTAGAAATGGTCGATAGGGTAGCGTCGCCATACCGAAGACGAATAGGCTGTGGTGAGCGTTGACCTTTCGAGGTCAGTGGCTGGATGATCAACCCATCGACAGCCGCGCAAACAATGAGCTTCCGCGCCAATCCAGTCATTGCGTCATACGGTTCAGACAAGACCTATGAAAATGTACTGGCGGTCACTTCAATGCATGGAATGCCCTGAATAATCAGGAAATCATCTGGCCCAGTAACCGAAGCTGAAGAGGAGCTGAAGCTGCCAGTATGCCAGTGGTTCATCTCACGGATCTTGATGACGGCTGCCACGACTTGCTAGCGTATCGGTTGTTGGGGTGTGGAGCAACGTCATTGTTGTGGTTGTGCCTACTCCTGTGGGATGCGTTGTAGAGGCTCCCACACGACATGGTAGTTGTAAGAGGGAGACTTCTCCTTACGAACTCCAGCACGTCTGCCTTCGCAAAGCGCTGCGGAAGCTCGATGGTGGTAGCTGGACCAAGCCAACTAGAGAGAACCTGCCATGTAGCAAGAGCTTCTAGGCCACACTTGCAAAGCTCCCTAGAGGTATGCAGGCCAGCGAAATGCAGGTATGGTTCACCCTGCCCTCCGAGGCTCTCTCAATTTGCTACATACTAGTAGGGCAACAGTTGGTACCGTACAGCGAGCATACTCGCCCAAGAAGCTGTGACTTCACTTAATGCTTGTGTAGTGTAGCGTAGCAGCACTCGTGATGATGCACGCGTATGGAGGCTGTGGCAGATTGCCACTCCATTAAACACGGTCTCAGTATGTACTAGTAGCGCTCATCCCTCCTGGAGACCTCCCCTGTGACTTCACCCTTCAGCGCTTCCAGCGGGTCCGGTGATAATCCGAGCCCCGTAATAGCGGATTATGTAACACCTCCTGCTCTCCGCAGCAAAACCTGTCGCCAGTCAGATGCCGACCAGCCCCGAGATCTTGACAACACCACTCCTTGCCTCCAACCCCGAGCATCCAACGCCGTCTCTATCCCCGACCGCCCCTCAACCACCATAGCTCGTCCATCAAAGCTTCTGCACCACCGTTCTACAGCTCTTCTCGATTCCGTTATCTTTGCCAAATCAACCCGACAACCCGACAACACCGCCACCATGGTCTCCGAATACTGGTACGTCCTTGCGCGTCCTCCCCCTACGAGTCGTCATCACAGAGCTCCCGCCGCATCAACCGAAGCTTCAGCCATCCACGGCAAGCTTCCTGGGCCCTTCTCTGATTACTTGTGACATGTCTGTCGAGTGTTTGAAGCTAATCATGTCTTTCTTACAGCCCCGTCTACTCGGTTAGTCGCTCTCCGCGCCGCCCAACGACGTCACCGCAGCTGGCGATGCCCTTCCTCGCCTGATCGTCGTCGACCTCGAACATGAGCTAACATTCAACCAGCCCTTCTTTGGTGCTATGGGCTGCACCTGCGCCATCGTCTTCACCTGCCTGGGTGCCGCCTACGGTACCGCCAAGTCTGGTGTTGGTATCGCCGCCATGGGTGTCCTCCGTCCTGACTTGATCGTCAAGAGTACGCCATCCGTCCCATTGTCAACACATGAGCCATCCTAACATCACTAGACATTGTTCCCGTCATTATGGCTGGTATCATTGGTATCTACGGTCTCGTCGTGTCTGTCCTGATCTCCGACAACTTGAAGCAGGACCTTCCGCTCTACACCGGCTTCATCCAGTTCGGTGCTGGTCTTTCCGTCGGTCTCGCCGGTCTTGCTGCTGGCTTCGCCATCGGCATTGTTGGTGATGCTGGTGTCCGTGGAACCGCTCAGCAGCCCCGTCTGTTCGTTGGCATGATTCTGATTCTCATTTTCGCCGAAGTCCTGGGTAAGCACAGCCACTACATCGACTTGCTGTCTCAAGCTCATCATCTTTGCAGGTCTTTACGGTCTCATTGTCGCCCTTCTCATGAACTCCAAGGCGACTCTGAACGCCACATGCGAGTAAAGTTGCCAGCTATACTGGCTGCCGTGGGAACGCCTCGACAAGACATGGCCACGAATGTTGAGCCATTTTCCCGGCATAACTAGGAGATCATCGTGAACGAACGGAGGAAGCGAAGCGCGTTGCCATTGCGCAATGCGACCAATGGCATGGCAACAGAATGCCTTTTTTATCGGCGACGACGTCGCGAGGTTGGAGAGAGGGACGTGTCTCTCGCGTTTTGAGTCGAGTGCGTTCGAGGGGATGGGTCCGTATATGTACACTAGTGCAAGCTGCGTCGCGTGTGTAGTGATTGTTCATCATAGACGGCGACGAGATGGAGAATTTGTATCTTGCTTGATCGTACTTGAATCACACTCCGAGTAAATGTGCCGCCAAGTACTGATGAACGAGCTGCCGACACCCCAATTTACGTTTCACTGGCTTTACTAAGCCTACCATTCCTTTTCTCGCTCATTATGTATTAAAACTTTGTGCGTTTGATGATAAGCCGCATGTCATACTAGTCTTCCGCGTCTTCTCCTGCCAACATTGTTCATCCAATCCAAATGGGTCTAAATTTTGAGTCTTCCTTTTCAAGAAACACGATGTAGGCGAATATATGTACACAAGAAGCTTAACCAGAGCAAATATGTCCGTGAAACCAAGAAACTGGCTTTGAGATGGCGTCCATGATCTGTTGAATGTTTGTGGAGTGAGACCAGGGAGTCAGATCCAGGGTGTGAGCCCTTTCACAATCACTTAGATGACGTACTGCGGAACATGTAAGTCAGTAAAGGACTGTATGACGCTTGGGAGAATATTCAAGGGAGGCATACGGGAATGAAGAGGTAGGGCACGCGGCGCTCATACTCGAGCCACGCGTCGCCGTATTTTTGCCTGCAGCGAGTGATGTCCCTGTTCGCACGGTGGGCGATCATGCAGCAGAAGAAGAGGGGATAGAACCAAGGGAAGGGGCTCGAGAACCCGGTAATGAGGCCCCAGGAGCAGGAGAACCAGATATCGGCAGTGTAGTGGATCTTGCGGGCGTAGCCATACCAGCCGTCGACCAAGATGGTGCCGGCAGGAGACGTGATGGTCTTGGGGTTGTGGACGGTTTGCCACGGGACCTGGGGGAAGGTAAGGCGGTAAATGATCTTGCCGGTCTCACTGGTGCGGAAGCGGTTCTTCTGCGAATTGCAGCTGTCCCAGACCCAGTACCAGAACAGGTAGGCGAAATAGAAAGCCACGAGAGCGTAGCGGTTCCAGCGGTACTCATCGGGGTGATGGTTGGCAAGATAGATAGTGCAGTGGCAGTAGGATAGAGGCACACCAGCGAGGTTCCAGAAGATGAGCATGAAACCCCATTTCTCGTAGTACATATCCCAGGTGGCCAAAATGAGCTCCTCGCCCTTAGCGCAGGCATTGGCGTAGAGCCAGTGGGCCATAACGAGGAAGCAGACCTCACCCGAGACGTATCCGTACTGCTCGTATTGACGAGACGCGGTGGCAAGACTGAGGATCAAAAGGAAGAACCAAGGCATGCGGACCTCGAAGAACATCTTGAAGTCGAGAATACCGAACATGCGTGGGTTGAGCTCAGCGCCCATGAAGAAGTCGTAAATGGGGTAGCCGGTCATGCGATGCTGCTTGCCACGCCAGAGGGCGGAGAAGTACGCGATGATAGCGACAATGTAACCGCTGAAGATGGCGACAGACAGCAGTGGGCCAAACTCATCGATGATGTTGTAGAGTCGGAAGAAGCCTGTGAAGTGCATGACACCGAGCACAGCAAAGGTAAAGTACATGCTAGCATAGGCGTTGCAGAAGTAGTCAAGGCGCTTGTTACCATCATGCCGCAAGGGCTTGCCGTGACCCCAAACACCCGGAAGAAGACAGTAGCAAGCACCCTCGAAGACGAGGTAAGACCAGTACCAAATCCAGATCTTGAGGCTGGGGTACGCGCCGGTGTAGACGAGGTCGACAAGGTGACGACCAAAGTCGACCCAAGATTGATCAGGGCTGCTGCGCGTCGGGATCTTGCCGCCGTAGTATGTCGCGCCAATCCACATGTACCACATGAGAAGGGGGAAGAAGATCATGAGGGCCAGCGTGCCGAAGGAGCCACCGAACTCGAACTCTCCAGAGTAGTCGATCTTTGGGTCAAGACCAGGGCGCCAGCCATCGATAATGGGCTCCTCCTTCACACTAGTATTATCGGCTACAGTCTCTGGGCCTAGGACGACCTGGCGCTTGGTGGCGCTTCCGTTGGCGATGCCACTTGAGTGCCCATTCGCCTTGCCGTTCGTGTGGCCGTTGGCATGGCCATTGGCATTGCCGTTGGTAGCAGGCTTTGCCATGTCGTCGACTTCTGGAGTGGCTATGCGAGCGGTGCGACGCCGTGTCGAGCGAGTCTGGGGCCCAGTCTCGGTGGCTGAAGTAGAGTCGTTCTCGGCTTCAGATGCCTCTGGAGGAAACGATGATTGACGACGTGAAGAGGCTCGAACAGGCGTCTCTACCATACCCTCGTAGAGCTGCTTTTTCCTGTGATAGCAGACCTGTCAGTAAAAGAAGAAAGCGAGCAAGAACAGGATCTCTTCATACTTCGGTGTCTGCCGCAAGGAATATCTGGTCGACATGGCGAAAGATCAGGAGATCACAATGCCGCAATCAGGTCTTATATATACTCGAAACAGCAGTCGAGAACCAAGACAGAACGGAGACAGAGGCAACCCGCGATGCTAGGGCCAGCAAAGTTCGAGGCGTTGCGGCCAAAGGAGCGACGCGACCCCAGGGGTACAGGAGGAAAAAACAAGAAAAGGAGGGTCCCGGGGTTGCTTGCTACACGAGAGGTGCAGTAGCGCAGACGGAAGCAGAATATGGAGAAAAGGAAGGACGATGAAGGTGGGCCTCACAAGGGTTAGAGGGCGAAGGAAGCTGACGAGTTGGAAAAGAAAGAATGGACGCGTCGGAAAGGTCGAGGTCGAGGAGGAGAGGGCCGGGGAATGAAGCAATACGGTGTGGTCCGGCTAGGGGCGCCGTGTAGTGGTTACTAGGACACTAAAAGGATGGGGGGGTATCCGTACAGCCAATTTCCAGGTCCCCAGGCCTTTTCCTCCCTCCACGAATCATCGATCAACCACACCAGGCCGGTGCTTGAATCACTTCGGCTGAGGTCATCTTCGTTGGGGTGGGACCTGAGATCGACGTGGAGAATATGCACGTAGTTTGTACTGCACTGCTAGTAATTGGCCTACGTCGACAACTCAAGGCCGACCTGCAAGATTCGTGTAGCGCGGCCCCATCCAGCGATCTAAGTTCTGATTTGGGCCACTTCAAAGTTCACCCCTGGATCCGCACAGAATGACGAAGGAGAGGCGTGCTTGGTCAAGGCACTAATGCCGGCATCGTATAGCCCTCACTAAGAGGTTTTCTAGATCATCAGTTAGTGTGCTTGCACTGTCGCGCGTCGAAGCTTTTGGAGAGCGGAACTGTCAAGAGTCGTCTAATTGCCCTTGGCTGACAGGGATGCTAGACGAGACGTGCATGGGATCTGATCGGGCGTCCCCAGTCCCAGCGGCTCCCGTCGCTTACTCCGTATTCCAGCTGGCAGGTCAGGCGATGGCCCCAGTCATTCAGGGTGGCATTCCATTGAAGCTTCATATTCCGTGCCCCGACGTCGAGTAGGGGTCGCTCATGACACTCGATTTTCTATCACAAGGTACCTGCCTAGCTGCATGGTCTCGAAAAGCCTCGGCATTGAAATGCGGCAACAACATTGTGAATATCATCGATGTTTTCTCGGCCGCTTTATCGTAGGCGTAGACCTATAGGTAGAACCTTAACTTAAACGAATCCGAATACGCATCTGAGGTAAAGTAGCTTCATGTGCAACCACCTCAGTCTCAGTCCATGTGTTGCCAGTCCCAACCACGGCTTGCAGAATTTCATGACCACACTCGCACAGTCTATGTTAGACAACAATACGACTTGAGGATCCTTCAACGCGCTCGTCCTACTCCGTATCCGATGCCCTTCCATACCAAAATAACCAGAACGTATGTACATTGGGGACCATTTGGGATCAGCTTCCGGCACAACTGTACCATGTCCGTAGTATCCGATGCAGGACATGGTTCAACAGGTCAGAGAATGACTTCGGACCGCGTGACGTGTGCAGCAATCGCCTAGGCACCTCAACCTCAACTTAAGTCGAGACCGAGACGTAGATGGATTATTAGAATCGTGCAGTGTAGGGTAAGACACGCTGTCTAGACATTTTGTCAAGTCACCTCCTCACATTGGAGAGGTACATCACCATTGGAAATCCCAGCTGTCATTTCTTAAGAATTCGTCAACTTGTAAAACTGCTGTCGTAGTTGTGAGAAAGAGATACTGCGTCACGTGAAGACCTTCTGTAGTGGAAAGGCAAAGCCACCCATTTGCGCGCATCGTATGCCTACCTTATCTCTCGAAAAGAAGAGGACCGCCTCTGCATAGGACTTCATAGACATCACTGGTAGGCATTGTGTGCACACAGCGGCGACACATCCTGATGGCATGCTACATACCCTTGACTGCATCGTGATTGACAGGAAATGACACCAGGTGGCCGTGACAATCACATCGCTGACATCAGTGTTCTATGACCTCTTGCAATGGCCTCTGTGACTCTTGATGTTTCGCTGGCCATCACTAACTGGAAAGCACGTTAAGCACGCTATGCTCACATTAAGTATTGGGAGTACTGGACTCGGCAGATACATTTGCGACCTCTACAAGCGCATTTTCACCAGTCTCGCATAACACTTCGCCTGCCGACTTCAAGCCAGAGCAGAGAAGAGACATGGTCTAGGCGATGTTTGGGATTGACAATCACGTCACGTTCAGCCCGAAACTTTCAGCTCGTGTGTGTTTAGCTACCTAGTAAGCGGCGACGGATATCACTTCGAGACGTGGAAGCTTGTTGAGGCTCAATGGTATCGCAAGGACCTTGTTTTGGAGTGAACGGATCAGAACGCCACGTTGCTCGTTCGGATTCTGCTGATAGTGATAGTGTTACTTTGCGTTAAGGCATGACGACACATTTGCTAGGCAAATGTCAGAAAGTCTCTACGTTATAGCGAAGGGACGGGACTTGGTAGTTGTAGAGCAAACGACCGCCTACAGGAGTAACATGAAACACTGTCAATAGTCAACCGTGATATCTGCAAGCTGGTATCAGGATGTCAAGGTGATAATGACTTAAATATGATGAGAGACTGGTGATGGGACCCCTTATCCCCTAAAACGTCAACGGGCCCATCGGTCGGTCTCCTGGAAACAGGGGCTGTAATCGCCTTGCAGCCTCTGACCCGCCCACATTGGAAGTGTTTTAGCGCCTTTTACCCAGGTACAGTGGCAGTCCAGCGCTGCCGTAGCTGCTCTTCCCACTGTAGACATCGCACGCGCTGTTAAGGTAAGATACTACTACTACTAAGGTAGTTCCCACCTTCCAGGGTTGGCTGTCACCACTCGCGATTCCGAGTCCCTACCATGTTCCAATGTTGGCTAGATCTTAAGATGACAACTGCCATCTTCGCTGCCATATGCTTCACTTCGACAGTTTGAGCGGCCTGGCTATTGTACTGCAGTCACCGCCGCCAGCTTGCTGTCCACATTCACGTGCTGCATCGTGTGACATAACGGCAGTCTAGTACGGTGTTGATCTCGTCTAGCTCATCCCTAGTTTGTGGAAGGTGTGGATATTGCCGGAAGCTCAACTCACCCCTGCCGCACCTCCCAGGTCATCACCACCAGCTTGCCCCTTGCTGCTCGACCGACGCTGCATCATCAGGGAACTGATCAGAAGCCGTCGGCAACATTCCATCGAGACCGAAACGAGCGATCATTCATACTGTGGGAATGAAGTCGACGCACAAGCCCTCACAACACACCGCGATCCTCCTCTCGGCGCGTGACCAGTAATCCTTGGCTGCAATACGCCTCGGGTCAATATCGCCAGGAGCATCATGGGTCCAGGCGGACAGTCTCCCAGAGACGTCTCGGTCTCTCCCATGACTCGCTCGCCGAGATCAGCTACGCCTGTAGACGGTGCCGCGAAAGATGCCCAGTTCCCGACCAAGCTCAAGCACAACGTTCCTCCGGTCATCGTCACCGGCACACCCGGGACCGCCGCCAGCGGCGTGTCGACTGCAAGCCATGAGGCCGCAGACTACTGGAATGGCGGCTCACCGCACGAAGCTGCAGCACCGGTAACGAACGGCCTGACACCCATATCGACAGAGCAGCAGGCCCCTCTGACGGGCCAGACGGTTGCCAAGGACTTCTCCCCTACTGAGGCAGAAACTGAGAACGGGAAACCTCCTGTTGGAAGAAGAAGCGTTCAATTGTCGCGGCCCGAACCACCAGCAACACCTGGAAGCCATACTCGCCATGGTTCCTGGGACGATGCCGAAAGCCCTTCGAAATCAAGAAGCACCTCCTTCATGAACAAGATCAAATCCTTAGCGGGCAACTCCAGCTTGTCAATACCTCGATCCCCATCAGCATCCCCTGCAGCACAAGAATCTGGGTCCCAGTCAGCTCTAGCCACTCCTATAGCAACCCGATCCGAACGAAGACTGCCGCCAAGTTCTCTGGCTGAGGTGCTCGACGCGGATATGGATGCTGACGCTGATGCCGAGGAGACCGCAGACGAGCAGGCCGAACCCGGTCCAGCCGCCCCTGCGACGAAAAAGAAGAGGAGAATGCGCCGAAGCCGAAAGCCCGACCGCTCAGCTCCCACAACCCCACGTCTGAAGAGTGATCATGGAGCTACTGCTGCTTACAATCGTCTTCTGAGGCGGCGAGCATCCATGCCCGACACCTCAGGGCGCTCGCGGGTCTTGTCAGATGACGAAGCCGAAGAGGCTCGTGACCAGCTCGGCGAACAACCATGGCGGCCTGGTAGCTCTTATGCAGGCGGGAGTGCGCGAGTAGGTGAAGATGGCGCTGAGCCTGGCATGTCAAGTGCTGTTGGCCGGAGACGGCCTGGCCCTGGTCATACTCGTCGAACTACAGTGTTTGGCGGTGGTGGTGTCTCGGATGGCGACGCCATGTCCCCGCGCCGACCTTTCTTCACCTCGGAAAGGGCATCTACTTACGGCGCCACCAAATGGAAGCAGGTCAAGAATACCCTCAAGCTTCTTCGACAGAAGAAGGAAGACCGTTTCGATTACTACAAATCAGCTGAGCTCATGGCTGAGCTGCGGGCTGGTGCGCCAGCTGTTCTCATGCTGGCGAGCATGATCCAGCGGGATGAGCACGGTAACAAGAGAATTCCAGTACTGTTGGAACAACTGAAGCTGCGCATCAAGGACAGTATCCCAATGCCTGATGACGATAAAGAACGCCACTGGATATTTACCATCGAACTCGAATATGGCAGTGGACCCAGCCGAATGGGATGGACCGTGACAAGGACAATCCGAGACATCTATAACCTGCACTTCCGGTACCGATTTGCCATGAAAAATGAAAAATACATCCCCGGACGTCTCGATCTCGGAGCTCGCCCAAAGCAGCCGAAATTCCCCTATTCTGCTTTCCCATATCTGCGAGGGGCCCGCAAACAGGGCGATGAGAGTGACGATGGCGATCAGACGAGCATTCACGGCGAGGACACGGCTGGAGAAATGACTGCTGGCGATGTCACTCCACAGGCTATGGCCAGCGATGCTGAAGGCCCTGGCATGCCACCGCGCCGTAGATCTCGTGCGAGGATGTTGGGAATGCGTCGTCGATCGACCGGACTTACTGACCCTGGTGAGACGTCGAACGCAGAAGGGCCCCTTAATGCGGCAGCGCGTCGTCAGAAATACGTGGACAAGCAGCGGCGCATCTTGGAGAAGTACCTGTCCGAGATGATTCGCTGGCTTATGTTCAGGGCGGACAGTAACCGCCTATGCAGATTCCTCGAGCTCTCGGCTCTTGGGGTCAGGCTTGCCGCTGAGGGAAGCTACCATGGCAAGGAGGGTTACCTTCACATCCAATCATCCAAGGGCCTTGACTTCAGACGTGTCATGACACCAACGAAGGTGATTGCTCGTCACAGCCGGAAGTGGTTTCTCGTGCGCCAAAGCTACATCGTTTGTGTGGAGTCTCCCGAGAACATGAACATATATGATGTATATCTGGTGGACTCAAAATTCAGCATCGTTTCTAAGAGAAACGCGCTCAAACAGATTGCTTCCGATGATAAGAAAGCAGAGATCGACCTGACTGTCGAATCGCCGACAGGGAAACACCATACGTTGACTCTGAATACATCGGAACGCAAGGTCAGGTTGTTTTCGAGAAATCAAGCTGTCATGCGACAGTTCGAAGACTCCATCTCGGAGATGTTGAAGCAAACGATCTGGTATCAACCCAAACGCTTCAATAGCTTTGCTCCTGTCCGCCAAAAGGTGTTTGCGCAATGGCTGGTCGACGGGCGTGACTACATGTGGAATGTCTCGCGAGCCATCAACATGGCGAGGGACGTCATCTACATCCATGATTGGTGGCTCAGTCCTGAGCTGTACATGCGGCGCCCGGCTGCCATCAGTCAGAAGTGGCGTCTTGACCGGCTGCTGCAGAAGAAAGCGCGGGAAGGTGTCAAGATTTTTGTCATCATCTACCGCAATGTCGAGGCGGCTATCCCGATCGACTCCGAGTACACCAAATTCTCACTCCTTAACCTTCATCCCAACATATTTGTTCAGCGGTCGCCCAATCAGTTCAAGAAGAACCAATACTTCTATGCTCATCACGAGAAGATTTGCGTTGTCGATCATGATGTAGCGTTTGTCGGTGGTATTGATCTCTGCTTTGGTCGCTGGGATTGCCCTCAGCACCCTGTCACTGACGACAAGCCGACTGGCTTCGAGATGACGGAGCAGCCCAAGGATGCTGAACATTGTCAGCTGTTCCCTGGTAAGGACTACTCGAACCCCAGGGTGCAGGACTTTTTCCAGCTGGACGCCCCGTATGCGGAGATGTACGACCGAGCTCAAGTCCCTCGAATGCCATGGCACGACATCTCAATGCAAGTGGTGGGACAACCCGCGCGTGATCTTACACGCCATTTTGTGCAGCGTTGGAACTACCTCAGGCGTGGAAGAAAGCCCACCCGTCCGTTACCATTCCTTCTACCTGCTCCCGATGCCAAGGTTGAGGAGCTCGAGGCGCTCGGCCTCACCGGTACCTGTGAGGTACAGATTCTCAGATCGGCCACCACGTGGTCTTTGGGAATAGACTCAACGGAGCAGAGCATCCAGACAGCTTACGTCAAGATGATCGAGGACTCGGAGCATTTCGTGTACATGGAGAATCAGTTTTTCATCACAAGTACCGACGTCAACAACACGAGGATCACGAATCGAATTGGTGATGCGCTCGTCGATCGTATCATCCGCGCTCATCAGAACGACGAAGACTGGCGATGCGTGATAATCATCCCGTTGATGCCCGGTTTCCAAAATACCGTGGATTCTTCGGGAGGCACCAGCGTTCGCCTCATCCTCATGTGTCAGTACAGGAGCATCTGCAGGGGGGACCAGTCCATTTTTGGTCGTCTGCGTGCCCTTGGTATCGATCCCGAAGAGTACATCCAGTTCTTCTCCTTGAGACAATGGGGCATTCTTGGCAGCGGCGCCCTTGTCACGGAGCAATTGTACATCCACGCCAAAACCATCATTGTTGACGACCGAGTAGCCCTCATCGGCTCTGCCAACATCAATGAGAGATCCATGCGGGGTGACCGTGACTCGGAGTGCGCGGCCATCGTTCGTGACACGGATATGATCTGGTCAACAATGGCTGGCAAGCCATACCGCGTCGGGCGTTTCGCCTACACCCTCCGCCTTCGACTAATGCGAGAGCATCTCGGACTGGATGTCGATGAAATCCTAGAGCAAGAGCGACAGCATGAACTTGAGCGTGAAGATTTCGAAAAGGAGATGGAGGACATCTATCGCGAAGATACTGCGCCCACCCAAGAAACTGCCCCGAACCAGGGATCTGAACCGCGCAACGGGGCTTCAAAACTGACTGCTCTTCGCCTTCCCAGCTTTAACAACGAGCTGGATTACGATCGAGCGGCAACCCTGTCAGATGCTGGTAGTGTCAAGTCAAGCCACCCAGAGCCGCAAGAGACAGACCCCCGCATCACGGGTAACGTCGACCATGAGTTGGACGTTTCGGGTTACGGAGCAGACAGGTGGAAGAGTGCGGCGGCAGCTGGCCTTGACGAGGGGCGCGATTCTGTGATTGTCAACGGCCGGGAAGTCCTTGTCAATCACATGGATGCCGAGGGCAAGGGTACCTTGGACCAGCCGCAAGAGGACCGTCCCATGTCTCCTAGCTCGGACAATAGGTACATCGAACCAAGCGCAGCTATCGGAGAGGGCATGCCACCCATGCCGCCATTTGACAGACGGACAACTGCGGAGCTCGGTCTCCTGAGGGCTAACCAGCTGCCGACCCTGCCCATCGTCGATGACACCGATATTGGGGGACCCGCCGTTCACTATGACCCTGTGACAGGGCAGCCTACTAGTGGTGCTTTCCATCCCATGGCAGCAGATGTCAAGACGGTGCATATCGACAAGGACTGCATGCGCGACCCCCTGGACCCCGACTTTATCGATGAGATTTGGAACCGTGCTGCCGATAACAACACGAAACTCTACAGACGAGTTTTTCGATGCATGCCCGATTCTCAAGTCAGCACATGGGCAGAATATAGGGAATACACCGACTACGGAGAACGATTCAGGGCCAGCATGGGTGCTAAGCCACGAACTGACACGCCGGAAACATCAGGCGGTGGCCAGGCGCCCGACACGGCAGCAGCCGCGGGCGTGGGTGCACCTGGTCCACAAGCGATCGCGAAGGCCGCAGAGAACGAGCTTGAGAAAATCCCGGACAAGATGGCCGAGAAGGTGCCGCATCCTCATCTTTCCCACGACTCTGCGAACCCAAAGCTTCCTGCAGCCAATGATGAGGCCGTGATAGACGAAAAGCAAGCGACGGCTGAGGCTGACGCGACTCAGAACCGACCGCAACAGCCTGGAGCGCTTGACACGTCGATCTCTGCCCCTCGCCAAGCTGCAGGGGAAACGACTCCTGTGCATTCACCGGCTGATACCCCGTTCCCTGCGCTTGACACAACGCAGAGTCGATTCCTCGAGCCAGGCGTCCCCAACAAGGAGCGGGATCGCAGAACCACCTTTTCGACGATGGAGAAGCCCGTTTCCCGCGAGACGAACAATGCTGGCCAATTTGGGTCTATGAGACGCCGTAGACGGGCCACGACTAAGGGCAGCCGACGCGGGTTCTCCATTGACGACATGCCGACACCTGCCGATGCCGAAGAGCTCCTGAAGCTGGTGCAGGGAAATCTAGTTCAATTTCCTTATGATTGGCTTTTGACCGAGGAGCAGAATGGCAACTGGGGTTATCAAGTGGATGGAGTGTCCCCCCTGGCCATCTAGTAAGTGCACCGCACCTTTACCTCTGCTATGCGACTTTTCGGTTACTGACAAGCGAACGTAGTGATTGAGCGTGGCCGAGCAATGGCCCAGAAGCATCTGTGGTGCTTTGGCATTCTTAGAGGCGGCGGCAGGAGTATCGCATGCATAGGCCCCCTTACACGCATTGCTATGGAGTTTGCAGCCTTTTGTACCAGCGAGGTGCATTCTGGGAGAGAGACGGCCAGGCGTTCTTTGGACCTAATGATTTGTCATTTCTTCTTGTTGTCCCCTCTTTGCTACATTTATCCATTGTGTACATGAGACTGTTATACACCTGAATATCTAATATACATCCATGTTCTACAAGTTGTCCGGGATATGCCAGTATGGGGGTGGATTAGACTCTTTCGCTGACCCAAATCGCCCCACGACATCCTGCCCTGATAACACCGGTAAGGAGCCAGTGAGGGTCGGCCTTCTTTGCATCGTGCTCAACCGCATGGTCGAGATGCTCCAACTCCTCGTCCCTAATTCTCCTCAGCGTCTTGACCAACTCACCCAGCTCTTCCCCAACCTCATAACCCTCGCTCTCCCACTCGGTGATCATCTCGAGCAGGACCCTGATCTGCGAGTTGTAGTGACCCCCTATCTCCGTCTCGACGGCTTCCGTGCAAGCCATGGCAGCCTCGCGACCCATCATGGCGGTGCTCCAGCCGAGACCGGTTGCCATGACGGACCAAAGCGGGTAGAGCGCGGTGGGGCGGACGCGGTGTTTGGCAATGAGAGCGTTGAAGGTGTCGAGGTGACCGGCCTCCTGATCGTACATGTGTTTCATGAGGGAGCGGAGGTGAGGATCGCGACGGAGGACGGGGGGTGTTTGTGCGGTGTAGATGAGGGTGGCAGCGAGTTCGCCAGCTTGATTGACGCGGAGCTGTAGGAAATATCATTGTCAGTTCCAATTTCCTTGGTAGATTGAAGTCGTTGTAGCAGAGAGAGAGAGAGAGAGAGGCATACAGCTGAGGATAGGAAATCTTGCTGCTCTTTCGTCAGGGGTTTGAGCTTCTTCGGAGCCGCATCGGAGGCTTGTGGTGTTCGTGGTTGGTCATAAAGTCGAGATGAGGAGGAGAAGGGGGCTGCTGCTGCGCGTGGCGGTATAAGGGTTGACAGTCTGGCGGCTCGGCAGCTCGTTCGGGCGGTGCACCGTATTGAGGTCATGGTGAGGACCTGAGGTGTTGAATGGCAGCGTTAAGCCAGAGGGTAGGGAAGTGAAGCTCTCACGATCTCAACATCATCGAATGTTCGGCAGGGTAGCGGGTCTGTCGGTGGACTAGACTCAATGCAGAGGGCTCCACAAATCTAGGATCCCTTGGGGAAAGGTGCGGTGCAGGGTAATCAATGTGATACAGGGTAAGGCCAAATTCGAGCCACGTGCATGCAGGCTCGATGTCATAGCAGCAGCAACAGCAGCAACAGCAGTGCAGGGGGCTCTGCAGGATAGCGCACTACCTGCCATAGCCTGACGTCCAATCAAGACGCGGGTGACGGTGCCCTTTCAATCGCTGCGTCCAAGGCTGCGCGAACAATTACCAAACCTTCGCCTGCTTTCCCCCTTACATTCTTCTGCCTTGACCTCTCTCACCCGGTCCAGTTCTCCCTTTATCGTCTCCCATGGTCATCGCCTACATCGCCTGTTCTTCTCGCACCCCATTTTGCTCCAGCTGACTCTTTCGTTTCCACCTTTCCTTCGCCGCGCTCATCTGTCAGCGCACCCCGAACGACGCTTGCCACGCTTCTGGCCTCGACTACCTCAATTGCTGAGGCGACAGCTTGGACCAGCTTACTTTCGGCAAGACGAAATCAGCAACCATGTCTGATATCGACGACGAGCTCCTCGCCCTCGCTGGAGGGGATTCCGATGGCGAGGCTTCAGTTGATGCCGGCCGGGACATTTCGGCTTCGCCACCACCCAGCAGGCGGGATGCGAAGAAGTCGACATCGAAGAAGACTAAGCGAAGGGCAAGAGACGATGAGTCGGAAGAAGAAGGTGAAGCGTAAGTTGGACCCAGGACCTCGAGCCTCAGATGGTCGCAGACTGCAACTGCACTATATCGTCACTCATGCGGCACATCACTTGGAGGCTGACGTTTTCCTTCTAGATCATCTGCCCCAGGATCCCCGAACTCTCTTGCTTCCGCTGCTATGGACGAATCCGATTCTGATGACGAGCCCTCGCGAGACCGCTCAGCCGGCGAAGCCCTCGACGAAGAGGAGAAATATCCCGTCGACGGCATGTACACTAGCGAAGCAGAGAAACACCGCATTATGGGCATGCGAGAAGTGGAGCGTGAGCAGATTCTTGCGGACCGTGTCGCAGAGATAGAAGCTGTGCGACGGAACCGCCTGCTTCGTCAGATGGTCGCCAGCGAGGAGCGCAAGCAGGCCAAGAAGAAGCGCAGCGCCGACACCGCCGAGCTAGAAGACGACTCGCGCCAATCGGCCAGGCAAAGAACGGGCAAGGGAGAATCGGCTATGGATACACTACGACGTCAAAAAGCGGAGAAGCAAAGGCGGCGCGAGGTCAATGACCAACGGAGAGCGGACGGCCTGTCACCGCGCGGCAGGGCGTTGGAAGGTGATGACGAGAGCGATGACGACTTCGGACGGGATCGCACACGAGATAGGGATCGGAGCCGTACCCCAGACGAAGAGGCCTCTAAGGCTGTCCAGCCGCCCGAGTTGAAAGACTTTGAGCGTGTGCGCTTGGGTCGGAACGAATTCGCGCAGGTGTGCTTCACGCCAGGGTTCGAATCCGCCATCTCTGGCTGCTTCATCCGTATTGCGCTGGGCCCCCACCCTGACACAGGTGTCGAACAGTACCGCATGGCGATGATTAAGGGTGAGCAGCCTCCCATTGAGTTTCCGGGACTCAGTATTGACACAATACCAGGTTTCACAACGAGCAGACCTTACGCCCTCAATGGACCAAGTGGCTCGTTCGTAACAGATCAGTACGTCAGGGCAGCACATGGCAATGCTGTGAAGGAGTTCCCATTCATCGCGGCATCAAGCGGAGCTTTCACCGACGTAAGTATTACGGCCGTTCATCACAGCCGACTGTACTAATGCTGACAATTTATAGTCTGAGCTGAAGCGCTACGAAACCACATGCAACAATGAAGGCGTGCGAGTACCGACAAAGGCTACTCTTGCGACAAAGGTGGAGGACATCAACAACCTGATCAACCACAACTGGACCCAGGAAGAGATCAAAGCCAGAATTGCGAGGAGAAACGACTTCATGCGCCGCTTCGACCCTCAGGAGCGCGCACGTGTTGCCCGCCTCCTTGAAGAAGCGCGCGAGAAGGGCGACGACGACAAGGTGGACGAACTGACTGA
This sequence comes from Sarocladiaceae sp. R1802, assembly GCA_023628655.1. Classification (NCBI taxonomy): domain Eukaryota; kingdom Fungi; phylum Ascomycota; class Sordariomycetes; order Hypocreales; family Sarocladiaceae; species Sarocladiaceae sp. R1802. The sequence continues at coordinate 736,474 of JAMAKF010000007.1, forward strand.
GGAGCTCGATAAGCTCGGATCCCAGCGCCTGGCCTTTAAGACAAGCCTAGGACATAACAAGTCCGTGGATGCGAGTAAACTGGAGTCAGAGCAGTCGCGACTCGCTGAGCGCAACCGCTTAAACAGGCAACTCAACGCGGATGCGGTGCGCAAGGCGCAGCTCAAGGAAAAGATGAAGGTCCTAGAGATGGAGAAAGCCATTAAGAGAGGCGAGGCCGTCAAGGAGGACCCATCAAGAAGGTTGCGGACGAAGGCGAAGTTTGTGCACGACGCGAGCGAGTCACAGGATGGGAAAAAGTCGTCGCAAAGCCCGAGCCAGGCAAGCACATCGGCGAACGGCACGCCGACAGCTGGACCGGTAAAGGGAAGCGGAGCGTTGCCATCGCATTTGAGGCCACAGGAGCCGAAGAACGGGGTACCGGGGATCAGCAAGCCGATGATGGACGACGATGTGATCGGCTCGTTGGATTTGGACATTGATGTGGAGATATGACGAGCTGTATGTGATAGGGAAACGGTTTGGCGTCAAGACCAGGCGGGGCGATGAAGCGAGATCTGGATGCTATATATTACATGCGGCTCAGTTGATAGATCAAAAGTGCGTCGATGTACAAATAACCATTGATCAACTGTTGCCTCTTGCGAGAGAAGCGGGAAATGGCTTGGTTGTGCAGCCAGCTGTTGTCTGTGAACAGGAGTGTTCCTGACTTTTTCTTTGACACCGCTGCAGTACTATAGCAGAGTCGATCATCTGAAGAGTGACAGACAGGGCCATTGTGCACATGACAGACGTCGAAATTAGGTGCTTACGCAACTTGATCTGACATCTAACGTAAGGGGCGGTTTCTCTGGCCAGCTCACGCTCCAAAAGTGGCCTCTCTTTCTCTGTTGATCAACCTTACTTTGTTAGCATTACAACTCGCCTCTCTCTTTCCCGAATCCGAGGCCAATACTTTTCTATGTACAGGCTTCATCATCAAGTACTGGATAGGTGAAGTCGTCGCTCGTCGCCGTGCTTGAAGAAGTTCAGCCGACCTTTGAAGATGGCCATCACGACTATCAAGAGACTGCCGATTGGAACCATAATGGAAAATAGCGCCGCGCGGAGTTCTTCTCTCAAACGGTCCAGGTGGTTGACGGGAACTGTCAGCTTACCGTCCAGCTCGTCCTCCCAGCGATCGCATACGTCCCTCAGCAGCCTCGGGTCATCCGTGATGATGCCGTCAATGAGCTTCTGCCCCTGATGCCTGGAATCTTGCACATAGCCGGCCTTCGAGTTCAAATCAACTGGTCTCCTGTACCTGAGATTTCGGCGGATGCACCACCTCATCCACCGCTCCTCATTCACCGTCCAGACGAACAGCTGCCTTCCGCTCTCTTTCACCGAGCGCATGAAGATCCAGCCGATGGGGCCGATGAGGGAGCGTTGGAGGATGTTCATGCCCATGCCGGGAACGCGGAAGAAGTGCCATGCGTAAAAGGGGGAGATGGAGATGTGGGCGAGGGGGAAGGTAGGGAGCTTTTCGCGGGCTGCGATGGTGAATGCTGCCTGGGAAGTGTTGGTGATTGTATCCAATGAATGATTGAGATCGGAGAGAGAGAGAGGAGAGAGAAACTTACGTTCCAGCAGCCGAGGACGATTCTCTCGTCCCAGGGTCGCGGGCTGGGCGTGTGGGTGACGACCTTTGCGATGGCGCGCATGAGCTCGTCTGCCTGGTCATCGACCTGCAGGAGAGTCTTAGTATGACCCCTTGCGAGAGACTGCACAAAACCCTGGAGCAGTGGAAGAGCCTACCTTGATGTCGAGGAGAAGCCAGATGTTCTCGTTCTGTGGCTCGGCCAGCCACTCCAGAAGATCCTGGAGTCGTGGCATGGGCTCATGAGGTTCCTGCAGCGTCCTCCACCATGAGATCTCGTCGTAAGTGCAGTCTTCAATCTTCTTATTGACACCATAGCATCTTTTCCCTGTCGGATCCTGTGGATATGATGATGATCAGCTTTGTCGTCTCAGTTTTGGGCCTGGGTAGATGGGAGGAGGAGCGCACGTGGGAGAGGACGACGACGCCGTCTGCTGTGAGATGGACGTCTGTCTCAATGGCGTGTGCGCCGACTTGGACGGCTCCTTTGAAGGAGATCATGGTGTTTTCGGGATACTTGGCCTTGTAGCCCCTGTGGCCAATGGTCTGGGGGAGGCGTCGATTTGAATCCCGAGGGGAAGGGATGGCGTCTGCCCATGGTGCTGCATCACAGAAGTCAGCCTGAGCCCATCGTCTGTGCCTATTTCTGGGGTAAGGAGATCAATGGGATACCTCTTGGCGTTGATGCCATAATGTCTCTGGCAGATACCGGATGTCTGTTGCGTAGCCTCGAACGAGAAGAGGACGCTCAGGCGTCTCTGATGCAGTGCAATGCAATGGGCTGGACTGGACTGGACTGGCAGCTGAGTGAGGGGCAGCGGCAACCGCGGGGAAAAGAGTCTAGAGAAGCAATGCAAGCCACATTGTTCCTGCGACGCGAATATGAACGATTCTTTCGTCCAGTCCTTACTGAATCTTGAGAGGCGAGTGATGGTGAAGCGTGCATTGCATCACATCGATGATGGCATGCGGTACGCGGCCGGCGGAGTTGGTTCCAAGTCCGCGTCTCGGACTTAAGGCCGTTGGCGACCGTCAACGTCAACGGGATCTGTACAATTCTGTTGGGCGCAGCATCTTCTATGCCTTGAATTAATGATCCTAGTCTATTTCAGGTAGACTTCTGATTTATAGAGTCTTGAGGTCTGCCACTGATAGGCGCAGAAAACGACATGTGCTCGGCTGCAGGTGGTTAATGTGGATGACCCGGGCGTGAAGCGTGTAAGCGGTTCGTTCGGGTTCGGCACAGCTACAACATCAGAGACGTTCTCAACGGGATTGACTGCTGGATTGATGCTGTCGCTGATCAACCTTGGAAATCGACTTCTGTTAATACTCTCACAATAAACAAATGCCAGTGGCAGATTCTGGTCTGTTCTTGATCTCTAAAAGTCGACAACGCCGTGCCTCTATATCGCTGGCTCTATGCATTCCAGAACTCCTTGTCCCTCTTCTCTCACCTTCATCACAGCAAAAGAGTCATAACATATCCGCTCATCCATAAATTTTCCAGCTCCATTGTATGAGCTGATCAACTCAAACCGTCATCGCCGCCGCCGCCGCAGCAAAGCCCATGACCATAAGTAGAGACAGCCCTCGGCTGCTCGCAGCACCCTCATCATCCCCGTCCTCGTCCTCGTCCTTCAAACTATCTGCTCGCATGCAGACATAAGAAGACGCCACCTGGTCCGACTTCCTATCCGCACGGCTACTCGTCCCGTTCCCGTTCCGCGTCCAGTCGACGCTCACAAAGTAGACAAGCTTTTCACAGTCCTCGCACCGCTCTTCCGGATCGTTACTCTCCAGCTGCCACGGCCCCGTCGTGTTCATACCCGCCACGGTTCTGTTCGACAACAGGAACGTCGAGTCGTCGTTGTGGAAGTATCGGCTGACGCCTCGCTCGAACTTGCACTCGGGCGTCGTGCCTGTCTCCGCCGAGAAGGAATCCCAGACCATGTCCTCGTGGACTTGGCAGAACGTGCCGTCCCTCGCTGTCTTCTTCACAAAGTCCATGCATTCAGACAGTACGTTGCCGCAGTCTGCGTCGATCTCGTCCTCGGAGGAGTAAAAGGCAAAGCCACTGACACAAGCATTCCAGCTGTCGTCAGCCTCGATGTGTTGCGTCTCGTTGTCGCTCCCACCTGTCCGCTCTATTTCGTCCGGGGGCAGGATGCCGATCCACGACAACGTCGCCGTCATATCTCTCCCAGCGCGGCTTTCTTCGGGCAGTTGGTCGCGAATCTTGACGTAGGCCTTCCAGCCATCGAGTTCCTTGCCAGGGTACTCCTGTGAGACATTGTAACCCTTGATGTTGCGCACCGACATGGCTGTGGGCTCCTTGAGCAACGGTGCCCAGTCCTCAGTGTAGTCATGTTGGGCGGTAGCAGCACCCAGCAAGCTTGTGACGGTGAATAGCGTTGTATGTTTCATGTCTGTCGGTGAACCTGTCGAACTTGGAAGACGACTCCGGATGTGCTGCCTATCGAAGTGAATGTGAAGTGGATATGAGTCGCAGCGAAATGGTAAAGCTAGATGCGTCTCGACACCAACCTCGGGCAGCATCGCTTTGTATTTATACAATTCTGTTTGCCTCCCAACACGCGTGATGGTCAGAGTCAACCTTACCGTCCTTCGTATCTGTAGCCAAGACAACGTCTTGTTACGCGACAGGACCTGGCGCCGTTGAATGTGGGTGAGTAGCGCACGCATAGATGGCTGTCAAGATCAAATGAGGAGTCGAATCTACGCCCGATGAGTCCACTTGGACAGGCGGCTAAGCCATAGTCTAATGGCCAGGGGTAGGAATGATCGTGACACCCCGATCTTGGCTAAGGGTTGTTGGTCGCGGTGTTGACCTGGTCAGAGTAGCGAGTGCAACTAGAATTGCTGAAGAAATATTGATGTTCTATTCACCTCGCACTCTGTACAGAAATCTCGTCGTCATGTGTCACATTCAGTCTTGAACCTTCGGCAGCTTGTGCGAGTGATGGTCAGGTTGAAGTTGCCAAGGGCCTCGACCCTTGTCTTGGCTAGGGATTCTGGCGACTTCGCGGCCCAACTGAGAACATGATCATGCAACTTCGTTTCCCATCTGATTGAAAGCAGGACCCAATCGACCCCCTGTCATTGACGAATCAAGTTCTCACTATCCCAGCTGCGCCCTGCCGAAGCAGAGAAACACTTTTGCCTCTATTGCCAAGGAGCAGTACAGGAATCCACCAATGAGGCCTCCTACGTCGGGAGACTATACAGGAGATACGCTTGACGTTCGGGACCTTGATTGACAGGGCTGAGCTGCGTCACACGCTACTCTATTCGTAGGGATGCCTCGTTAGGAATGGACCCGGACTGGGCGCTGCTTCATGCTCGTCTCCGCTGGGGTCATGCTCCTGGGCGAGAGTCGCATGCTTCTTATCACACGATGGTCCTCAACAAGACTCAGAATAGAATCACCTGTGAATTTGAAAATGTCTTTCTTGCTGCTTTCGCTTGTTCCTTCACCTGCTTATGCATATGCTTCTGACCTGCCTCTTAATGTGATATCCGGGTATACAAGCGAGATCCTCTCTCCATTCTGCACAAGCCCAGTGCTGCTCTTCGCACCCAGCTGTCCCAAAAGATCGCTGGTAGACAAATTCCGCCCTTCAAACCGAAACAAGAACGCCGCGCTAAAACGAGACTATGCTTCTCCCATCTGTACAAGTGCTGGGTACCTTGCGCCTCTGCAGTACATGTGCCCAAACTCCGAGTGTCTTGGGCATAGGTGAGATTTCGAATTAAATACACTGGCCAATGCTGAGCCATTAAAAATTGTGGTGGTATGTTGTATGGGAATTGTGTCTTCTTTGACACTGTGTCCCCCAAGTTGTAGCCGAGTCTATCGGCCTGACCCTCCAAGTCGAAGGCATGCTAAGAGCCAGATACTGTTTCGACCCACGGCTTGGAGGCCGATACCGATTGCATCTGCTGGAGATAGCGTGGGGCGAGAACGCCAATATGAATGAGGACTGGCTGTTCAATGACCCAAGAGATGCCGCTTTATGTTTGCGATGTGAACTGACTTCGAGCACTTCGGACGTCACCCCATCTGCAATGAGAACGCTCACTTGTCGGGCTGAGTGCTCGAGTCAATTTCGTTCGCAACGGCCTTTCCCTTATCGCCCTCGTGAGGTAGTTTCCTCGTGTGCGCAGATGATCTCGTTCTCTTGCGCATCCTTGTGGCCTTCTGGACCACATAAGGGTTTCGTGTCGCGATATGGACGGATCTCCGGAAGGATAAAAACATCTCAGGCCCCAGCTGGGCGTTTGGGTCATCTTCGACAATCAGGGTGTTTGGCCCACGTGGTGATGTGGTTGGAATGTGGCGTGCCGACTCGTCGGAGCCTTCGTTGGTATCCATTCCGTCACGTTGCTGGGCAAGAAGAGTAAGGGGGCTAGACTCGGAGCGCGGGTGCTCCTCGTCCAGCCCTCCTCCCATTCGCTGAGCCTCGACTACTCCCTGCGGTATGCGGTCCCGGGGGTAGCGCGCCCTGTGATAGAAGGCGGATAAGTTTTGTGACTGAATGAACGGATCCTGCATGACATCTTCCGCAACAGGATCCGCTTCCATAGCCTCATCCGCGTAGCTGTGGTCAAGATAGCTGGACCACTCCGATCGTCTCTTGACGGCAAGCGTTTGGGACTGGAGGCTCTGAGCCAGTTGCTCGAGAGCCTGCGACGGCGGTGGGTTGGTTATACATTGGGAGGATGAGGGCCGCTGTTGTGTGTACCGGCACATACCCTGATGCGTTTGGCCATGCTGAGTCTCAGATCTCCCGAGGCTACGCGCGGCCCGTTCAAAATCGTCGAGTGCCGTTGTGGTTGCATCTTCATGCTGAGTAGGGTGAGAGTTTGGAGGAAGCTGGTGAGAGGTCTGCCCTGGCCTCAGGCATGGCTCCATTCTGTCGCCGGTCGTGACATAAGGTGCGGTCGGTGTGCCTGAAGCGGCTTCGGGTCGTAACGCGTGCCTTTATGCTTTGTCGCCGTTGCATGACACTTGTCTGCTGTTGTCCGAAAGACGATTTAATGGTGGCTGACAAACAGCCTGCGCAGCGTCGCACGAGGTAGCTGAGATTTTGAAGTACTCAAGAGGCACGCAGAAAGGATGGGAGGGGGCCAGGCTGCTGGTAATAAACAGATAGCAACCGAACGACCGGGGCAGCAGATCGTGAGTGTGTGGGTGGAGTGTCCCATGCTTTACAAGATCAGAGTCAGCCAAACTCTGCAACGGACCCGGGCTTTTGGTGAAAGAGACGAGCAAGCTGAATGGCACGACAGGACACCCAAGACCGGTGGGTGTGGGGCGGATGATGGCTCGAGGGTCAAGAGGAGGAAGGGGAACAAACAGGACGAACCCCATGCGAGCCCTCCATTCCGAAGGCACGCTAGGAGGAACCAGTGAGGTTGGCGCGACGGCGTTATTGATGCAGGTGGGCGTCGAGGGGTCGATGGCTGATGCACCGAGGTGCCATGGTCCAGGCCCGAGGGGAGACAGACCAGGGCCCGGGATAAGGTGTTTGTTCGTTCCAAGTCCAAGAATGTGCGTAGACAGTGTGACAGGACACAATGCGGTGATCAAGTTGCGATGACTCGTTCAACCAGACTGAGGCTTCCTTGCGACGTCGTCAGGACGCCTACTCGGTGAGTGGTGGTGTCGATTCCGAAGAAGCAAAGCGAGTCCCCTGGGCCAGCCACATGGCCATGAGACCAACGCCAGAAAGGCGGCGTGACGCACTTCCAGCGATAGTCTTTCAAGTCCAAGCCTCCAAGTGTGCCCATGCATGTCCACTCGAGACCCATCGCGATGCATGGACTTCGAGCGGGCCCCAGTTCGCGACGGAAAGGACCGTACTGGATTTTCTCTCCTCAGCAGAGGCTGCCAGCTTGCTGATCTTTCGTTTGTCTTTCCCAGATCCTCGGATCCAACCCACGTCGTTAATTGAACTTCCCTTGCTGGCCCCTGTCTCGGTGCCCGATACCTTGGGTCTGCGCCTCATGCTGAGCCGATGGGTTTCGGGTTTAGGAGGAAACGGTCCAGCCCAGCCGACATGGAACCCTGCCCTTCTACAATACTAGTTGTAGTAGTTGTAGTGTCCCAATCGGAGCCCCTGTCCCCTCTCGACATCGTCTGGGGTCGCTATCGTACCATTGCACATCCCAGCGCAGGCCAGCCGAGAATGGATCCGATCCCCTCCATTACATATCGATCCCGACACTGCCGTTTACTGACACAGGGGCGGATCACCATCACGTCTGCATAACTCATCATAGGGGCCTGTCCCTGAGAGCCTTCGGTGATGCGAACAAAAGTAGCCGCGTCCCAAGAACAGGCAACTATCATGGACCGAACACCTGAGCTGTCCTGGGCCGCTCGACTGACAGCGACAACATACCATCCGCACACCACCTGTGGCGTGCCCAGGTGCCGTTGTCCAAGTCGTCGAATGTCTATTCGTCCAGTCAGAGACAATTCATCACAGGGTCCTCGGAACGTTTCTCTACCGAGAAATTCCTCCTACATCCCGTGGATCCCCTTCCTAATCAGATAGCGAGGCTTTTCAATGGCGGCAACGGGGCGGCGTCGCACCTGTGCGTGCGCCCGCAATGCAAGATAACCGACAGGCTTTAAACTTGAACTTGGATCTTGGTCCAAATGTTGTGTCTTTTTGCCGGAGACCATGTACCATCCTTACCGTCCGACTGAGTGTGCGAATCGTGTTTGCGTACGGAACACACGAGATAGGTTGGCCACTTCATGTTCAATGCAGTGAAGTGTTCACAGTACTTCATAGTATACTACTAGTACGTATCACGAACAGGAATAGTAGGTAGAATAGCAGTTAGAATAGCCAGTAAACACTTGGCATAATATGGTATTTAGTAGATAAACCTCCTCCCTGACCGGGAGTTTCATACGCAAAGGCCAATCGATACATACCCCCTATTCGGAGGGTTTGGAGTTCGCGATAAGGTACTCTGCGCTCCGAGTGGCATTCATCATCAATGCTCGTCCTGACACGCGCTGGAGCCCTGCGATCTGGTTCAGATCACAAGACAGCTGGGTGCCACTTAAGGTTGATCGTATGAAGTAGCTTAGACCAAGCATTGACCACTCCACCAAGCGGCAGGCTTAGCGGCATTCTCACGACGCTTCATGAGCTTTTCGAGGTGCGATCCGTCCCACAAACATGGTGCGTGCGTTGTTTCGCGGTCTTTGCCTGGCCGGGTCCAAGCTATGGGGACCGTGGCTGAGGTTTTAGTGCTCAGCTTCAAGAGAGAAGGATCTCGAACCATGCTGGCGGCGAGCGTCGGATCCGATCCCAAGCTGAGATGCAGCGCCTGACGCGTCCGGAACGGCGTCATATTCGAGCCATCGGCTTGACACGCGCTCATGTTGTGACTTCTGAAGCTTCAGCCATTACTTGTTCATATCATCATCTCAGACCGCTTGTCAGTGTGATTGCTTACGAGCTGCCCACCTGAACCATCGACGATCACGGAGGAGCTAGTCTCAGGCAAGGCACGAATAGTCTGACATTCCAGTAGCGCATTCATGCTGGGTTCGGATACTGTAGCGTCCCAAGGGTAGCCCCGGCTTGCGATACTGAAAGTGGGCCTCGATGAGCGGTCCGTCGCGCGATATGCGCGTTTAGTGAGAAGTTCGGTTGTAGCCTCCGATGTTCCTTTCAGGGGATCGATCAGAAACGAGGATGACGAGTGCATTGCTGGGAACGTACCCGTGTTCTGTGAACCAGACATGCGAGCACTAGAGTCGTACACATCGCGTACCGCCTCGACCCGATCGTGTTGGACCGGCATATGCACGATTGTGCACCAATGCAATGCACAGCATAACCGTTGAAGAACCAAGGGCACCCCTGCCTCGACTGGTCAAAACATCCAAGGGCCTCCGTAAGCTGCGAGAGCATTTACCCTCTTTGGCAATCCGTATGGGTCGTGTACGCCAGGCCTGAAGAACTGCCTGTGAATGGCTTGGGGGGTCTATTGCATGCCGGATGATGGTCCAGCAATCTGAACAAGCGAAGCAGAAAGTCAGCATTTCCCCCTTTGGCAGGCTGACGGCAGTTACGAGTAAAGCATGCCACCGAGCATGACAACTCCTGACCGTCACCGTCAGAGGCCAGGACATTTTCATTTGTGGCTTACCAGGTCACCACACCCTCTCACGTAGGCTAAACCGAGGCGGCTCGCTGTGCCGCAGACCAGGCGGGATCCGGAAGGCAAAGGCACTGCGCTGAGCTTATGGAATCACTCAAGATCAAATAGGGCCGTCGGCAGACAGTTGACTTGACAGGGAGCGGCCGCTTCGTGTCGTTTCGCCGAAATCGAGGTCTCCAAACGGATTTGGATACATTTCCTGCGCAGACTGAAAGCTCGGAGCTGCTTACACCACGTGCCAGAAGCACAGCCTGGCGAGGTCAAGGCGGTCGGGGTTCTAAGCCGACAAGTACAACCGGTTTGCAAACTACTCGATCCATCTCTGAGGGCTCGAATTGGGTGAAAATGAAAGGAGTTAAAACACAATTATTTAACAGCTGCATTTGCAATCTTTGGCCAAGGCAAGGAGCAGCAGGTAGCGCTCCGAAGGCGAGGCAGGCGCCTCTGGCAAGTCCCCTCAGGCGGCACGGTTTGGCAGGTGGTGCAGGGTAGGCATCATAGCTTAGGCTTACGGCCGTGCAGATGACGCCGGTGTCATCTAGCTACTATCACACAAAACCACAGCGAACAGTCGGACTCATGAGTTACGGACACATTTGGCGATCAGCCAATGTTCCCTTCAGCTCAAAATGAGTTGGATACCTCCGGCAACTCAAACAGCTGACCCAATGAGAGGATGTAGCAGGGCGCTACGCTGGGGGCCAAGGCCATGGCGGCGCTTATCGATGGACTGTAGCGCCCAGTCATTGGTCAACGGGACGGAGGCGCAAGTCGTCTTGGATGAGGTCGCTTGTCTCTCTATTCTCATGCTCTTCTTTCACGAATCGCGCCAAGTTTGCACCTAACAACGCAGCTCTGTGAGAGACACACAGTCCCAAACTCGATCTCCCTCCAAAAGCAAGACAGGAAACCAAAAAGTCTACTGACTCGATATCAGCTACCTCCTACTGCTCTCGTTCAATAAGAGTCTGACGCTGTCAGTGGCGGCTCAGCCAAAGACGGACCCTGTCAAGCTTCGTGTCCCACTGCGGGGCATCCAGGCACCTCAGCTCCCCGTCCCGTCCTCCACCGGTGCGCCTCCAGCTCTTTGAATCGTCGACAGCTTCTTGCCAGCTTCACGAAGGCTTGCCTCCTTCAAGTTTCGGTTGCATTCCCTGAAAGATTGTCGAAAAAACGACTTCTTGCCAGCTCCTTGAGATCAAAACTCACATCCAGCCGCCATGTCTGGTCAACAGCAGCACTTCTATCCTCGTAAGCACCCCCGAGCTTCCCCGCGACCATGCGGCTACATACAGTCAGGCATCGATCATGAAGCTTCCCAGATTTGCTGACGAGACTTTGCAATAGCTCCACCGGGTTCCGGCGGACAAGGTATATCACAATCCCGTGCTTGAACACTGTCGCATACTGATCGGTTTCCAATTGTCTAGCTCCCCAGAATCCACAGCAGCAATACGCACCGCCTCCTCCAAGCTCACCACCAACTCAACTTTACTCTCCTCCCCCTGGCCAAGCAGTCAACTATCCTCCTCCTCCACCACAGCAACAAACCTCGCCTCGACCTGTTCAAAACTATCCTCCACCGCAGCCTTCTCCCGGACTGGCACAAAACTACCCTCCACCTCCTCAGCAGCACAGCCAGCAAGGGAATTACCCTCCACCCCCTCAGCTCACTCCTTCGCCACAGCTGACACAAACACCATCCCCGAAATATCCCCCTCCACCTCAGCAGCAGCAGCACGGCCAATCCAGATTATCACAGCAGTATGCACTGAGGCCTGCTGCTGGGACGCCTGATAGCTATCAGCAGCAACCACAGCAGCAACAACAACAACAACAACCGCAGCAACAGCAATTCTCTCCACCGCCAGCTGGCGATGCACCTCCTCCGTTCTCTCCACCGCCAGCCGAGGGCAGGGGCCCAAACGACTATCCTCCCGAGAAGCAAAGCAGTCAAGTTTCCGAGAAGCAAGAGGAGGCCGAGTTCGCTCGCCCTCCGCTGAACACAAGCAAGACCGAGAATCTGGTTGGTGGCGCACCGCCGGCTGGTCACTTTATCGGAGCTGCTGCGACAGGTGATGATGTCGGAACCTTCAACGGTGGCAGCTGGCGGATCAGCCATCGCGACACCAACACAATCTTGACAATTCAACTAGCCATTGGCTGTCCCTTGCAAGCGAAGCCGGGCGCTATGGTTGCCATGTCTCATAGTATGACCCTGCGAGGCACAGTGAAGTTTAACATGAAGAAGATGATCGCAAACTCCGACATTGCGACGTCGACTTACACAGGCCCCGGCGAGCTGCTTTTGGCGCCGTATGCTCTGGGTGACATAACCAGTATCCGCCTTACTGGCAAAGAGTCGTGGTCGGTCGGCCATGATGCCTACCTTGCCTCTACACAAGGCGTCATCAAGGACTACAAGAGACAGGGTCTCGGCAAGGCCATGTTCAGCGGTGAAGGTCTGTGGGTGGCCAAGATCAGCGGCACTGGCATCCTGTGGGTTGCAAGTTTCGGCGCCATCATCCGCAAAGACGTGAGTGGATTCATCGATAACAGAACAACATGTATGCACTAGTTACTGACTTCAAACCAGTTGGTTGATGGAGAGAAGTACATTGTGGACAACGGCCATCTGGTTGCCTGGAACACGAAGTATATCCTCGAGCGCGTAGCCTCCGGCGGCATCATCTCTGGTATTGCGTCAGGGGAAGGTCTAGTCTGCAAATTCACGGGACCTGGAACGGTGTTCATGCAGACACGAAACGCGGTAAGTTTTCCACTCAGCCGCGGCAATGGCGCATACCCAGCAAGGAGTCTGACTGACCGCTGACGCTTGTCAATAGAAAGCATTTGCCGCATACATGGGGGGCCAATCCTACCAAGGTTGAGGGAAGGTGTGACGCTGATGGAGAGATCGAAGTTGTTCATGGAGCTCTGTATGAACCTGAAGTACTACGGAGATGTGGCGCCGTTCACCAGAGGTTATGGCTTCGACGATGTGTGTGGCACGATTGAATGAAAGCTTGAGCCTGAGTGACCAATGATGAACATAGAAACACAGAATACACAGTCACCGCACATAACTAGTTTTCGAGGGGATTGAGAGGCATCGGCCGGCTCACTGGACGAGGGCCGGCCTGTCTTGCTGCTCGCTGACACTTCCAAGTCATTGGCCGCCATCTGACCAAGAGATCCTGCTATCGAGAGGCCATCACGACCATGACTCTTCGTCTTCTGCACGACCTGCAATCTGTGGAGGGATTGTATGAGACCTAGGACAAATGCGCCTGCCATGTATGGAAGCTCCTCCTCCTTCCACCAGACATTTCTCTGGCGATCTCTCCTTCGCCTGACACGACCTCACAACCGCCTCCATTTGTAGTACGATAACGGGCATGGCAGGAGCTGGACTGACCAAGTATCTTGAAACCCGCGGGAAAGAGCGTTCTGAGAGGGCGACCTCCGACGTTGGTCGCCCTCAGTGTAAGGTAGGTAGTCTGCATTTGCCGCGCCATGGACGCCTGTCCCATTGCTCTCCTTTGCTTGAACATTGCTCAGCGTTCATCATTGTCTCGAGGTCCCCGCCGCCAGCGCAGACATTGGAGTCTCATCACTGCTATCGCAACGGCATTTTGCTAATTGAGCAGAATCCTCATCATTTCACGAGAAGTCAGCGTCAGGAGCGATCAACACTCAAGAGTGACTTGAGCACGGCCCATTGCTGCGACCGTCGCAATCATCGCCATCAACAGGTTCAACACTCCAGAACATCTAAAGCACACGAAATCAAGCTCCATAGAGGGAGGCAAACCAAGACTTCTGATAAGAGCCTTTTTCGTAAGTGTCTTCACCCCTTTGACAACCCCACGACAATTCATAGCTGACAGGCATAGGTTGGACATACCGTGGGAACTACTACCGGGCACACATATCACTGCCGTCCGCCCCTGTCCAGTATCGCGATCTTGAAGGGCTCTTCAGTACAGTGCGAAGCCACATAACTTCGGTATAAGCCCTTCATTCAACCACCCCGACCTGCTTCTAGACCGAAGCACCGTTCTCAGGCAGAACCCAGCCATTCATCAGAGATCTTTGTCGAGCAAGAAATATCCTTGGGCAGCTCGAAAAGCCGTCAAACGTCACTCGAGACTATCCTAGCCGTCATGTCTCGTGCAAGACGTACCTCTACTGTGGCGACTCCAGTAAGACGCGCGCAATCGGCCAAGCTGTCGAATGACGGCCCAGGTCCTCTTGCTCTCCGTAAATCCGGAAAAGACGTCCGCCTCGGCCCAGCTGGATCGAAAAGAGCTATCAGAGATTCCAATTGGAGAAACAGAGACAGCGAGTGTAGCACCGACCCGGAAGCTGCGAAAACACGACATGCAGATGGCGAGTGGTGTGGTACCACGGGCCTGGGACACTGGCAGCATGCCACAACAAGTCTGAAGGTCTCTGAAGCTCAAGCTCACTGTAAAGAAAACAATGAACAAAGAAGAACGACTGATGATAAAGATGGGTCAGGAGCTCTTCACTGGACTTCTACATCCCCAGCTCCGATCACCACCTCCCAGCTGCGGGCAACGACAACGAGACAAGTTAACGGAGGATCAACTCCGTTCACCTTTGCGCCGCACAGTATCGCAGCTGTCAAAAGCGCGATCCAGATTCCCCGATTTACTACGCTCAACAACGTGAAAGCCATGAGCCTGCTCACACTCCAGCCCGTCCCTGTGAAAGATGGTGCAGCGCACAGCAACGACACAGACATCGATGAACCCGATAGCGTCTTTGTGAGGATACTTCGAGTTCCCGAGCCCTGCAAAAATCTCGAATGTTCGCGCCACGGGCAAGGTGGGCATGGTCAGTCGTTAAAGAAGACCGATCCATCACTTACAGAAGGACATGGGACTTCTCGTGCCGAGAAGCCTCAAATCGATGCACACCATGGACACGATGATCAAGGAGGCCAGATTGTGGGAGGAAAGACTCCGAAGAACTCAGAGGTCTTAACGTCAGAAAACGATGCTGTGATCAGAAACATTCCTGCGGACTTCAGGACTGCCTCTCCTCAGCGCGCAAGTGAGCCACCTCACGACCAGTTCGCCCCCCAGGATCCCAACTTCCAGAAGATTCTCCTGAAGCTGAACCGCGGAAGCCGATCAGATCCTCTTCAGAGCAATCTCATGCAAACGTCTACCGAAGACCGCAAAAGAAGTTTATTGGCGTCTCAAGATACCCAGATTCACTGGCAGCAGTCTATACAAGACGAGAACCGGCGAGGCAATCCGTGGAACAACTCAGGAGATTCGGGTTACGCCTCGCTTACGTCTCACAGAAATAGTGATCAGCGAGGTACATCAGACACTGTGATCGAAAGCGAAGCTGTTTCGAAGACCGGCAAGAATCACCTCAATCCTCGAGCTCGCGACTTCCTATCACTTGCTGGCAATTCAACTTCGACAGAAGACATTGGTCAAAGCATGTACAGCTTACAACTGCCTTCTCAGGAGAACTCTGGCATGCCATCAACCCGGATGCTTCCGCCCACTGCGTTGCCTTCACTGAGCCAGCAATGGCCATCGTTCCCGGCTACAAGTCCCCTCTACGGTGGTTGGAGCTGGTCAGACAATTTGGGAATAACTCGAAACTTAGCAGCTGGTTTCGGGGCGTGCCCGCAGGAGTTCTTGATGCCTTCCCTTCCGCCATATGCCGGTACCCTAATGCCCCTATTCCAGCCGACCGCGCATACTACGAACGGTCAGGCTCAGTCACTCCTGCCAGTCATACCAATACCGTATCCAGTCCCTTGTCAACACCAGGTCGCGAAGCCCACGAGCTCTACACCCACGCAGGGGCTACAATCTGTTCCTTTACCACCTCGTCCGGTTCCTAAGCCTCGTGCCCCCAACGCTGCCGAGCAGCTGCGATATGAGGCGTACGTCGAGATGTGCAAGGCCACCATGCCGGGGTACGCACTGGAATGCAAGATGAGACAGCAAACCCGGGCACAACGCAAGCTTAAGAAGTCACGAAAAGGAGTAGATGCAGCCACTGGCGTAGACCCAGCTCAAGCGGAACCTCAGTGAGGCATTAAGCGGATACCCCTCCAAGCCTTCTATGCGCTTGGTCAATCGAGAGTTGGAGCTATTTCACCTGCTTTCTGTCTCAATCTTCCACTCTTAGGCCCGACTTACCCAACTGTGGTTCAATACCAAGGTACAGCAAGTATTTCTTCATTTCCCGAGAACAGCACCCGAAGCGGCATTGGTGCGCGGACGTTTGCGAAATATCCATATCCCCTCCCACACAATGCAAGGCCACTCTGCCTCAATTATAATCAAAGGAAAGGGCTAGCACTATCATCTTGAAGGTTAAAGACTTTGGAGGCTGTGAATTACACGAAGTCAACCTCGAGACAGAGGACGGTGAGCAGCACGTGTCTACACCTATGGAGAGTATCTGCTGGTTCCCCGGCAGCTCCCGCAATGAATAAGCACATCATTGGATTAAGATAAGCAAAACTTGGAAGGGAATGGAAGAAGAGAAAGGGGGTGATCAGGTGACCGCAGACTATTGTATCAATCATTCCACGGCGCCAGGGAATCTGTTCCATGTGCCTAGCTTTTGGTAACACCTTATGAACAGGGCAAAATAGTTCGTTCGCGGATTTCGGGAGATGTGATCATGTGTAATCCTGGGTCTGAACTCTGACAGGAGGCTCACGTATCCTGAGTCACAAGTTTTACGATTGTCGGTGGCCTCACATCGTGGGGGCACATCATCCAGGAGTCGGTGTGAGAGGGCATAATCAACGATACTACAGGAGCTCAACAAGGTCTTGCAAAGAAACAGGGGTATTATAACGTCTGAGAAAAGCCGAGCTCCATCTCCTTCCTTTACATCATTTTCTCTTAGCGGCCGTCAACATCGTCAAGTAGGAAACCCAATGTGCCTATGTGTATTGCTGCTCGTCTTCCATTTTGACCATGAAACATGAAGAATCCCAAGAAGTACCTCAGTTTAGTAATCTGGACGATAGTAACGTATAATATATGAACCTGGAAGGAGGCTTTATAGCTGCCAGAATGCAGCAACGTCTGTCGACAACGACACTATTCGATCAGCTATTGGGGCTTGATCGCTCACTCTCGGCGTCCCGAGCGGCCATCTTGGAGGCAGCGGCAGCTCTCCATGAGGATGCTGTGCCGCCGCCGCCAGAGGTTCCCTTGAGTGGGTTGCGATGTTGCCAGCCGCCGCCGGCAAGAGGGACAGTGACTCCAACGTCGGCAGATGCTGCCCAGTCCGTAAGGGTCCGGTCATGGTCACCTCCAAAGGACACATCCGGCTCCTTATCCGAAGCAGCGCGGCCGAGGTGGCAAGCGACGTGCTCCATCCTCTCATCCCAGGCATTGGCTCCGTGAAACTCCTTGTGGCAACCCTCGGCAGGACACTTCATGTAGACTGGCAAGTCGCAACGCTGCTTCCTGGCTGCTTCTTGGTAGTACTTGAGGCGCTCTTCCGCCTGTTGGGCCGCTTTCTTGCTCCCGTCATGACCTAGGTGCATTCGCCGAACGTGTTGCGTATAGAGATCCTTTCGGTTGAAGATGCTACCGAAAGGGGGGATCCCGGGGGCCGGGGAGCGGCCGTGGGCGTGAAGAGGGTTCGCCTGGCTGCAGTGGTCGAGGGTGCAGTGCCAGTAATGTAGACCGAGGTGCTGGGAGAGGACGTGTCTTTTCCATTCATTCTTGGCGCCGAAGGTTGAGGTGCAGCCGGCATAGTGGAAGACGCAGGTGAAGGGGCGACGATGGGCTGAACGTATATGTTTCTGGAGGTCGATGGGTTCTTGGAAGGACTCGCCACAGAAGGTACAGGGACCGGATGCGGCATCACGAGGAAGCGTCTTCTCTGTCTTCCTAATAATAGCTGCGGAACTCTCGACTGGCTTAATCCAGGTGTGATTTTGTGTGGGATGTGGTTTTGTTGCTCGTTTTGTCCTCCGATGTTGGCGTGATCTCCCTAAGGGAGCACTGGGAGTCGTCCCTGTAGATCTGGAATCCTGCTGTGTTGCTGTCTCAGTTCTTGTGTTCCCAGAACCCCGGTTCGATTTCGAGCTCCGAGATGGCGCTTGGTGCTCGACGCAGTCTGGCAAAAGCTCAGGATCAATGGCGCTATCATCTTCTAGGGCCATGGTGTTGTCTGAAAGATACAGAGTCATGTCATTGCTGGCTTCTGGAGGAGGGGTTCCGAAATGCTGGTCAGGGGCAATGTCTGATGGATTGATAAAGTCGAATCTAGGGATATAGGCCAAGGGGAACTGAGCGTGTTGTGGGTAGAGGCCATCCCATTGATGAAACGGCACCTTGCTGTCGTAGAGAGGTGAAGAGGCTCTACGCTCAGGGGTTTTGGGGCCTTGCGTTCCATCGTACATGTCGCTGTCCGCTGGCGGACTAAGTGCCACGCTTCCGATCGAGGTATGAGACTGCGAGGACCATGCCTGAGGATCTGGTGGCTGGTAGCTAGTGGTGAAGTCATGACTTGACATGTTTCCATAGTATATAGGATCGACGAGTGTTCGTGTCTTTTCCTGGAGATACCTTTCCATGAGCGTGCCGTCCATCATGCCGCCTTGATATCTTGGGTACTGATCCGTGACGAAAGCAGTCATGTTGAAAGATTTGGATTTGGCCTGGATGCCGACAGGATGACGTCCATGTAAGAGAGGAGAGCGTAGTGACAATAGTCCCAGAAGAGGAAGTAGAAGGTAGGTAATCCCGGTTCAAAGATGGGATGAGAAGATAAGAGGTGGAGGTACACGGTTTTCTGAGCCCTCGATCAACCTTATGAAGGAGGCAGCATGCGATGTGGAGACAGGTTTGCTGTGTGCAAGTGAAGCTCTTGGAGTGGCTGTCAGAGAAACCAGACGAATACGAGACGTAGACCGTGAAGACTCTTGCCAAAGAGATGAGTTGTCTTGGGAAACAGTGTTCGATACGGAGGGGCCATAGCACTTAAGTTAACAAGCCCATCACACGCACCAAGAGCCGATGTTGCGACTGCCACTAACATCCCAGGGGCACTACTCCAAAGGGACAAGACCCGGCAACCCACTCGTTCCAGGATGCGAGGAACGTCAACTGGCACCACACACGCAGCAGAGCCTCAACAAGTGGGTCACAAACGAGCTCACGACTACGACGAGAAGGGACAAGGGCCCCTGCGAAAGCCTACCTGTTCGAACTCTTACGTGCGCTAGATTCGGTCGCTGTTGGCCTGGTTGGAGCAGGCGAGGTGCATACGTTTGTCGAGTTTCGGACGGATACTAGCGCCTAGGGCAGTGTATGGCGGAGGTGATTATTGAGAAGGGGGTGCGGTGATGATGCGGTGTGGTAAGGTATGGTAGGTGTGGTGTGGCACCCCCAGCAATGTCTGAGCTGGCATCCGGACGCCTGAATAAGGTAGCCATTTGGGGGAAAGCGGTTGGTGTTGGGCGCAGAGCACAGCCAGCGTCTATTTTACTCCCGGGACGGATCGACAAGGACGGTGTTGGTTGTTGTGACAGGCCTTGCCCGTTCGAATAACGATGGCGCACCCTCCTTACAGGGGATAGGCTGTTGCGGAATGTGAGCCTGGAGGATGTTGCGAGATTGTCGAGAGGATTTGGAGCAATCGTTGAGCAACACTAATGACAAACAGTGGTTGCTTGTCATTCTTTGTATCACCGGTCTCTGTCTTACTGGTTCGCGGGCGACCCCCCGGTCCTAGTTGGTTTCGATTCGGGGAATATCTGGTAGAGACATGCTGCACATCCGAGGAAGTAAAATGATGCTGTGATGCTCCCTGTAGTCAGAAGGGTTTGAAGTTGTACAGAACCAGAAAAGTCAGGCAGCTTTGATGATGTGACAAATCATGAGGACTCGGGTTCGGAATGACTGTCGACACCTACTCGTATGGTACTGGCCTTCGTCCTGGGCCCCGCTCTATCGAAACAGCACTTTGTATGGTCGCCTTACGACTGAGACCGAAGTACTTCATACTTCGAATCCTTGATCCATGGAAGAGAGACGTGAACGATAAAGTAGCCTGCGAGCAAGATACCCGGCCGCCTCACGGAATTCTGGAAGTTGTGAGGCACTAGACCCAAGCTGAGCACTGATTGAGCCAGACATGATGAAGCGGTTGCAGTCTCTTCTCACACATGCCAGATAAGGACACTATGTCTCCTTGATGGCTGTTGGGGGGTTAGTGCGTCGGTCACTCCGTGACGCATGGACCCCAGTTTGGGGGCCAACAGGGTTGGGCAGGAGGAACGGTAAATCGAAGGGCTGTGATATCGGAAGGTCGACGAGGCGAAATGAACCTACACTGGTGAGATGGTATCAGAAGCTGGGGCTTGGGAGGCTGCCCGGCCCATCCACCCGCGCTCGAATGGATGTTGCAGTGCATTTGGAGGCTGAGCAGGTTCGGGCAGTGACGTCTAGAAACGTGTCGAGGCAGTCCTATTGTAAAATCGGCACATGCATCAGCAGCATGGAGGCAGACAGTATGTGTGACCGAGCCATCTCAAATTGCCAAAACTGCAACATTCACATTCGACTCGCTAGGACGGGGTGGCAGGCATCGCTTTTCGTTCGACGCCTTCTCTGTGGTCGACTGACGAGGCAAGGCAAACGTGGGAGGGTGAGGTGTGAGGAGAAGGAGAGGTCCAAAGTGGCGCGCGACCCAGGTAGATCTCCCTCCCGAGGCGTCCCACTAAGCACCCGCCGTACCCGCCCGGGCCCACTATCGACGCCGTGGCTACAGTGCATAAACGCGTCACAGCACACTTGGACTTTCATTCCGTGCTGCTGCTGAAGGATAGCCGGGCAGGCATCAGTTAAAGCGTACTACAGCTCAGACAAGGCAAGGGGGATTGGAAGGACCTCTCTACTACGGTAGGGGGACTGCCTGCCTGCCTGCCTGCCTTCACTGTCGAGTCCCCGATTCTCGATGAAACTCCGGCCTTCACCTGCACCGCTGCTTGGAGACGGGATTGTAGCGTCATTCACTCCGACCATATCGCAACTTGGATGCTCAGCCCTGCTCCCGGACACCATCTTTCCCGTTGCCAGTCCTGTTCTGGTCTCACTGTCGCTCCATCGTCGATGCCACTAGTCTGCGAGATGACCTGCCCATTTAGTTACGACTGTCGGCAATGCTATGCCAACCTAAGGAGTGATCATCACGGCGCTTCGCTAGACACGCGATAGATATTCTCTTACTTCCTACCCGATCACGAATCGCGCGTAGTCCGGACACTACACACTACCGACGTCGGTAGCTGGAACGGTTGGGGAGATAACCGAACAATATCGGTCGCTGCCTATCTCTTGGCCTGGCATGCCATGCATTTGCCATGCATTCGCCGTGTTTCGCCAAGCACCATGCCCATCAGCTGCACATCCAGCTCGCCGCAGACTGCACGTAGATCATCCTGTAAGTTTTTGATCGAAGCAAATCGAAGATCCTCGGGCTAGGACATACCCGTCACTTGGCTGGCTACTTGACGCGCCAAGCTCAAGGACACTTCCAATAGCTTCCGGGCTGAGTCTTGTGAGTATGCAGCTTCTGTCCCCGGGGGGTGTGTGTTCCAAATCTCATCAAACCATAAGACATGGAGAAAGCCATTTGTTACCCGGGCCCACGATCGGCACTGTTCCAGCTCACCGGTTCCTATATTTGGCATGGCGTTTGCGGCTGCAGCGCATTAGCTGCTTCACTAGCCGATTCCCTTCTTGAGCAAGGCAAGTATCCTGCGGCCTCGGAAAAATGCTCAAGAGATATTCTCAGTCGTGGGAATCCCTCTGATTCTAAATGCAGCTGCACCCTTCATTGCTGCCAGTGCGAGGGTCCCGTCTAATCAAAGCGCATCTGATTGTGCAACAACCGGAACAGGTCTCAGCTTCGGGCTCGGCCCCAGCCCGCGTGATACTTGTCCTAGACTGCGGAGCCCAGCCTTTATCCGTCACGCGTCTTGATACTGCAATTTTGGCTGAATCGTCATCTTGCCGCAGGTCGCGCTGTGTCTCCATCGCCGGCGAGCTTTTTGCAATCTCAAGCCCTTGGCATCATAGTCCATTGAGTCTCTTCACAAGCCGAATCATGATCGACGGTGGCTTACAGCATGGACCCAGGCTCAGCTGCAAATCTCGGCTCATGGGGCAGCGGCTCAGGTCAGACTCATCTTTCTCTCGGGTTTCTATAGATCGCCGCGGTCAGCCTTGTCTCAGCCTCCCACAGACGCTTCCCCGCTGGCGTATCTTAACCTCCCAAGCATCCTGGACGTGAGCCGCTCTCACATCTAACCGCCAGTGGCTTGAACTATTCCTCTTGGCTACGCCTACCAGGGAGATAAACGCCTGACGCACTTGTATTGCATTCCACCGCCAGCATCCACTCCCGTTGAGTGCCTGAAACAGTGATTCGTGAGCATGGCGGACCAATCCTTAGGACGCAGAACTTTGGGCGAGGACATTTCGAGAAATTGCCATGTTCGCTCTCATGTCTAGTCAAAAATGTTCTCACTCTACCCAATGAATCCGCTAGCAGACGCCTCTTAATACAGTCCCTCCTCGACTCGCGTACCCTGTAACCCAATCTCGTGGCCATCATACGTCGTCTATGTCGTCCGGATCTATGTCTGTCCAACCATCTATCACATCCTGAGTGTAAATGCCCCATCTAGATGTCCAGTGTCACCCTTCACCGGCGTGACCGTTGCCATTCCGGTCATCACCATCATCCGCTTCCGATCGGTCGTCACCGCAATCGACCGTATCCATCCTCCCAATGATATCCAAGTGAAGTTGCTCTTGGACCTTGCAGGCTTCTTCGATTTCTTTCGGAATCGGCTTGTCGTCCTCCTCGCTCTCGATGACGATCAGATGCGTGAGCTTTCTCGCCATGACGCTCAGGTTCTGAAGCATGGCCACGAATAAATCGGTGACTTCTTCGTCGGTGCCCAGCTGGTTGAAGAACTCGAGAGTTTCGAGCTCGGGTGGCATGCCGACGGAGGTGAGACGCGGTTTCTTAGAGGAGTGCCCGAAAAGTTGGTGATCCCAGTTTAGACGGAGGGTTTTAAGCTTGGCAAACTTCCGCATGGACAAGGCGGTACGGTCTTGTAGAAGAGGATGGTCGACAGTGATGGTCTCAAGGGAGTGGCATTGCGGTTCTATCGCGATGATGTAGTCCCTAATACTGTCTGACGTTTCTTCGAGATCTGGCTCAGGGTCGGCTGACTGCGTCATGACAAACTCTTGCAACGCTTCCGGGAAATGCATGAGATCGTAGAGACCATCGTCGCTGATATCGCAGTCGATCAGATGCAATCGCTTCAGAGCTGTCTCCTCAGGCTGATCCGGAAGATCGAATGGTTTGTCTCCCAGACGGGCCTTGCGAATGACCAAAGTTTCGAGGGTAGGATGTGCAAAGATGTGAATGTTCTCCTGGAGGTCCCAGTACTGATCGTCCTCACACTGATAGAAGAGGGTACAGGATTTGAGACAAGCCAGGTCGAATGGGCCGTTGAAAAGCTGGCCAATGCCGTGTAACAGGGCCTCAGGCACAGCTATATCGAGGGACTCGAGATTCGACATCGTTGAGATGGTCCGCGACAGGCTGTCAAAGGGGAGGGGCTTGTCGTAGAAGTCCCGAGCCCCATGGACCGGTAATTTGGAGACAACATTGGACAGTTGTGAGGCGGGGTAGGCGAGCTTGATCTCATGAATAGCCGATCCGCGACGTGGGCGACGAGTCAAAGATTCGCTGAAGATCAAGTGAAGCTCAGGAGTGAGGAAGTGAACTGTCTTGTAGAGGACAGCATCGGCGAGAATGTGGTATCGGCGGTTCAGTCGGGAGACGCTGCAGATGTCGCGCTTGCACTCGTCGGCAACGACTTCGAAGATCTGAACAAGCACGGCATCCGGCAAGGTCGCCAGGCGGTCGCCACCGATGCTGAACCTGCGAGTCCGCTCGCCATTCGTGACGACCGCCATGATCGCGAGGCGACGGCGACAAGATCTGAAGACACAGGAACAGGCCGCCGTCCGATGTGATTGTTGCGAGGCTCGCTGATGACGATGGAGCGACGGATGACGGGGAGCGCAAGTGGAGATAGGATGCTAAGATGCCAGGATGAAGGCGGAGGTGGAGCGCTTCCCCAGAGATGACGGACGGGGGTTTGGCTTGGTTCGTGCTAAAACGGGGATCGGAATTATGGAGCAATGGTCGAGAGATCGTATGACTGCAGGATGTGGCGCGGATGAAGTAGGAAGCGAAGGGGCGAATGTCGAAGTTGTGACATCGAAAGAAAAGAAATCTCTCGAACAAAGGAAATCCAGGCTCCAGAAAGAAAAAAGATAGGCAGGTCTACGAACATGTGATGGAGGTGTGAGAAAAGAAGCTTCGCGGGTACTGGAGCGCCACAGGGTGGTTCTAGGTGGGTGGCTGCAACGCTGAGGGCTTGAGGCTGGTGCGGCTTCAACCGGAAGAAGATTTGTTCCGTGGCATTCATAAAGGTTCATGAACTCCATCTCTGTTAGAAGCCCTTGGATCGATTTCTGTAGACCCATGGAAAGCTTTTGCTTCAGCTCATTCCCTCACTCTTCTTTTACTTCTTCCCCTTGGTTCGCCTCTTCCTCACAGCCGCGGCAGGTCCGTCATCTGGCGTGTCATCAATACTCTGCATCTCGGGCTCCGCTGCCTCGTCTTCGGACGTCTTGTCATCTGTTCCGATCGGTTCAGCTGTCGCCGGGCTATCTTGCAGAACCTCCCGCACAATACGCTTGCCTTCATCTTCTCTCTCAACTCCGTTAGAGGCACCACAAGACATGCAACGCCACAAGCCGAGCTCAGTCAAGGACCGAGTGCCTGGCGGGGCTTGTCCGTTGACAATGCGGCATGCTTGACAAATCAGGACGATCCGGTTCTTTGGTGCCGCCTCGTCTTCTCCGAGAAGAACATCGAATATGCGATCGTACCAGTGTCCCGACTCCGGGGCTGGTGGCATTGTCGGAAATGCGGTGTCTGGATAAGGAGGACCCGAATGCCGCTGGTCCACGGGTCCAGCTCCAGCATTTGGCGCAAATTCGGCAGTCGGCTCCATAGGGTCATGAGCAGGGCCTTGTGGTGACATAGGCGGGGGTGAACCCGGTGTTGAGGAAACTCGGCGTTGGATGTTCGCGGTCGGCGGAGGCGGCATCATCGTCCGGCCAGGCATCGGTCCAACGTTGCTGTGCCTTTGCTTCTTTCCCCTGCCAGCATCATCGGCGGCGTCATATCCATCCTTCGACTTCGACTTGGGTTTGCCATCTGCTCCGCCGTACTTCTCGATCAGTTCCAAGGTCGAGTCATACTTCGTTGCGTCTTTGAGCTTCTGGATCGTGTTCGCTCGCTCAGTCTGTTGGTCCTTGAGTTTGGCGGATAAGCTATCGATGCGGAAGTTGTAATATGCCCCGAGGGTCTTGCGGACGCCGAAAACACTGTAACGATGGCCTAATCAGTCACAGTTGTGTGATAGCTTGCTGGGTGAGCCTACATAAGTGGCCCTCCAACCACGCCAGCCCATTCTAGCCGGCCAAGTTCATTGGTGCCAATCACCAGGAAGGCTACGATCGCGTAGACGAGGTAGGCAAATGACAGGTATAGTGTTGCGAGGACTCTGACTCTTCGGGAACTGGCTCGTAGCTTGTCAAGGCGAGCTTGGTTGGTGGTGATCTTGACGGAGAGGGCTGACAAAGTCTTCTCGAAGGTAGCGGTAGAGGAATCGCCCTGCAATTTGTCAACATGACATCGCATGATTAGAGTGACAGGTGGAAGCCTTACCCTCCAAGGCAACCAGGAGACCATCGCGTCTGGGATCGTCAAGCCACGTGAAGCTGAGCTGTGGTGCGCGTGCAGCCCTGGTCCTGCTCCGGGCAGGGTTCTGTGAACAAATGAAGACTTGCTGGTCAGGACATGTAGTAAACAAGGGCTCCGAGAACTGCAAGCTAGAACTCAGGACGCGAGGTAGCGAAACGTCTGCAGCTTGCAAACGTGACGTAGCTGGGTGGCCTTTTTTGGGGTGCAAAGCAGCTGGTGAATCTTTGGCTGCCTTAGCCAAGAAGCACCGGCTGGGTCCAGGGCCCGGGCGCGTCATGCGGCCAGGGTTTAGGACCTGCCTTACCCTGTAAACCCCCCAACATGCGTCGGATTGAGGTCGAAGTGCCTTAATCAAAGCTGAACAATATCTGATCTGATCGTCTAGATTTTCTGTTCTAGATGCCTCGGATCAAGTGACACGCCCGCTACGTTATGTGAGGAAAAAAAAAAGGTTGGCGCCAGCAGTGTGTATGATACAAATGAAGAAGCCTGCATGACGTTGTCATCAACTTAGGAACGTCGTATGAGGCATAAATAATTGAGAGAAGGTGTCGAACCCCAACTAGGTTGGAAGCAGGAGCAAGTCGAAATCGAAGGAAGTTCTCAAGATGCGCGACTTATTCCGTATATATCGTCTAATGGGGGCCTGATAGGACCCAGATTGTTCATATGAGAGTTGACACGCGAACGGCGTCAATCACCGGTTTTGTAGGATCGCAAAGTGAGCACCCATGACCACAGTAGTACGCCTTTAGGGTCGCTTTGCATGATCTATGTCGGGTGCCGCTGCTACAACGTAGGTCTAGCCTTGACTTTGGTAACTCGCTCCTGGTGATATCCTTCCGTGGGGTGGGGTTGTAGTCTTCTATTACTTTGGTCAGACACGAACCCGGCTGTCCTCGAATTGTGTGTTTCGATAGAGCAAGTATTGCACTTGTCGAATCCTTATGGAGTTGTCTCCCAATCCTCCACGGCTCTCATTACCATCCTGTTCGGACTCATAATCAGAAATTCCTCTGGGAAACAGAAAGACCATGCTTTCGCGAACTAGGAAGGGTCACTCAGGCATTGAAGTACCTTGCATGTTATCGCCTGTTTGCTTATGAGAGAACTACGCGGACTATTCTTTTTTGCCATTATCTCTGGTTGTGACAATAAATATGAGCCCAAACTTGCGTTCCCTTAGATATCCTCTAGTAAAGAGACCTTGTCTCGTTCGAGATACCGACTGCTGGTACTAGAAAGCAAAACTATCTTATGTGCGAGCGTGGCAACATCCTCTCTGGGGCTTTCTCTCGTGTGAATTGACGACCTAAGGCGTTCCCCCAGCCATGACGCTACCTAGCGCGGGAAGAGCAGCCATAAGCAAAGTTCCAGGTAGCCGAAAGTTGGCCACATGGAATCCTGTAATCTCCAGGCGCACGAGGCACACATGGGTCGACTTGCTGAACAATTTGAGGTGGCCAGCCCTGATTGTGGGCTGGTGAGGCACGGATTGAGACCCCGGACCAACGCAGCGTACCATCAGATTACGAATCAGGCAGGTCAGGGATCTCTGCAGTCAATTCAATTAACTCAAAGTGAGAGTCCTGCAGGGAACAGGAGTTCCTAGAATGCAAAGTGCTTTGAGAGGTCACGGTTGCTGTTCGGGATCAAGGATGTGAGATTTGGTCATGGCCGCGCGCAAACCAAGGACGCACGAGAACCTGCAATCAGGTTGTTTTCATGCTACCCAATCCTATCTTTGAATCATCTGGAGTCGATCAGAAAACTCCTCGAGAATACTTGTATCTGCAGAGTCGCCATGAGGTTCTTCAAGAGAGCACTTGTGACGCTCTCCGTTGTGTCTTATGTGGCAGCGAGAAGTTGTCGGTGTCTTCCTGAGGACGACTGCTGGCCAAGCAAAGACGTTTGGAGCTCATTCAATTCCACAGTTGGGGGATCACTGGTGAAAGTCACTCCGATTGGCGCCGTGTGTCATGACCCGACATACGATGAAGCTGCCTGTGCGGAGCTTCGAAGCAACTGGGACGATGTGAAGACCCAGTAAGACAACCAACTTCCACTCTGAGCCACTTAAGGGGACAGGACCGTATATCTGATAAACACAACCTCAGCTATGAATCGACATCCTCGTTGATGACGGCCTATTTCACCAAGGAAACATGCGATCCTTTCACTGATCGATCAGCGCCCTGCACGATTGGCAACTACAATGCCTACACTGTTGATGCAACCACCCACCAGCAAGTCATCGATAGCTTGAGCTTCGCGAAGGAGCATAGCATCCGCCTCGTCATTCGAAATACTGGCCACGACTTCTGGGGGCGCTCGATTGGATACGGGTCTCTTGCGGTGCGCACCAGCAACTTGAAATCGCGAGAAGTCCTGGACTGGGATGATGGCCACTACCAAGGCCCGGCGTTCAAGATGGGAGCCGGTGTCATGGGATTCGAAGCCCAGGAAGCTCTAGAGCCCCATGGATATGTTATGGTTGCGGGTTACTGCACCAGTGTTGGCCCTGCTGGTGGATTCGTCCAAGGCGCCGGCCACAGTCCCCTGAGCACAGTTTATGGCTTGGCCGCAGACCAAACGCTGGAGTACGATGTCATCACAGCCGATGGAAAGCTGGTCAAGGCGTCTCGTTATAAGAACTCGGACCTCTTCTGGGCATTGAATGGCGGTGGCGCTGGCACTTGGGCCATCGTCGTGTCGATGACAGTACGAGTCTATCCAATGATGCCCATGGGTGCCGCGAGTCTCTTCGTCGATCCTAGCACGATAGACCAGGACGTCTTCTGGGACATGGTCGACAAGTTCTACTCCCTTCTGCCCTACTTCACGGACAACGGGGCGTATATTACCTACGCATTTGGCCCAGCGCATTTCGGGACTTTCCCCTTTTCTGCCTACAATAAAACGGCCGATGAGGTAGAAGAGCTCCTTTCTCCGTTCATCGGATACCTGGAAGACAAGGAGATCCCGCACTTGGCTGCCTACAGTGAAGCGCAGACGTATCGTGAGCACGTCGAGACCAACTTCGCTACATCACAGCCTACCAAGGAATGGCCTTCGGGCGGTCGAATAATCCCACAGGATGTGTTCGAAGATTCCGAGCGCCGAGCAAAGCTCGTGTCCGTGATGCGTCGCATAGTGAGCAGTGGCGCCTTGACGTCGAGCAGCGTTATGCGTCCGATCCAACGAACCGATAACCCAACATCTGTCCACCCGGCATGGCGCAAGATGAATGCACTAGTAATAATGACCTGGCCGTGGGAAAATGCCAAAAGAGAACTAATGCAGGAGAAGGTAGAGCTTTTTGCAGAAGAGCTATCGCCTCTGCTGATTGATGTCGCGCCAGATGGAGGGTCGTACAGCAATGAGGCCGATACTTTCATGCCAGAGTGGCGCCAGGAGATGTATGGACCAAACTGGGAGAAGCTTCTTGAGATCAAGGAGAAGTGGGATCCGGAGGGAGTGTTCTATTCCCGCAATACGCCTGGTGCTGATAAGTGGCATCTAGACATGGAGACGGGTCGCATGTGCTCTAGGCACCATTGCCCTCCTGTGAAGACGAAACAGAGGGTCGAGAGAAGCATGGCTCTGGGAAAGTGCGATGTATGAGGTCTCAGAGCGCTAGAATAGTCCTTTCAAGAAAGCTGAAGACGATGAAAGAGATCAACCTCGGGTCGTGTTTCCCCCAGGCGGATGGGAGCTTCGGTGGGGTCGGTGACAGCCACAGCAGCGCCACGTGTGAAGTGTGGCTTCAACTTAGGTTCAAACGTCCTCGTCGACCAACGCTGTCCTGCTACTTCCTCCCAGACCGTCTTCAAACGTCTCTCATATTGCTCGAGACAGCTCAGCGATGCATTGCGAATCCCACCGAGCATAGCTGATCCCTTGCTGCGACCAATCCTATCCCTAGTCCTACGTTCTCTTTGCGCGTCGATGCTCTATAGACGTCCACCTCCCTAAGCCCGGGACGACAAAGGCGCCATCATGTTCCAGGTAATTCACCACGTTGATCCCTTCCGCTGACTTTCGCTGACACTTTGCGATTAAAGAGACTACGTGGCGCCATCGACAGGAGCATCGCCGAAGAACAAGCACGGTCGAACATCAACCCTGGCGCAACGCCGTCTCGGACGCCTTCGGGCTCTCGCAAGAATGGCACCGGGAAGCGCGCAAGCGGCAAGGACGCCAATACCGACATTTCTGATGCGCCGGCAAACCCTGACCCCGCTGTCTTCGAGGCCGCTTTCGTGATTGACGACAGCGACGAACCAAGTCGAGCGGGTACGCCGAAGCCGCCGGGCGCCGATGACACCGATGTTAAGAGGAAGCTTGAGGGAACTACAGACGACCCGCTCAGCAATGGGTCCGGCAAAGATCCAAAGTCGGCTGAAGCTGAGAAGCAGGAAGAGAAGGCTGGCGGAGAGAGCGACGCGTCAGCACAGCCCTCGAAGCTAAAGACTTCCTCTGAATTAAGCCCTGAAGTCCGGCAGAAGCTGCGCAAGCTCGAGAAGCTTGAGGCTACGTACCCTGGTTCGCTCATAGTCCCTCCATCTATTCACGGTCGAGACTAACAGTCTGCAGAGCTTCTACGATCTTACCGTGTAGCACATCGCCGCGCGACTGCCATCGAGCCTTTCGAGAAAGCCCTCCGCGAAAATACGCCTTTGACATCCATCGGCGACCCGAACGCTCTGACCGAATACCTGAATCAGCTCAATATGAAGGGTGACATGGTCATGCAAGAGCTCAAGCGTGTGTCGGCTGAAAAGGATGATCTCAAGAAGAAGCATGATGAGGCATCAGAGAAGCTTGGCAAAGCAGAGAAGGAGATCGAATCCCTCAAATCAGGCGCTTCCGCCGAGCCGTCGATAGAACCTACCAAAGAAAGCGACGAAGAAGAAGAGAAACCCGGAGGTGCCCCAGAGAAGGCAAAATCTCCTGTTGCATCAGTCATTGGCATGTTCTCACCGAGACAAAAGGCCAGCAAGTCGGAAGACGTCCCTCGACCGTCTGGGGAAGATTTCTTTTCCTACGATGACGAGATCCCACAACTTCAGGCTGATGCAGCTGCAAAGAGCGAAGAAATTGAAAAGCTGAAGGTTGAGGTCACTGAGCTGCAGAAAGAACTTGGTGTCGCGAAGGAGAACAGCGCTGGTCTTCTCGAGAACCTTGAGAAAGCAACGCGCGAACTCAGCGACTCAAGGGATGCCTCGGCCGCGGAAGACTCTTTACGATCACAGATTGATTCTCGCAACGAAGAGATCAAGATCCTGACTGAACGTCTCGAGAAGTCCGAAAGCCAGCTCAAGGACCTCGAGACTAAGCTGCAAGCTGACGAGTCTGAGCACAGTGCGAAGGTTAAGGAGCTTGAGGCCTCTGTCGCCACTTCAGACAAGCGAGCTAGCGAGCTGGATGCCGACATTGCCAAAGCCAACCAAGCCAAGAACGTCTCGAAGAAGCTCATTGACGATCTTAATAGCCAGATCACTACCTTAAAGCAGGAAAAGGCTCAAAGCCAATCCAAGATTGATGACCTCACCAAGAAGCTTGAAGCCCAGCCTGCTCCCAAGTCTGCACCTGCGCCTACGCCAACGCCTGCTCCCGCCCAACAGCCTGCAGCCCCTGCAGGGGCTGGCAAGAAGAAGAACAAGAAGAAGAAGGGCAAGGGCGGCGCGGGCGGAAGTACAGCTGGACCGGCAGCCACAGAAGAAGGTGAAGCAGAGGCCTCGGAGCCTGCGGCAGCCGCGTCTACCGTGGTAGACGATGCCGCCCGAGCGACACTTGAGGCGGAGATCACGAAGCTCAAGGAAGAAGTCACGGAGAAGGACGCTCAGATCGAGAAGCTTTCCAAACGCAAAAAGACTGAAGACGATCTTCGTGAAGAAATTGAGTCTCTGCAGGAAAACCTTGTCACGATTGGTCAAGACCATGTCGAAGCCAAGGAGAAGATCAAGACTCTCGAGGGGGAGAAAGCAGATCTGAAGGCTCAGATAGTGGAGCTTGAGAAGAAGATGAACTCCTCAAAGATGGATGCGAAGGCCAGCACGAAGCTTCAAAGCGAGATGGACAGCCTGAAGAAAGAATATGAAGATCTTCGGGGCAAGACGTCCACTCTGCAGTCTGATTTGGGAGCCGCACAGCAGCTAGCGCAAACTCGCTTTAAAGATCTCACTGAGCTACGTGAAGTTCTGCAAAAGGCACAGCCGGAGCTCAAGAGTCTCCGCAAAGAATCCGAGACACTCAAGACTACGCAGGAGGAGCTTACGACCAAGACGAAAGAGCTACGAGACATGGAGAAGAAGGAGAAGGAGCTCAAGAAAGACCTGACCAAGACTCAGCAGCTGGTATCGGAGCGCGACACGCAGATCAAGGATTTGCAAGGCAAGCTCACGGCGGAGACCGGGGCGAAGCTGAAGCTTGAGGATGCGCAACGGGTTTCTGGCCGGGATCTGCGACGCTCGGAGGCAGAGAAGGTTGAGCTCAGTGCCAAAGCTGAGAAGGCGGAGCGCGAGCTTCAGCAAATCCGGACTGAAGCAGACAAGCTACGGCCGAAGGTCAAGGAGCTGGAGGAGCAGATGGCTAAGTTGCGACGGGAGAAGACTGCGACTCAAGAAGAGGTCGAGTTCAAGACGCAGCAATATAGCAACGCCCAAGGGCTTTTGGCAAGCATGCGAGACCAGTCGGCGGAAATGTCACTTCAGCTGAAGGAGTCGAAGACGCAAGCCGAGTCTCTGGAAGAAGAATTGGCGGAGGTGCAGCGGCTCCTGCAGGAACGTACGCGCGAGGGCGAGACGATGAGGCGACTGCTTGCTGACGTGGACGAGCGCGCCGACGGCAAAGTGCGAGAGATGCGTAGTCGCATGGAGGCTGCCATCGAGGAGCGTGACCGTATGGAGGACGAGTCTAGCACTCTTGCACGACGCAAGACCCGAGAGACTGAGGAGCTCAAGGGCAAGATTCGAGACCTGGAGCGCGAAGTCAAAACTCTTTCGCATGAGCGCGATGAGCTGGAGGAACGGTCCAAAGAATGGAAACGGCGACGAGAGGAGTTGGAGGCTGTCGAGGAAAAGGCTGAGAGTGAGGCGGCCGAAATGCGGACGGCAACAGCGCAGCTCCGATCCGCGCTCGACGCAAGCGAAGGGTCAGTGCGAGAAGCCGAGAAGCAGCGAGCAGAGCTACGGCGAATGCTGGAGGAGTCGAGGCAGCGGTACGAGAAGCTGGCAAGAGAGCTCAAGACGGTACAGGGCCGGCTGAGCGCGCCGTCTGGGACCTCGACACGGAGCTCGATGGACTCTGCTCGGAGCGGTGGGGGCGGGGCGAACGGGTCACAGGCGGGAGGCGGCGCGGCCGATACGGTCTACCTCAAGACTATCTTGCTGCAGTTCCTCGAGCAGAAGGATCCGAAGCTGAGAGCTCAGCTGGTGCCTGTACTTGGCAAGCTGCTCAAGTTCGACAAGTGAGTGATGCCTCGAAGACGAACCATGTTGAGAGATTTCTAACCATTCATTGTAGGGGTGACGAGAAGAAGTGGGCGAGTGCTGTTCAACACATTGAGGTACGATAGCGAAGCATGTTGCACATGATAGCTGTACATAGTTGGTTGGGACTCGCGATTGTAAGATGGGCCTGTCTGGTGGTACGTTGGTGTGAAGTGATGTGTATAGGATGGCATGGATCATGAAGCCGAGGCATCACGTATGTATGCATCAAGGGCCATCCTGTGTCAGATAGTCTCATTCCAGCCGCTCTTTCGGACAACCAATGACCCTGTCTTCGTCATATAGTGATGATTCCGAATGCCCTCACACGTAACCGTGAGTCTGCTTCTGCTTATGTCAGGGCAGCCCAGTTACATACTTCACCTGGCCGATGGGACGCAGCAGACTCGCTCAAGCCCAACGAATTGCTGGACCGCCTTCTACTGCTGGATTGGAGCTGATGAGGACCCTTGCGGGGTGTGATGCCTGAGCAGTGACGATCAATGACAATGATCAATTGTGGACGAGGGCAACCGGACCAAACTGTCCGGGTTGACAGCTGCCGTCCCCCACCTTTTCACCGTCTCGCAGGAGCTCGCTCCGTCATTCTGTGCATTTCGTCATACACCGGCCCAAGAGCTCCCGGCGGTTTTCGACTGTTGTCTGACTTTGCCCATGGCTGGATCTCGATGCGTACACGTCCCTTCGATCGATGCGAGAATCATGATGAGGACATTTCGCCAGAGCTGCTTCACCAGCTGCTGTAAGAGGGGTTTGCTGACCTCTCGAGCTGCTGAAGTATGCATCACCCAACGCCCCAGTTCTATCCAGCCAACTCCCAATTGAACGACCTTGCAGTATTCCCCTCCTATTCTCTTCCCTTCCTTCTCTCTCTCCTGGATAATGCTATCATCACGAGTCATCCCCTCAATTCCTTCTTCGACTTTGAAGAGAGCTGCCTTACTCAGGCCTACAACCCTCGCGACTACCACCGATAATACAAAGAGCTCCATCCCTAAAGGACGCACACGACATCAGTCAACACCACAAATTAGACCATTTCACTCGTCTAAATCGTTCAAGATGTCTGGACAAGGAAAGGGAAACCCCGCGTACACGCGTGACAACCTCTTTGACCTCACTGGCAAGGTTGCCCTTGTCTCTGGTGCGTGATCCCCATCAATTACAGCCATTGAGTAGGCCATAGTCGATTGGTCATTTAACTGACACTCTTACATAGGTGGTGGCTCCGGTCTCGGTCTCATGGCCACTCAGGCCCTCGCTGTCAACGGCGCCAAGGTCTACATCACAGGCCGCACAAAGGAGAAGCTCGACACTGTTGTCGAGAAGTACGGCAAGGACATTCCCGGCGAGATCATCGCCATCACCGCGGACGTCACCGACAAGAAGGGTGTCCAGGCACTCTACAAGGAGATCGAGTCCCGCGAGAAGGTCCTTGACATCCTCATCAACAACGCCGGCGTTTCCTCCGCATCCGTGACCACTGAGAGCGATGGCGACGCAAAAGAGATGAAGGCCAACCTCTTCGACAACGAGAAAGTCACAAACGCAGACTGGAACGACGTCTACAACACAAATGTCACCGCTCAGTACTTCATGACCACCGCCTTCCTCCCCCTCCTCCAGGCCAGCTCCGACAAGAACCCCAAGTGGTCCTCCACCGTCCTCTTCATCTCCTCCATCTCCGGCCTCATCAAGACCGCCCAGCACCACTTCAGCTACAACGCCAGCAAGGGCGCCGCCGTGCATCTCACACGCATGCTCTCCGCCGAGCTGACTAGCAGCAACCTCAAGATCCGCGTCAACGGTATCGCGCCGGGTGTGTTCCCCAGCGAGATGACCACGGATGGCAGTGATGAGAACCAGAAGAGCTTCATCCCCGCGGAGAAGTACAAGGAGAAGGTGCCCGCTGGACGGGCCGGCAGGGATGAGGATATGGCGCAGGCGGTTTTGTTTGCTGTGACCAACCAGTACCTTCAAGGCCAGACCTTTGCAGTCGATGGTGGCTATACTGTCGCTGCAGGTATGTAAGTGAGGAGAATTGGTCCGGTCAATCGGAATTGAGAAGTAAAAGGCTGCTGTTAATAAATACTACGGGATCTATTTCATTGTCATTGGTGATCCCGGATACGTGGCTTAAGCGTCCGACTTTCTTACCCGTATTATCTGCAACACCAACAAAGAATACCGGTCTTTGAGTCACTCATGTTCAATTTGACGTTTCAATCACTTTAGCTTGTCATCTCCATGTACAGATGGGACATCTAACACTTTTTGTTACAATATTGCGCCAGTCTGGTCAAGCTGCCTGCCTTCATATAGTCGCCAACACCTCCATGCACTCATCTCCCCCCTTGTACAATTGGGACCATCCAACAGCTCAGAACAAGCGCTTTCCCCACCACACATTCATTCCAAAATATGTCTTCTCGCCCCATTCACTACATGCCGTCCTCCACCGGTCATATCTTGAGCAGCGTACCACTTCGCCCATAGAATGTATCCCCACACCCGCAAAGCCACACCTTCCAGCCCACTGTGGCTTCACCTCCCGTCCTCTGGCCTGCCCACCCCCCCTCCAAGGCCCCCTGTCCTCCCCACCGTCTACCGCCCGCTTACCGTAGGGCTGACCGAGCCATCGGTAGGTAGCTTTTAGGCAAGGTCAGGCCGATCGTCAAGGTTTTTCGCAGTCTGGGGTTTATTAAGGTTGGCCCGCCAGTAGCAGGGATGGGTTCGGGGACCTGCAGGACAAGACACGGGAGATGCACATCCCTCGTGGCTACTGCACGCTCCTTGAGAACTTCTCCGCGCTACAATCTGCTCCCTGGGTGCCTTGGCTTTGCTAGGGTCAGCCATCATTGTCACTTGGTACGCGTCTCATTTTGCACCACCAAGATTGGAAGCATTCTCAAATTTGTTGTCAACTTCATCAAGTAGGCAGGCGCGAGGTCGCTCAGCGACAACGCAACCCTAGGTAAGGACCAACGCTGAGGTGGTAAAAATGAAGTCCTTCCCATTCATCGACTCGTCTGCTCATCATCGGGTTGTGCCGTGATGCAAGTCTTCGGCTGCCGGATCAGTCAGACTACCCCGCCAAAACCCTCAGACCGAAGTAGAAAAGAACTATTGAAGAATCAAGACACGTCTCTCTTCATGAGAAGACGCTCGCTAAGCAATGCCAGAAGGAACCCCCAAGTTTGCCTTGCTATCGTGTGATCCCGACAAAGTGAAGAGGATGACTCCCATCCCGGGGTATCTCCATCACCGTACTCGTGCCACAGGTAGATGTGCTGCGACTGTAAATAGGTCATGACAACGCCGCGATCAACAAAACATAACGCCTCAAAAAGAAAAAAACTCCTCCCGTGATCCCAACTGTGGGGTGTTCCCAGTATCCAAATTCCATAATGCTGAGTGGAGTGGCGTGGACGCACCATCTGTCGAGGTGTGTAATGCTCTCCGGGTATCATCGTGACAATCCAATCATCTAATCGTGTGATGCGTTGTCCTTCTCCCGATCATAGAATATATGAGCCATGTAGCGTGCATAGGCAAGGTTAAACGATGAAGCCATGCTTCCCCATTGTCTATTGAGCGTAGCGTGTCGAGGTTGAACATCGCTCATGCCCCTGAAAGTCATGTGAAAATGTGTCGTAGTAATTTCGTGATCAGCCGCAGGATAGACTAGCATAGGTCGTCCAGTGTGCAAAGTGGCTTAATTTTCCAGCTCCTTGAGCTTGTTCATGTGCGGCTTCATCCATTTCTGGTCAAGCCAGCCCACTTTGTCGAATGCCTGCCATAACTTCGATGCCTTGTTCACATCGATCTTGCATGCCTGCTGCGCATCTGTCTTGCGGAACTCCTTGCCAATGCCGATGCACTGTAGGCGACGGATGAACATCCGTCGCTTACTTGTCAGGTACGTGGCACAGTCCAGGCGTAGGCCTGCAGCGAGAGACCGCTCATCTGGATGTAGCAGGTGTGCGAAAGGGTCATCTGACAGGTCGAGTGGTGCCCCTCGCCACTCCACTTTCAGGCTATTGGGCTTGTTCGGCAAGGTATCGAGGGGAGGCGCCAGGTCAAGCAGCGCCTGAAAGTCCTTGTCCTCGCGGTTGGGAGCAACGATGCGACGAGTGGGATCCGGCGTAGTGGCGGGAGCACGCTTGGCTAGCTTGATGACACTGGTTGAGCCGCCGTGACCATTGGCGCGGATGGGACGCGGCGCTGTACTTGGTTTGGATGAGCGTTGGTCCAAGCGGTTAGATCTGGCAGCGGATTTGGCGGTCGCAGACTTTGCTGGCATAATGCGGTGATATCGTTTGTAGCCAACAGCACTTTGGTCCGCCTTCAAGAAAGCTCGCTCCTGGCGCAGCCAGCCCTTTCGATTTGTCGTAAAGTGTTTCAGGACCTGAGACTTGAAATTGAGGACCAAGGCGTAGTCTTCGGGCTTTGGTGGGTGCACGCCGCTACTGAAGATGCTCGGAGACCTGTTCCGGATATGGTCGTCGACAATGCGCTTGTCCTCAGTAGGAATAGAGATGGGTGCGAAGAGTGAAGAGTGTGTCGGACTAGCAGAGTTATGGCTGTCGTCATGGGGATAAAGAACAGGATCTTTGACTGTTTGGCTCGGAGGTGACAATGATGTTGGCTCAGCAGGAGCAATGGGTTGACTGTATGGCGAAATTGGAGGGGACATGGGCAATGGCTGTCGGATATCCTTGTTGCTCGACAGGCCGTGCGCATTCTCCGTCATTGGCTTCACAGTGGTGTAATTGACCCTCATTGCCGGATTGCTGAAGCTGTCGTGAATCGGGTCGGGCGGTGACATGAGGGTACTGATGTCGATCTTGTGCGCATCTTGCGGCTTCTCTGGTGGTGCCATGGCGGCACTCGCATGTGTCAATGGGACGTCGCGTTCGTTGTCGGACTGCATTGTGTCTGGTCGTTGAGGTTGTCGAAACATTGTAGGATAAGAATTGGACAGAAATCCAGGCCGTGGAAGAAATGATGATGACTGTGAAATAGCGTCCAGGTGTGGATTGTCGAAAGAAATGGAAGGAGTTGTCGGAGGCATGGCTCGGGGTTTGTCAGCTAACAATTGGTGATGAGTCGACGATATGCGTGTATGACTGACACGTTGATGTGGGTGGCGAAGGCCTAGCGAGCCACGCACGGCGCAAGCAGGCACCGAACCTTAACGGCGGGGATATCCAAGTCCAGGCTCTTGGGCTCGGATTTACAGGGCCAATTGCTCCGCTGCTGCCGGTGACTGTTTCGTACCGCGTATTTAGGTGTCTCTGGAACAATGGGGCGTGAGAAGGCCGATGATGATTCGGAGATAAGTGAGGACAGTTCGAATTCTGTCAGTACCTCTTTGTTACGTGTTTGGTGAGACGTCGTGGTGTGTGCGCGATGTAGAATCCAAGGGAATTGCCTGGAAAGATAATTGGGAGAAGGTGAATGAAGAAGAGATGAGACAAGTGGGAGGAGACGAAATGAAAGACTGTAAGGCACTCCTGTATGCTGCTAGCGGCCAATTGCTTCTTATTGTTTCCTTGGAGGAGACAATAGCGGTAAAGGTGAACGGATAGCGGGATGATGCCTCGTCGGTGCTGAGCCTGGCGTTGGCGCCCAGGGAGGAGGGGGCCGTGGATGAGGGTGATTGACGACCGCCTAAAGTGGTCACTGCCAGGTGGGTCCGCAGGGGCCGTCGTGGCGGAGACCAGGGAGGGGGGGTGTGCTTCAATGAAATGCTGGCTGAACAATCGCCTTTCTGATTGTTACTGATTTTTTCAGTCTCTGAAAGCCCGATTCCCATTCCAGTCTTCAAGTTCTGGCTGTTACACGGACGCCTCCACTGTGAGGTACAACTGCCCACTGTGTAGGAGCTTCTTCCTTGGTAGTAGTACAGCCAAGGAAACCGGAAACAGTCTTGAAGTGCGATGATGAGTCGTCTAGATCACCTCAGTGGCCAACGGCGGTGGCGGTTGATGATCGCTCGCTTGTCAATGCAGACTGTATGAGTACCTGGCCAGGCCAAGTATGAACACACAAACCAGCCTGGAGGCCTTCTTATAGATATTTCGGAATTTCGGAATTTCGGAAACGATCAGAAAGACTCTGGGTCTAGTAAATCCAATAATCCAGGTTATTCTTCTCGGAGATGCTGTTGATGGGGGGACGTTGTCGCTTCGGGTAGACTGTACCTCCGACAGCTACTGACTTTAGGTCTGTCGTCAATCGCCGCGCCAGGCATTCATTGCCAAACCCTGGGGTTCCAAGAATCTGATGACAACTTATGAGACTGGATGCCTAGGCGGGGCCAGGAATCGTTGATACCTGAAGACGACGGTCGTGAGCCAGTAGGGTTGCCTTCTCGACTTGCTGTGGTCTATATCCAGGCAATGATGAGTTGGCGGCGCAAGAATTGCCGGCAAAAGACAGGGGTTGTGGAGTGTTTGTCAATGTTCAGGAGTCTGGCCAAAATAGTGCTACTCTCTTGGATCGCCGTGGCGAAAGGATCAATTGAACGATCTCTGCGCGTGCGGTGGATGCAGGGAGAAGCAAACTTGCGACTAGGTCAAGGTGGACTTCACCGCATGAACGTCGTAAACAAGGTCGTGGGTAATTGCGTAGGCACCAGTGTCAATGCTTCGGTAAACTGAAGGCAATGATTGTGTTGTCGGTAAAATGTAGGAAGAGAGGCAGGATCGAATGGCAACTGTATATGCAAACCATAAGCAAGACCACATTGACCTCAAGAGATAACGGGATACGTCGAGTACACTCGGAAGAGCAGGTGAGCTGATAAGGCCGGCGATGCAGATGACCATGCTCCCCATTAAAGCGACGGACCAAGACAGATGGTGGTTGCAGCCGAGGTGTGTGTGCTCGAAGCGCGTGTGCATGTCTCTGAATAGCTATCAAGTGGTAGCAGAGTGTGCGTAGGATCCGAAGCTGACGAGAAACACAGACACTGGGCAGTGCGGCACGCGGTCTCGCTGAGGGGCTGAAAAGAGAGGCGCGGTCGGGTGTTACAGAGTGAGATGCTGAACGGGCCACAGCATTCACGTATTCACCGGGATCTTCATTCACGACATGCAGTAACCTCACTCCCAATTGCAATTGAACTCGAGGCTGCCTTCGCTATATGATTCAGGGCGCAGCAGCACGATGCGCGACCTCAGATGCAAGCCGGGAGGAATGTCGCCAGAAGCTGCAACGAAGGAAAGAGGGCCCGGAGGTCGATCACAAGCCAAATGCTGAGGGTGGGGGTGCCCATAACAAGAGGTACCGACTCTCACCAACGATTGATGAACGTCGCCTAGAAGGGTGCTTTGCCGTAGGTCAACTGGGCCAAAACAAAATGCACCTCAATGCCCAGCAGCCTGATTGAAATACACCTTCACGGAATCTTCACCATTGCCGTGATCTGGGAATGCCCGCCGTGCTCGCACCCCGATTCGCGATGCGTACCCGAAGAAACGACAAGAAGGAGGCCGCCTGTCGGTGATTGAGGCAAGGCCAAGTAGTCTTACTAAAAACACCCCGCCCTTGTGACACTTTTAGAAGCCTGGAATACCCTTGTCAGGTGCCATGCACTGGTCATCAGGCACACACCCTCCAGCCACGATGATTGGCGCATGAAGCAGCTACGTGACAGTCCGCCTGTGGCTCAAGTCTGCTCTCATCCATCCCAAGTCGCAATGCTGAAGTCTACTCATAGACCATCAAACCTTTGGATCAGGTCGTCCTTCGTGACTTCGTGGATTGATGCTGTAGACCATCTGTAAAATTGATGTCTCGGCAAGGGTTGAGTTCGATTGGTGATTCCCATCTACATCTTGGCTCGGCAACTGCGCCAAACGTAGCGTTTGAGCAATCGCTTATCATTGCGCAAGGTGATGTTTGACCTACGGAAGCTGGCGCTTGCCGAACCTCTGGGCTGCATCCTGCAACAGAGTCTAAGCCGCACCATTGCAGCGTGTGAGATACCAGTGCCTTATTGCGATAGATCGCAAGATGACAACGCAAGCAGAGGGTAGTGGCACCAGTCCCGTTCGAGCTCTCAAGCGCTGCAATTGCTAATTGATCTCAGTTGGTCAACAATCGAGCAATTGCCCGCTATCGAATTGAGGGATGCACTTGAGAGGGAGAGCCCGCACGGCCTTCGGGGCCAGTGCTCCTTATCGACTGAAGAGGGGGTAACGGAGGGGTTGTCACAGCGCGAACAAGACCGCTCAATGACTCTAAGTCCTCACCTAGCAGGAGTCTCGCCATGGTCCTTTGCCAGCGCTTCCGTCGTATAGCGCAGGAGTTAATGGACAGCTAGCAATTCCCCGCACTCGAGTTCTTAAGACAATGATGCCCAACGGTCAAGGCCTAATCCGTGACGAGTCTAACATGAACGGAGGGGCCTATCGCCTGGTGGGACAGCAATGTAGATGAGGAGGGCTCTGAGTCCCATTCCAGCCCCGAAGCTCGAGGAATTGTCCACTCAGAGTTCGTTGCGTTATGTAGCGGCCCGAATTGACTTGGGCTGCTGCTGAAGATGTTATACTACTGCTGCATGCAACGCGCAGGCTCCATCAGAGGAGAAGCAAGGGCACAGAGTGGGTGCGGCATCTTGCATCTTGCTGGGCATCAGTGAGGGGTGACGGTCTACCTGGTATCCGCTGCAATGTCGGTATCTTTGAGAACAGGAAATTCGGATGTACCGCGATTGACGCTGACAACATGGAAGCGGGTAGAGTCCGAGGTCAATTGGGGGACGAACACTGAAGCCGGCGGAGACGGTGCTCCAGTAGTACATGAGCAGCCATGGACAAAGGTCATTGGGGTGTGCGAGCATTGGATCACCTAGTCCGTGCTGAGGTGCCTCGCAATTACACTCTCGCTGAAGCTGGGAAGCTGGATGATGACGCGCGCGACGCGCAGTCGGTCGGGCGCGTGACATGTTGGCGTGTCTCGACTTGACCAAGTACTTCACCAAAGCCTTCGGCCTTCCTGAGCCTCAAGTTCCGAGCCAAAAACAACTTACGCAAACAGTGTGGCAGCCTAATCGGACGGCGGACGACTGCCAATGGGTGGCGCAAGACGCTGGAACTGGGCAAGGCGAGCGAAGCATGATTTGGGACGTGGAAAGGAGGGGGATGAGAATGAGTCACAGGGCCTCCTTCCCATCTTCATCGTGCTTCAAGATTCCCAATGTTTTCGCTTGTCTGGCTCATTGTCAGCCAATGAAACCCCGCGACGTTCCTTCCCTGGGCTCTGTTTTCGGGCTTAGCGCGGGACACCTTGTCGGGGCCTTTGCAGCGGGGAGGGGCGTGGGCTTAGCAGACGGACAGATATCGATAGGCCACTGTGGCTCGCGTTCACTCTCAGAAGCGTCATGGTGAACATACAATCGACTGTCGAAAGTGAGTGATCAATTCCTAGAGTGGTAAGTTTCCGTCTCTCAAGTACCTCGTCAAGGCTCAATTTCATACTGTATGGAGGTTTGAGACTATCTGGTCTGGTCAATTGGGCTTTCATTCAGCTCAAACAACGTTTGGCCGCGCATCGAGGTCAAATGCCATGACCTCAAGAGTCTTCAGGCGGTGTGTTAGTTTCGACGACAATGGACCCATCACAATTGCGACATTCGGACACTAACGGATCATTTAGTGCCTTTGAGCATCTACGAAGGTGTTGGAACAATCACACCATATTCAGACCGTCTTCACCCCGATGAGAGCCATCCCGGAGTTAGTATCCCCGTTTCCCGCGCACGGAGTGTTCATGTAATCTGTGGCGAGTGAGTCGATACCTTCGTCGCTGCCGTCGCGTCCCCCACCTGGGCCACCCGTTTCGTCCCCGTCTGACCCGGCATGCTCGCTGAGACTCACATAAGCCGACTGTGGCCTCCCCAGATCGCAATTGATCAATCACTTGTTTGCAAAGCATTGATCAATAGCCGCTTTAATGACCGTTCGTGTGGACAGCTTCAATCTTTCAAGTTCACATGTGAAGTCATCGATCATGTGAACTGCTTAAGTGCTCCGAATGTCTCGCATTACTCCTCGCGGGGATGGTGGGGTGGAGTTGGCGCTCGGACACTTCAGTCCCTAGAGGCACGCAGAGATGGTGGTAGCCATGTGGGCATGAACGGTTCGGAGCGCTGCGGGCGGGTAAGCAGGGAAATCGACATGACCCTACTCGAGATCAACCGTGGAAGACAGCCATGATCATACCCTGTCTGCGATAATGCGCGCCACCGGAACGTCCAGTTCGCTGAAGGTGCGACGGGTTCCTTATCTGATGGGGGGCCAGATGACGAGGAGAGGATCAGGTGATCCTACCAAAAGAACGTCTTGTGGATGAGACATTGCGTGGTGCTAACTTGAAACTATCTACGAGATGGTGAGTGGATGGCAGGTGAGTACGCAGAACGGGGGCTACCGTTTCATAGAATGGGTGACCTCTTCCGACACGGACTCATCACAGCAGGCCATTGTTGGTTACCCGATGCGACTCTGGGGTGTTCGACCGTGACGACAGACATGTAGCGCGTGTATGCGACTCCTTCTCAATTTTCCGCAATGGAGAGAGCTACAGGCGTCCAAGGCACATGGTCAGCTCGAGATCCCTAACCACAATCTAGAGCTTACGCTTATGTATGCTAGATCAGTTGGTTCGCGTTGCCGCTGCAGCAGTGGCAGGCGGCGTGATACATCCCTGCCCGTCGTAACGTCGTGGCGCCGGCGCCCTGCAGCCTAGATCTGCTGCACGTCTCCCGCCTTCCAAGGTTCCAGGGGGGTTCTATAGGATTCTCATCGGTTTCATAGATGGTGACTCTACGCTGGTGAA
Organism: Sarocladiaceae sp. R1802; assembly: GCA_023628655.1. Lineage (NCBI taxonomy): Eukaryota > Fungi > Ascomycota > Sordariomycetes > Hypocreales > Sarocladiaceae > Sarocladiaceae sp. R1802. The sequence continues at coordinate 780,584 of JAMAKF010000007.1, forward strand.
AGAAAGTTCACGAAGATTGCTGTGCAATTTTGATGAGACGTCATGTTGCACAAGAAACAGTCGCTATGCCGTCTGAAAAATCGCAATCAACGGGTATAGAAGCATGTATTGTGTTCTAAATAGGAGCGACTGGGACTATCCATGTCTGTGCCTCAGAGAGCAGCCAGTCTAGAAGAGTGGTAGCAGTACAGGCTGCCTCGTCTGGAGTAGATTCAACCCCCGGGCTTCGCGGTAATCGTTTCTGAGGTTCGCCACATCGATGGACATGGAGCCACGCAATCAAGTGCGGGAGTTCAACTGAAGCCTCGAGTGTAAAGGGCGGCGCAGACCCTGGTGCTGATGCCTGGTGGCGACTGGTGACGCCTCAGGATGTAAAATTGGATCTTCAAATCCGAGGACGTTGTGGTCGTTCGGTGTGCATCAGGCAAGGTGCGAGTGACTTTGTGCCCCAGATATCAGGCATTTCATCCAGTCTGGCTTTGGGGTTCCTTTCGTCGTCATGTTGGACGAGTTAACGGCGCCTCGTGATCAAGTGAAGTCGTAGATGACCAGGCTCTCTTTGCCGGTAGGTGTGCTCTTAAGCACAATGACCATCTCATCATCAAAGCCAACCCAGTCCTTCTTGTCGTCCGTGCCTGCTTGAGCCCCGTTTCCCTCATCCTCCTCGGGTACGCGCTCCTCAATGTGAACCCTGTCTATATTGCTAGGAGTGCGAGGTTGAGAATACTGCTGCCTGGGCCTAATCTCCACACTTCCTCCTCTTGCCCTGCCAGCGGCTGACCTACCCTCCAGCTCCCACACGCGGAGCTCTTCGCCGCGCGTGCTCACGCTGACTGCCTTGCCCCTGGGTGTGATCTCCGCATCCGAGATACCAGATGTGTGGCCCCAGAGACGAACCGCGTCGGAGATATGGAGCGTATCCGAGGTCGTCGTGCAGATGTGCAAGGCAAGCGTGTTATCGGGAAGGGTCGCAAGGAGGTAGGGGTGGCTGTAGCTCAGACGTGTTGGGCCATCGTCGTCGTCAGCATCAGCTTGGTTCGCGGCGCTCGCGAGGGCAGGCAACGGGGATGAAGCGAGGTCTGAACGCGAAGAGGGCGACGTCGTTGAACGGCGGGTCGTAGTGGGAAGGGTGTACGCGGTGCGAGAAGTCAACACCTCCGGCCTGGCGCCTGGAGAGGCGCGGATGTCGAAATCCTGGATCCCGATGCACCAACCGCCCCATGAGTCAAAGCTGTAAGCAATGGATGCCACCACCGACGAGGCAGCTTCGCGTATTGACAAGGCTATTGGCTGACGCGTACTTTGCGACTTGAGCGAAGTGAGGACTTGTGGGGGATGGAGTTGCGTATGTTGCTCTGGAACGTCCTCTGAGTCAGAGCCAGCTTCTGTGCAGCTGTGCGGGGAGCTGGCGCCACTCGCTGTGCTGGCCTCGTCTTCGTCGTTAGCGGTGGCGAGGGCGTCGGCAGGACTGATGCCTAGCGAGTAGAGTGTGATGAAGCCTTTCGGGGTGGCGCCAAAGAAGTATGGATATCGGTAGGCAACGGCGATCAGCTTCCCCGTGCAGGGATTGTCATGCCGTAGCAATCTGGACAACTCGGCCGTACGAATATTGTATCTCCATACGCCGAAGGAGCCATCTTCAAAGCCCACGGCGAGATCCAACGATCCGGATGAGAGGAGCTGGTCGTCAACGGAGAATGCCGTTGGCTGTATGTCAAGACCATCTTCTGTTTCGAGGCTGATCTGGGCTCGCAATTTCCTCGTTCGCAAGTCCCAAGCCCTGAGGCCCCAAGACCAGTCGACGGTGATAGCGACGCCATCAACCACCTTCACCATCGTCCTTGTGCCGAACAGAGGCATTGTGTTCTTTGATGGCGTCTGAGGCGTGGTGAACGAGCTAGGGTGCCCATGGCTCTGAGTAATCGCTTCCAGATCCTGGTGGTGCGTATCGTGGACCTGCACCTCTTCGATAGCACACTGCCCTTGCGACCAGTTATGCTGCAGCTTGTATTCGCGTTTCCAATCTACCGTATCCGCAATATCGACTTGGCTCCGTCGCATATCCCCATTCTTGACCAGTCCACCTCTCCTCCCGAAACCGCCGTCCGCCCATATTGACCTCTGTGAGCTGTAGTATAATTTGTTCTCCGTCCGTTGAGCTCTTGACCGGAAGCCAGGTATGCGATGTGCGCGGGGCAGGATGAAGCGTCGATAGTAATGGACGCGCCAGAGCTGGGAATCGGCTGCGACGTGGCTAAAGCGTTTCGACACGGGGCATATCCGGAGTAGCTCGTATTCTGAGAGATATGATATGATGCGGATGAGGAGTTCGTTGGGAAGAGGAGAGATGCAATCGTGACCTGAGGATGCGATCGAGGCCGAGTGGTCCAGCGCCGTCGGGTGATTCGTGTGTGATGAGGAAAGGTGATGTTCGGGGGCGTACGTGGCGCGTGAACGCTTCGCTGGTCGAGCTATCGTCGGTACACGGTCATCGTGGTGATCGAAGGAAAGCCGTCGCTTAGCCTCCATCGCCGGGCTGTGGTGGCGCCGGGTCGATGGCGAAGATGGGCTTTACCAGTGGTGGTCGCTGTCGCGCACAGTCGGTATGCAGCCGTTGAAAGAGGGTTCCAATGTGGTTGGAAGTGGATCACGGGACGAGAAGAGTAGAGCGCAAGGCTCTCGAGAGCATCTGGATACTGGATCTCACGAATGTCGCATCCTCCAGTCGAGTCGCCGCAGAGGATATGAGGAAAGGCCGGATGGTCGGTTGTCGAAGGTTCGCGAATGGGAGACGAGAGGGAGGCGGGAGGAGGGAGGTTGACGCGGATGGAGAGTCGGGAACGGCGATGAATGACGAGGGCGGTCGAGAGAGATAAAAGACGTCCGGCGTGCATGAAAGGTACCACCTTACCACCTTACCTTTGGGGTGGGATCGACCTTGTCACTCGAGTATTACTCGTAGGATACCTCCCTCAAAGCAAGAGAAATCAGTATTAGCGGCATGCGGATATTCTAGATTTAAAGTTCCCGTCCTGTCGTCTTTTCTTTTCCATCCTCTTCTTGCTCCAAGTCATTTCCTTGCTGTCGCTATTCCCGCATTCCTGAGCTCCCGTCGTTAGGCCTGCGATGAGGGCCTGGAGGGTCCTGAGTTGGGCTTTGGCTGGGCTTTGGCTGGGCTTGGCTGTGATGGGGACGTCCCACGAACCGGGATTGCGAGCTGAAGGGCAAGACATGGATTGCCAAAATCCCATCTTGCCATGCCCACAATGCCCACCATGCCCGATAACCGTCGGTCTAGGAAGGGGCCTGTGCGGAGCATCGGGTGTTCGCGCAAAGACCAGGGCGTGCCTGAAAGAAGCAACAATTCGGCGATTCGATAGTCGCCTAATCAAGTGGTGTATTAAAAAAAAGACAGAAAAAAAAGATCAACTTGGGGACGGGATCCAGATAGAACACGGCCTCGCTCTCATCCGAGTCATCTTATTCCAAGTTTAGTCTGGCTGGGGTCTTGAATGATGCAGGTCCAGCGTCCAGCTAGCCCACCATGTGTCTCACATCTATAGACAACCTGGGCCCGTTGACACAAATGTACTCAGATCGATCTTGTTTGGATTGTGACACGATGGCCCTGGAGTCGATTGCCGAGCGTTGGGATCGATCGATCGCGTTCTCAAATGAAGATGTTGCATTGCATCCCCCTTCGTTTGGACAGCAACGTGCGACACGACTCTGAAGCTTTGCTCTGGCAGTTCGAGTGATTCCGGAGGTGCAATGATTCGTTGGATATTCTACGGGAATGGGCCATATTCACCTCGCCAACTCCAACTATGGACAATCACTGTGTTGTAGCTCCCCTGCTCATCAGCTTCCCACTTCCCTCATGCATCACAGCCAAACGCGTGAAAACAAGTCATCGTACAGCTTCCCGGTCCATCCATCAGAGAGTCCAGCCGTCGCCACAACTCCCAGACCTCCAACGGCCCACAGCATCGCCATACCCGCGCTGAAGCCCTGGACAGCCACCCACTGCCGCCTTCTCTGCCTGCGCGTCGACTTGTCCACCAACAGCCCTGCGCGTCCATTCCAGCCAGCTGTTGAGGGCGCGACACCAAGCCACTTGACAGCACCCCAGACCATGTGTCCACATCCCACGCCGAGGAGGCCAATGTAGGCAGCCCATGAGACGGCGGGGTGCCGTGCGAAGCCGTGAGCGACGTAGGCTAGACCGATATTCGAGCTGTCGCCGTCCACGAGCAGTGGCAACACCCGGTTTGTGAAGACGTGTGCGCCAAAGAACACAGAGAAAGCGTATCCTGATGCCGATATCCAGCTCAAAGCCGGCCACGGCGACCACGCCTTTGCGCCACCCAACGACCCCGTGCTATCCTCTAGCGCGCGCTTCCTGTGCAGCGCCTGCATAGCCGGTGTTGCGCTCCCGTATCGCCTCAAGTTCTCTCGTCGTCTTATGAGTCTCAGCGCAATACCGGAGCCAACGTGCGCAATGACAGGAAGGCCGACGAGGAGTGGCTCGGAGAGCGAGCCCTGGTAGATCTCACGGGTCATGAGGAGGTATGTCTCGGAACCGGGGACGGAGCGGGTGATGGCGGGTAGGATGGAGACGTTTGCGAGGTGGAGGGTCGTGAAGAGGGAGAAGGCGTAGCTGGAGTAGCGCTGTATGCGGGTGACTGAAACAAACAATGTTAGATGAGCAAGATGATCTGGAGCGTTTCGTGGCAGAGGAGAAGAGACGTACGGTAGAAGACTGAGCCGCGGCCGGCGCTGGCGCTTCCGCTGAGGCCCGGGGCGGAGGTGGTAGATGGCGGCTTGATGGTGCTTGTGCTGTCGTCCAGTGCACTGTCGTCGATTGGAAGATCTGGCAGCTCCTTTTCGACATCTTCCGCAGCAGGTGGTGTCTCTATCGGGGCAGGGTCGAGCTGCATTAATGAGATAAGAGTCTCTTGCGAACCCCGGCGGGCGTCTGAAGGCGCGTCGGCGTCCATGACGGCGAATGTGTCGTCGATGCGGATTCTGGAGGAGGTTGTCAAGCGCACACAGCGCGAGGAATCTGCGTTGAAGGTCGAGCAGATCAGCTGGTCGCGTCTCGAAGGTATACCGAACAAGGCGAGCGCATCGCAAGTGTCGGTCAAGGGTCGATGGGAGTCGCGATTCACCGGTTGGGAAGTTGGACTGGCGCTCGGTTGGGGACGGTTGAGGGTACCACCCGGAAGGCAGCCAATCACAGGCCAGGGATTGAGCATCGCCTGAAGGAGTGTATAATAGCCCTTCCAGGGGGAGAGGAATCCATTGGGAGACTACACGAGTATGTAAACATATTCAGAATGGAGCAATGAGGTCTTTAAAAGTGAGCAAGTGGTTTATTGATGATGTTCAAGCAGGACCAGTGAAGATGCAGCTCAGGTTGATGCTGGTATTGGGCTTCTACTGCACGTATACCTGACCACCAATTTGTAGTAGAGAAGTGGCTTCATGTATTATGTCTGTGTATTAAAAAAAAAGTGGATGAAATGGGGATTCTACAAACTCCGCTTTTTCTAGTCTAGAGTACAATATACGGGCAAGTCTATGCAGCCTCGCGATCCAAAGACTGGCCCAGCACCATCTCATAGTAGGCGCCCTTCTTCGCTACCAACCGATCATGCGTGCCCATCTCAATCACTTTGCCCTTCCCAAACACCACAATCTGATTTGCATCTCGGATGGTGCTGAGTCTATGCGCTACCGCTACCGTGGTGCGACCAGCTGCCGCCTTGTCCAAGGCCTCCTTGACAACCTTCTCGGACTCGGTGTCAAGAGCACTCGTCGCTTCGTCGAGGAGGAGAAGACGCGGCTTGCGCATCAGTGCTCTAGCGATGGCTATGCGCTGTCTTTGTCCACCGGAGAGAGACAGCCCCTGGTTGCCACAAGGCGTCTCCAAACCCTCGGGAAGGGAAGAGATGAAGTCCCAGATGTTGGCTTGCTTGCAGGCCTCGATGATGCTTTCTTCAGTCGGCTCCAAGACCTCGCTTCCAAGCGCAATGTTCTCCCGGATCGACCCTTGATAAAGAACAGGCTCCTGTTGCACGAGCGCAATGTCTCGGCGGTAGAGACAGCGGTCCCTTGTCTTGACGTCCCGCCCATCCATGCGGAGTTCACCTGTGCTCGGGTCGTAGAACCTCTCTAGCAACGCAATCATGGTAGATTTGCCGCAGCCGGAAGCACCGACAAAGGCGATCATCTTGCCAGACGGGATGCTGACATCGATGCCGCGGAGTACTTTGAGCTTCGGGCGCAGTGGGTAGGCGAATGTCACCTCATTGACGTCAACCGCTGCGCCTTTCTCGGTCGAGCCACTGGCGCTGTCGTGGTCTGACTTCTCAACTTCTGCTGTCGGATCGTTCATGATGACGGTATTGCGGAGCTGGAAGATGTAGTTCAGGGCAACACGAGCCTTGGTCACCGAGGTGGTGAAAGTAAAGAAAAGAGCAGCTGCTTCCCCGGAGAAGATGATGGCGGTGAAGACTGTGTAGAATTGGCCCGTTGTATATTCTCCCGTCGAGACGAGGCGACCGCCGTACCTAACACTGTAAGTATTCATGGACATGGTGAATGATCTTAGCTGCTGGGACTTACCAAAAGCCGAGGGCCATGCCCAGGAGTGACACCGACTGGCTGAAGGAGTAGAAGATCATCTTGAGCCCAATGCCAGCAGCAGCCTCCTTGGCCAGGTTCTGAACAGAAGCAGAATACCTCTCAATGACCGCCCTCTCCAGCGCCAGACTCGAGATGGTCCTGATACCAAGCACAGCCTCGCTTGCCGTCCCGCTACTCGTGGCGAATCTCTCCGCCATCTGCTCATCCGACTTGAACTCCATCCGGATGCGGACGTATCCTGATCCGACCAGCACGGGAAGCACGGAGAAGACGAGGACGAGACCGAGCTTCCAGCCGTAGGCGATGGCAAGGATGGAGGAGGAGATGACGTTGACGACAGTGACGAGGATGAGTGCGAAGTTGATCGAGACGAGTTCTTGTAGACTGGTAGGCTCGGTGGAGAGACGGGATACAAGGGCGCCAGTGCCGTTGACGGGGTTATCGAAGAACGTCATGTCTTGCCGGATAGTGTTCTTGAAGATCTCTGCGCGGTAGAATCTGACGATGTGCTGCATAGGAGTGTCAGCATAGGGAACTGTATGGGAAGAATGGCTGTTGAATGTTACCTGTCCAGTGATATTCGCAGCCCAGCCGACGGCGAAATAGGCGACAAAGTTTCCAAGAGCAACAACGAAGAACATGAGGGAGAAGAAGTTGTTCCTGGAGACATCCATGGTCTCGAAGGCCTCCATGGTCTTTGCAAAGAGCACGGCCAGAGCTGGGAATGTGCCACCTGCGGAACAAGGGTTAGTAACTTGAAGCAATGTATTCCAACTGGAACGATGGGTATGGACTGTGATGGCTTACCGCCCAGAGTCGACCAGAAGATGATACTGGCGAGGTGCTTCCACAGACGAGGCTGCTCCCGGAACATCATGTACATGCCCGGGATCAGTCCAAACATCTTCTGCTTCTGCATGCTTGGATCTGCTCCAAGAACGGCTTCTCCATTGGCAGAAGCTTGTGTGAGAACCTTGTCGAGGTCCTCTCCCTTCTCCATCTTCATCACATCGTCATCTTCATCGGAGTCCTGAGCGCCATCTCCACCTTTGCTCAAGTCCTGCGTCTTCACAAGCCTGGCATAAGCACCGTTCAGCGCGACAAGCTCATCGTGGCTACCCTGCTCCACGACCTGACCCTTTGCCATGACGACGATGTTGTCAACATCGCGGATGGTCGAGAGGCGATGGGCGATGATGATCATGGTCCGGCCTTTAGCGACGTTGTTGAGGGCCTTTTGGACAATCTTCTCGGCGCTGGGATCCAAGGCGCTGGTGGCCTCGTCAAGGAGGAGGACTCTGGGGTTGGAAATGATGCTGCGGGCGATGACGATGCGCTGCTTCTGACCGCCAGAGAGTGAAGCGCCACGTTCTCCAATCCAAGTCTCGTATCCCTTGATAATTGTCAGTGCTGCTAGGCTCAGGCGATTGATACTCAGAAGGACTTACGTTGGGCAAATCTTCGATAAAGTCATGTGCATATGCCGATTGGCAAGCCTCCTTGACAAGCCTCCGCTTCTCTTCGTCGGGAAGATCTGCCATATCAGTGCCGGTCAGACCGTCGACGATATTCTGATAGATGGTTCCACTGAACAAGGTCGGCTCCTGCTGAACGAGACGAATCTGGGTGCGCAGCCACTGCAGATTGAGATCCTCGATCGGCTGCCCGTCGAGCGTGATCTGTCCCTGTGAAGCATTGTACCAACGCTCCACCAGCCCGAAGATTGTGCTCTTGCCCGATCCACTGGCTCCAACCAAAGCCGTCTGCTTGTTGCCGGGGATGTCCAGGTCGAGGCTGTGGAGGACCTCGACGTCTGGGCGTGTAGGATACGCGAAGCGGATGTTGCGCAGCTTGATGTCACCTTCGAAGTTGGAGATGGTCCGGCCCTCGGTAGAGAGGGAATCGATCTGAGACTTGCGGTCGATGATGGCGAACAGCTCTGCAGCCGCTCCGGTGGCTTTGGAGATGGCGATGCTCTGTGGCGCAAGCTGTGTGAGCGCCTGAGTGGCAATGAGAATGGCGAAGATGACTCTGAAGACAAGTATCAGCAATGCGTCTAATATGAACGAACAAGAGAGGTAGACTCACGTCACGACGACTCCGGGCTGCGAGATTTCGCCGTTCGAGTACATTCTCATACCTTGCCAGAAGGCAAGGCCGTATCCAGAGAAGATGATGAGGTACTCAAAGGAGAACAGCAGCGCGTACAACAGAGACTTCTTGGCTCCGATCTTGGACGACTCATCAAGCATCGCATTGTATCGCTTGGTCAGTCTCGGAAACGCCCAGAACGCATGGGCCGTCCTAATCGACGCAAAGGCTTCCTCCGCCAGCGATCCGCTCCTGCTCGTGATCTTGAAGATCTTTGTCTCGATGATCGCATCAAAGGTGAAAGCGACAATGTTCACTACGAGATTTAGGGGCACGATGCCGATGACGATAAAAGTGAGCTTCCACTGGACGGCAAAAGCCACGATGAAGGCCGTGAAGAACATGGAGATGGCCTGGATGCTGGTGCCGAACTTCTCGGAGATGCCGTTTGTGATGAGGTTGCCGTTGGTGGTGATCTGGCCGGAGATGGAGGAGGAGGGAGCGTCGAAGAAGGAGATTTCCTGGCGGAGGATTTGGCGGACAAAGTCGATACGGAGCTGCTTCGTTGTTCGGATGGCCGTGAGAGAAATGAGGACCTGATGGGCGTTGTGTCAGCTTGCTGGGAGACAAACGATGTTGGAGATGGGATCCCTCACAGTCCAGATGTATGTTGTGACGAACTTGCCTACGAAAAGGTAGACAAAGATCAGACTGCTTGGACATCAGTACCTGGTCACTCGTACAGTTGATCTATCAGGGAATCATCAACAACAAGAAGACATACCTGTACTTGGCAACTTCATCTCGGTAGCCACCGGGCGACAGCTTGCCTGTTGCAAAGTCGGTGAAGACGTTGACGAACTTGCCAAAGATCAAGTCCATCAGTGGGAGCGCAGTGCCAGCAGCAATCATGCAAATGAAGGCGATCGTATTCATCACCCATCCTTTACTGTCATTGTAGGTGAAGACGCGCTTTGCAACTGTTAGCCACTGCCCACGGCATCAAGTCGTGCATAGCTGAACTCACCAGGAAGTACTTGAAGCCTCCTTCGCTCGACTTCTTCCCCTGCTTGCCTGTTTCAGAGTCTTTGTCTTGACTATTGGATTTGTTGCTTGCTTCATCGCTCTGCACGCTAACATGAGCATCGCCGTTCTCGAGAGTCGTCATGGACGTCGTTGCGCGCTCATCGCGAACCACGCCTTGTTGGTTCGCCATGCTTGCTTTCTCCAAGTCTCTTGACATGAGACTTGCCCTGTTCCTTTGGCCAGCGGCCCGAGCCGGGAGATGGGCAGTACGCCAAAGCTGTCAAGGCGTGAGTCTCAGCGGCGTCGCCTTGCCCGAGGTAGTCCTTCCTGGTGACGGAATAACGTGAGAATCAGAAGCAGATTGTCGGATTGCTAATCGAGGTCGGTGTGTGAAAGTCGTGCTGCAGAATATGACTTAAAAAGACGTGTTGGCTTGGTGTCTAGAAATATTTGATTGACGTAGAGAGCCGCAAAGTTGTCGTCGCATGTGTCGATCAACCAGCTGGGCTTGAAATCCGCAAGCGCCTGCCTTTTAACTGAAATATGTCTTCCTGTCTGCAATCATCATCTCAAAACACAGAGGTCTTGGCTCATCTCAGCCAAGTGCAGAAAAGGGAATTGTTGTCAAGGTCCGCAAATCCGCTGGGTCAAGGTGGCCGCGGGTTCCTTTGCCGCTGGCTGATGACTGAAAGATGGGTTGGAATACAGTTGCGGGAATGGATCTAAGATGCCAGAATCCACCCTCTTGGAAAGGATGGATGCGAGTACGAAGGAGCCGCAAAACCCCTGTAAACAATATTGAACCTGCTGTGGCTTTGTCGCTTGGGCTGTTGCTTGTGTCGGTCAATGGGTCACACCCCTTGGCACTTGAGTCTAGTGGTGTATGTCACCTCTATTCTAGTTGTACCTCCATGTTTGATCAGCCCCAGTTATCCCTGTTCTGTTCTTTTCATTCTCAGTCTGGGGTTGTCTAGTTGACTTGATGGAGTTGCTGTCTATTGCCTCATCACGCACGGCCTGACTCAACGGCCTAAGTATGTCATCCAAAAGTCAAAGTCCGCAATTCGCTCTAGCTGAAATCGGGATCACGCAAATGTCAGAATACTTTAGTCAACTGCCTCGATTGACTTCTTTAGTCGGGCGAAACTCAGCCCGCCGTCGGGCTGCGTCACTTGGCTTCGGCACCCGCGGGTCCCGCGGGGTCCGAGGGTCGAGTATAATCCTCCCTTGCAACCAACCACTCACATGGCACGCGGCAGTCAGTCAGTCAGTCAGTCAGTCAGTCCTCTTACACGCAGTCGAATACTATCGAAAGTCGGCATACCCTCCCTACGATCCCTCGGAGTGGGCAATACCCCGGCAGCAACCTAGCCCTGATTGTCGCTGTACTGTAAGCTGCAGGCGGTAAGCACTTCACAACCATCGGAGGCTTCTCTGGCTCGTAAGCTTGGCTTGCGCCTGGGAAGAGGCTGTGGCTTCTCATCAGGCTGAGAAGTCGTCGTAAGAAATTGAAACATCAGTATCGACTTGATTACGATGCTAAGTTGCGTAGGCAGATTTCCAAATCACATAGTCGGGGTGAAGAAGTTGGACTCTTCATTCTATAGGCTTAAACAAGAGACAGTGCCTCTTAACAGCAAGAGAGAAAAATAGAGCCGCTTCTGACAGCTGAGCTCATCATGAGTACCTCTGGCTCTATTCCACTAGATGATCCTACACGGCGAGCGGTAAGCCTGCCATGTCTCATACCCTGCAAATCCCAAGAAGACCCTTTTCACCACGTACCCAACCAGCTGTGGACGCCACTGGCTAACAACCTGCCCCTTATAGTGTGATCAATGTCGTTTACGAAAGGTATGTGCTCTCTCACCGCGGATTGGTTGGCCTTACATCGAGACTGGGGTATCATGCATGCCCTATTCAGGGAGGTCTTCAGTTTCGAGATCACTTCTGTTCCCGAACGCAAGCTGAATCGTCTTTCCTCTCAGGTCCGGTGCGATAAGGAGTGGCCTTGTTCCAACTGCCGCGTAGCCAAGAGAACATGTACCTCCACCGGAGCTGGCCAGCGGCCCAAAGAGTCTCGACAGAGAGTTCTCATCTCGTCTCAGTAGTACGTCGCCCCCCACCCTGCCATGAGGTCCCGTACCGGCCGTCGGATCCGGCATGTTCACCGTGCATGTAATCGTGCTAACATGGTGAACGACGCTTTAGCGAGAAGAAGATTGACCAAATTGAGTCTCGTCTTGGTAGCATCGAGGGGTTGCTGCGAAGCTTGGCCCTCAACTCCAACACCCCTTCCAGCATAGATGGCCTCCTCTCGAAGCCAGCCATCAACACCCCCCAGTCAGCTGAGAGCAATCAAGGCGTCGCCTCTGGTGACTATGAGAGCAGCGACCATGACTCCGAGTATGGTGGTGACACGGCTTTGACCTCACAGGCCAACTTCGCCAGCGAGTTCCTCACCAATGCCGTCGAGGGGACCTCGTTGAGTGAGGTCAACCCCAAGATGGGCGAGGCTCTTCATAACCTTAGAGAACTCGTGAGACTTGGACAACAGAAATCTATCAGCCATGGACCACGGTTTCCTCTTCAGAGACCGGTGCCTCCTGGTGGTGTCACCAAGCTGTCAATGCCATCGCAGGTCATTGTCACAGCTGTCCTGAAGGAACAAAAAGGTAAGACTCAGCCTGCTGAACTCTTCGGGCCGACCTGACCACATTCCTGTTCCCAGATGCATCTCTTGGGCTGTATAGCGTCATCTGCGCCATCGCAGATATCAAAGATTTTCCGGGCATGGTTCGCGACATTTACTTTGCCACGGAGGACTTCTCGGAAGCTACCTTCGCCATTGTCAACGCTGGCCTGTACATGCTGTTCCTCGAGGTCATCGCGTACGAATCGAACGTTGCGTCCAAGGCAGAGTTAGAAGCGTGCCTTCATCTCTGTCGTGCTAATCTGGAGACATGCTTGTTGCATATGCCTTTGTTCATGTCGACAAAGCTGGAAAACGTCCAAGCGTTGTACTTCGGTGTAAGTCCTCTCTATAGTTTTGACCCCGTCGTTGCAGTAATTGCAGTGAAGATATTGACTTCCAGAGTAGGCGCTTTATGCCATTGACGTATGTCGACCATCTGTAGCATGGCAACTCATATCCATGGCGGCACAGCTCTGCCAGACTGGTGGGTATCATCGCGTCGAGTGTCTTTCACATGACGATCCAGCGGTAGCTCGCACAAAGACGATGGTGTTCTGGCAAGTGTACACGCTGGACAAGAGCCTGAGTCTTCGCCTGGGAAGGGCCTCGGCCATCGCCGACTACGACATCAGCGTTCCGCGGATATACAACTTCCACGGGCTGATACCCATCGGCGGCCGTTCAGACTACACTGGTCTATGGCTGATGATCGCCGAGATCCAAGGTCGTATCTATGAGCAGCTGTAAGTCAATAGAGCACTCGAGATCTGGTCAAGGACTGTGTACTAAAACCCTAGCAGTTACAGTCCCGCCGCACTGAAGAACACCGGCGAAGAGCTCATCAGACGCGCCAAAGCCCTTTCTGAGGAGTGTCGCAACATGGAGGGGGAATCTCGAGCGACCAGGGAGCACACCACCGAGTACTTCAAGACCTCACAAAGATCAGAGCTTCTCGAGCTGTTCATCAAGGGTGACGAACTCCAATTCCTGGCGACTTGGTGTCTCGTGGAGCGGGTGATTCCCGCGCCCAAAGGCTCCATCTCACGCTTCAGCGAAGAATGCCTCGCCACGTCCCGCAAGGCCATGGCACTGCATCAAGATTGCTTCAAGTTGTTCAAGCTAGGGAACTATGTGCAGAGCATCTACATCCACTGGTAAGTCTTGCCGAGGCAGGAAGCCTTTCCCGAGCTAGAGTCTAGTCTTGGAGCTGATTACATCTGATTAGGAATCTGATGCTCACGCCTTTCGCGCCCTTCTTCATCCTCTTCTGCTATGTCATCGAGACATCATCGAAGGAAGACCTTACGATCCTGCAGAACTTCGCAGCCACTCTCGAGCTGTCCTGTGATGCATCGGACGCGAGTCAGAAGTTCTCACACCTCTGCCGCGTCATGTGCGAGGTCCTCACGTTGTACGTGGAGGCCAAATCCCAGCAGAGCGAGGACCAGACCATGGGTCCCATCGGCGACGAGTTCGAAATGTACCTCAGCCAGCTTGGGTTCATGCCGATGGCGGGGCAGCAGGAAGCTCCGATGGGATCGGCGCCGGGTCAGATGCCCATGTCACAGCAGTCCACGTTGGTGGGTGACTGGTATTCGGGTAGTATGAACATGATGGGGCTCATGGAAGAGGATCTCTCAGGTATGGGCATGGGTTTCGCAACGGGCATGGGCGGCGTTATGGAGGGCGATAGCGGTGGTGGTGGTGGCGCAAATATGGGTGATCTAGGTGGTATGGGTACTGGCATGGGCATGTAGCGATGCATGCTGGGCAGTTCCGGCGTAAGGGTACAGGCTAGATCGGTTAAGGCGTTTTCTTGCTGCGGGCGTGTATCTTGACGGTCGATCAATCCGTCGGGTATCTCGGGTCGTAAACTTCGTATCCTTCATCCTCGGTATCGCTCTCGTTGGGCGCAAGGCTCTTGCTGAGCGATGGCTTCGTTGACATGCCCTCATTTGTAGGTTTCGTAGCGGCCACTGGCTGTGCCTGTCCCTCAACCGGCGCGAAGGCGCTCTTGAACCCACTCTTCTTGAAACCGCCCTTCTTGAACCCGCCGGTCGCGCCCTGCTGCTGCTGCTGCTGTTGCGACTCCTGTCCCGGGATCTTGATGCTGATGAGGCCGTCCGCCTTGGCCTCGGCTTTCCTGGCGCGAGCGACGGATGTAGGGTCGCGGACCATGGCCTTCATATCTTTGAGACGCTGCTTGTGGCTGTGATCATAGCTGCTGAGGTGGGCTTCGTAATCGTTCATGCGGGAGTAGCCTTTGGAGCAGAGGTCGCAGTAGAATGACTTCTGCGCCTCGCGGGCAGAGGACGTCTGTGCCGCGGGTAGGGTTTGATGTCTCTGCATCTTGGTCAGCTGAGTTTATCAAGTGTTGCGAAGTAATGAAGGCTTACGGGCGGCATCGTGAAGGCTGGAGATATGGTTTGTGAGGTTGAAAGACGAAGGCTGGAGATGGGTCGACGTTGCGGCGGAGTGTCGTCTGATGGTGACCTTTCTTTGCCTACCTACCAAGTCAATGTCAGGCCTACCTACCCTGTACCACTTGAATTTGAAATACCATCCCCAGTAAGGTACCTTAAACTGGTAGCATTGGAAACTCTTATACCACCTATGTCGCTTAGTTTATCATGATAGTTCTTCTCATTCTCTAATGGTAGTACCAGAAAGCGCTTTTGCGGCTGCGGCTTATTCCAAGCCATTCGCGAGATCACCATTGATCTGGCTTCCCACATGAGACAGTTGAACAGTGACTTACAGGAAGTAACGCCTACACCAGGTCCAGTGAGTGATCGAGCATGGTTTCACCGTTGCTATTGGACTCTGGACAACCATGACTAGCCAAATGGCGAATGATTGCCTGAGGAACCTTACAGACCGTCAGTCACTGGACGAGGAAGTTCAGACCATATCACTGAGAAACTTGACTTCAAACGCGTTCTATTTCGCTAGCGTTCTATCCATCTACTCAAAAGTTTTGATCATGTCGCAAGCTGGCCCAAATCGAACCCTTTACTCAAGCCTGCTGGCCTCACCAGCCTTGAGCTTGCCGGCATCGACGAGCCTCTTGACCTCGGTGCTCCACACGCTCTTGATCTCGTCGCTGACCTTGAGGCCGTTGAGCTTGCCGGCCAGATCCGCGATCTCGTCAGGCTCCATCTTGCCCTGGGCGAGCTCGACGTCACCGAGAACGGCGTCGATCTGTGCGGCCGAAGCCTCGGCGTCACCTGCAAAGTAGTTGGCGTCCTTGACGGATCCCTTGAGGACACGCTTGTTCTTCTTGACAGCGTTCTTGGCAGCCTCCTTGGCCTTCTTGTTGGCCTCACGGTCCAGCTTCGCGTTGGCCTCAGCCTCAGCAGCGGCCTTGGCGTCGGCCTCCTTCTTAGCCTGAGCCTCCTCGGCTGCCTTCTTCTCGGCAGCCTCACGATCAGCCTTCTTCTTGTTCTTGGCGGCGTTAGCCTCCTGACGGAAGCGCTTGATACGCTCGTCACCAGTAGAGGCCTCGTCGAGAAGCTTGCGCAGACGGGCGTTGTCCTCAGCCTTCTTCTTCTTGCGGGCGTTGGCGTTCTTGCGCTCCGTGTGACGGCGCTGGTCACGAGAGTCGGTGTCATCGGGGACATCCTCGTCGAGGTACTCGAAGGTACGCCAGCTGTCAAAGGCGTACCAGAAGTCGTAGAAGTTCTCGACCTGCTCGCGGGTGGCATTGGCGTCACCGAAGGTTGGGACGGGGTGTGTCTTGGAGAAGCGGGCCTCAGACTTGAAGACCTTGCTCCAGAGCTTGTAGAAGTCGCCCTTCTGGACCTGCTTCTTGGACGGGGGCTCAACATCGGCCTCCTCGTCGACAGAGTCGTACTGACGACGCTTGACGGGGTCAAGGAGGATCTCGGTAGCCTTTTGGATGCACTTGAAGAACTGGTCGTCCTCGGTGCGGCCCTGGGCAGCCTTCTTATCGGGATGGTGCTTGAGGACCTTCTTGCGGTGGGCCTTCTTGATCTGGTCCTCGCTGGCCTTCCAGCGGTACTTGGAGAGACCAAGAATCTTGTAGTGATCTTGAGTCTAAAGAGAACGGCCATTGTCAGTTTCTCGGTCTGTGGCATCTGGCTGCTGTATTCAGTAAGACATACCTTCCAGTCCTTGGCCTCACGCTGAAGCATCATGGGGTCCTCGGGCTCGCTGATCTCGCCGTCATCGAGGTCCTCGACCTTCTTGGCGTTCTCCTGGGCCTGGATGCGGTCATCCTCGGAGAAGGTGCGCTTGTGGCGGGCACGGCGAGCGTGGGCGAGGAAGTGAGGGCCGACGGGCTCGATGCTGCGCTGGACGGCACCAGAGAGCTGGCCAACGGCCTTGAAGTCCTTGTCGGCGGACCAACCCTCGGGGAGGGCTGGGAGAGGCAGCATACCGGAAGCCATTGCTGCTGTGAATGGGGGTGTGAGATGGAGGTGATGGAGGTGAGACGAGAGAGTCGGAGGCGCCCTCGAACTTTTTTTGCGCCTCTGAAAATCTTGGTGGGGTCTCGCTGTTCCTGCTGCTTACCTTGCGCTGTGGTACCTGTTTGGTGGCGCTGCCGGCGGTGTGGGTCGCCAGGCTGCTGGTGGCCGTCCGTCCTGGAACGACGTCGAGGCAAGCCAAACTTCGTCACTCCAGGCCTAACATTTGACGACGAGGTCTCCTTTTGCATCAACCCCCTGTGCCTTCCAATCTCTGACAAAACAATAGCCCGAGACCGACTCACTCGACACAATGGCTCGCACCATGGCCCTCCCAGCTTACCGCCACCTCATGCGTGCTGCGCGCATCGCTTTTGGAGGTTAGCAGCGTCGGACGATCCTACACTGGCTATCACTGACATCTCCACAACAGGCGACCAGCCTACTCTGGCTGCTGCCCAAATTCAGATTCGAAACGAGTTCCGACAAAAAGCTTCCCTGCCTCTCGATGACCCCAGTATCCCGGACGCCGTCGAGCATGCCGAGGCTGTTGCCAGGGTACTCCGTGAGAACGTTGTTCAGGGTCGCGCGCAAGAAGGAAAGGAGCACATGTACAGTCAGTCTCCGCCACACAAGCAGGAACTTTGGGAACACGTAGATGTCTCTCTATAAGGAGAAGTGCTGACAGAAGACATTGACAGAACTCAACATCCACGAGCACACGGAACGCGGCGACAACGATTCGATCTTGACGGCCGGCTCAGGCGGTTCAGCGCTGGAGGGTGGATGCTGTGGAGGCAGCGGAAAGAAATAGACGCCGCGACGTTGTGTACAATATGTAACATCAAATTCTGTATAATGGAACATGATACCCATGCATTCGGAGCCTTGGTAGCTCTGGAGGTTACCTCGCTAATTACGACACTGCCTGAATTTTGCCTTGTCCATACCCATCTCCAATGCGCCAAACGCCTTCCATGACTTCAATTCCACGCCCGAGTAACCACAGAAACTACTCGCCAGCAAGACTGGCGTAGTTCGCCGAATCGTCAGCGCCTGGAGGTGCTGCTACTGGCGGTGGCGGCAAAGCCGCTTGTCCTGCACCTGCACCGTGACCACTTGCTTCACCACCCTCTATAGCGGCCTGTCTTGATTGCTTTCGAATCCTTGCGTCGTGCAGCATCTGTGATCGCTGGTCTTTGTTCATCGTGCCAATTGCTTTGGGTTGACCCCATCGAACTCGCAGGGGACAGCCAGCAATTACGGCGCGTCCTTGACATGCTGCTGCCGCTTTCTCTGCCGCCGCTCGTGTCTCGTAGTTGACAAAGGCGCAATGCGACATGTGGGAGCACACTAAGCTCTTGATCTTGCCGTGCTCCTTGAAAAAGTCTCGCAACTTATACTCGGGCAGGTCATCCTCCACACCCGTGACGAACAGTGACATGATGTTCTTGTCATCCGGCGGTAACCAATCCTTAGGACCAGGTGGTGGTGCAGCTGGCAGCGCGCCTTGGCGACCCTTTCCTCCGCGCCCACCACGCCCACCACTGGGCCTAGCACCGGCAGCATGTGCAGCTCTTGAGTCTCGAGTTCTGATCGGGCCAGGGCCACCAACGCCCGCTCCGACCGCAGGATCTCCACCCGACGCGCTGGCTTCCGCGAGCTCGGATTCGTCGACGTTTCGGCCTTTGCGGAAGTAAGGCTTACTGTTGGCGAGGCGTCGCAGAAGCTCTCGAGCCTTTTCGTCTGTCTTCTCGTATTCTTCGGTACCGACCGTACCGTCCTCGATCGCTTTCTCGTTGTTCTGGGCGAAGTATTCCCTGTTGATCTCGGACTGGGGACCAGGCGCGACCATCTTGAGCGCGGCGTCACGAACTGCAATGGGCAGACCAAAGGAGAGATCAAGCATGCAGCACTGGCAGCAGTTCTTAAGGCGAGCGCATGTCAGACAGATGTTTGTGCTTCGCTTCTTGCCCTGGGCACGGGTGGCTGACCAGCTGAAGACGGTGTATGGTCTCGTGCACTGTGCAAAGTCATGTTAGCTGGCTGAATGAGTTGAAGATATTGGCGCTATTCTGGACTCACCATCTTGCATTCAGCGCCATAGTCCTCCTTAAGCATCTTGACGTAAGGATTCTCCGGCAAGCAGTTCTCACAGACCGATGGGAAATCCGTGGATTCCCATCCCGACCTATTCAAGTCTTGCTTGATTTGAGGTGGCATGATGACGGCCGTTCCCGAGTCCCGAGGAATCTTTTTAAACCGACGTAGTGAGCCTTCCTTGCGATGCGTCTCCGGTCGTGGTCGTTGTGCAGGTCGACCGCTGGGTTGCTAAGGCTTGGAGATAGCTGACTGCGTTGATCCGTCGCGAAACTTCTTGAGTGCCCGCCACACTCTTCTGACGCAGATGGCGCGCCACGCAATGACTAATCATCACGTGCTATCGATAAGGCTCATCTCGCTGTCCCCCACCAGCCATGCTGGAACAAGACCGCTGCCAAAGAGCGCGCCAACCTAAAGTGGACCAAGTCAGGTAATTATCCTTTGCGATTGGTCCCTCGTATTCGTCTTGCAGCAAACACCTTGGACCCCGGTTCCATCTCCGATCAGTTCGAGGCCCCCAATCAGGGGTCGATGTCCGATTTTTCGTACGAGCGTGGTATCCCAGAAAAGGCAGCTTTGGTTGTTAGCGGGTTTGCGCTACGTGCACTGCAATCTGCGGGGCCTTCAGTTAGATTTAGTGGTAATGAAAGCGTTCCTAGACGAGTACGATGGTCGGACCGGGGACGCGCTTTCCCGTTGCCGTTGCCCCCCTGCGAAATTGGATTCAGGGACCGGCTTTGCGCCCAAAAAGTTGTCCCATCACCGCCTCTTTCCCCTCGTCGTCTCCTTTACATAACCTTGGACTCTTCTTGATAACTTCTCTGTCCCGGTCTTTGTTGCTCAACAACTCAACCTTTGGAAACACCTACTCGTTCTCCCGCCCATACATTCAACATGGTCGCCTCAAGCACTGCTTCCAACCTCGAGCGCGAGGATCACAGCCGTGATGCCGACTTCAACAAGGCCATGCACGGCAAGTCGGCCCAGGCTCGTGGTGGTATCGCTGCCATGTTCTCAAAAGGCTCCGACGCGAAGAAGGCCGCTGTTGACGAGTACTTCAAGCACTGGGACAACCAGGCTGCTAAGGACGAGACTCCCGAGCAGCGTGCTGTATGGCAATTCCATGATAACCCTGCCTGGATCGTCGCATTCCGGACTAACAGCCAATTGATGTAGGCCCGTACCGCCGAGTATGCTACGCTGACGCGACAGTAAGTACCGTTCTCCAGAACTGATCCGCTGGTGAACCTGGACGACTAACACCGGATCGTCAGCTACTACAACCTTGCGACCGATCTCTACGAGTACGGCTGGGGCCAGTCCTTCCACTTCTGCCGCTACTCCCACCGTGAGACCTTTTACCAAGCTATCGCCCGTCACGAACACTACCTTGCTGCTCAAATCGGCATCAAGGAGGGCATGAAGGTTCTCGACGTCGGCTGCGGTGTCGGTGGCCCTGCCCGCGAGATCGCCAAGTTCACTGGTGCCCACATCACCGGCCTCAACAACAACGACTACCAGATTGAGCGTGCCACCCACTACGCACACAAGGAGGAGCTCTCTAACCAGCTCAGATACGTCAAGGGTGACTTCATGCAGATGTCCTTCCCCGACAACTCCTTCGATGCCGTCTACGCCATCGAGGCTACCTGCCATGCCCCCTCTCTCGAGGGTATCTACAGCGAGATCTTCCGCGTGCTCAAGCCTGGTGGTGTTTTCGGTGTCTACGAATGGCTCATGACCGAGGAGTACGATAACGACAACCTCCGCCACCGTGAGATCCGCCTTGGTATTGAGCAGGGTGACGGTATCTCCAACATGTGCAAGGTCTCCGAGGGCCTTGCCGCCATGAAGGCCGCTGGGTTCGAGATGCTGCACAACGAGGATCTCGCAGACCGCCCTGACCCTTTCCCCTGGTACTGGCCTCTGTCCGGTGAGCTTCGCTACATCCAGAGCATCTACGACGTGTTCACCATCGTTCGCATGACCAAGCTCGGACGCTGGGCTGCTCACGGTGCTGCTGGTATCCTCGAGACCCTGAAACTGGCTCCTGCTGGTACCAAGAAGACTGCCGATAGCCTGGCGCTTGCCGCCGACTGCCTCGTCGCCGGTGGTCGTGACAAGCTCTTCACGCCCATGTACCTCATGGTTGGCCGCAAGCCTGAGTAAGGTCAGCTAGAGGGTGCGGTGTTGAGATAAAACAAGAACACTGGCATTGCAGCATCAGAGAGTGATGCTTTGGGATCTATAATTTTAATGCTCCGGAGGCGCAAAGCTCGAACCTCCAAATTTGTACATATTCTGCATTCAGGAGGGCGATGATTTGGGCGGAGCGTAATGCTAGAAGTCATGAAATAGACGTTGTGAACACTACTCTTGCCCATTGTGCACTTGTCGCCAACTATGACTGCTACCAGAGTGAAGGAGGCTCACTGCTCGCTTTCACCTATCAGAGAATAACGACTTGGTAGTCAGGGTTCTCAAGTCTCGGAAGGTCCAGAACACGGAGTAGCCGTCTACCTCCTCGATCGCCCACGGTCCGGGTCCTATGACCTCCCCGACCTCCCCGGCCAGATCTGGAAACCGGTCCCCCGGGTTCTCCCAAAGATTCAAGATCCCTCTGCAGTTCTCGAACCCCGTCTGCCGCCACAGCTGCAGCATGATCCGCGCAACTTGCGCTTGTATATCCACCAACAGAGACATCCTGTCAAGAAGCGATGGCGGACAGATGAAGCTGCTGCGTGCAAGGACGCATGTGAAGATGAGTACGCCGGGAACAGGTTGGAGAGCTAGGGATGAGCCGAGGGTGTCGGCGTGCGAGAGGATGAAGCTGTAGAGGCGCAGGAGAAGTAGATTGGAGAGACCATGTATGACGACGGATTCGGGAGTAGCGGGGAGGTCGTCGCGAGTGTCGAGAAGGGACGGAGGGAGGCATACTTGCCAGAGGAGGCACTCATATTCGAGGCGAGCCCATTCTTGCGCCGTGCCTGTTCGGAAGCCTGTTGTTGAGTATGCAACCTGCAGCTCGTCGAACTGCCTTGCGTGGTGGGAGAAGCGAAGGTAGTGATGCCCGAACTTGGAAGGGTCCTGTGATTCGGCATGTTTAAGGAGGACATGTGATGGGAGGTTGAGTGGTGGATGGTTATGGCCTGCGAGCCGCCTCCAGACGTTGGTTACGAGGGTGCCGGCGAGGAGAGGAGCCGGAACGGGATCTGCACCGCATGCATGTTCATGCTTGATATAGTCGAAGATCTACGTCGAATTAGAATAGATGAAACGCGTTATGACTAGGGAGTGTGAACACTCACACGCTGCAGAAATTCACCCTCGAAATAGAGAAAACTACTCAAGAGCAACACACCAGCGATCATAGGCATGGACAACCGTGTACGCTCAAGAATCTCCATGACTTCTCTCGACATGTCAGTCAAGTCTTCTGATTTCTCCATCAAGTTCAGTGACAGTCTGCAAGCCAAGTCCACTGCGCGCATGCACTCTGGAAACCTGCCTGCTTCGCCACAGTCCAGCATCTCCGGGGTGACAAAGGGCCAGAAAGGATGCACATTCTTCGCATATTTCTCGCTCAGAGACATCGTTGGATCTCGATAATCGTCGCCCCGTGCGTTCGTACTTGCATTGAAGAGGCGTTTGTTCGCCATGTCACGACGCCCTGCCAGAGGTAGCTGACAGTCTCCAGGCTTGAGGTTGGCCTCTGCAATCTCGCGATCATCCCGCGCAAGATCATCGCTTCTCGGCGAGTGTCCAGAAGAGCCTGGTGCTTGAAGCCGAGACGCAATGCGTCTAGACTTGGCACGTCTCTTCTCACTTGGCTGTCGAGGGCTGAATTCGCAGACCAGGTTGAGATGCTGGCAGTCGGTGCACCGGACGGCACCAGCCGGCATGACACAGCGCTTTTTTCGATGTCGGCAATAATCGCACGACTTGAAACTGGCATAATGGGTTGCCATGTCGAATGCCCAGTAGTGCTTCGACCGACGCCGAAGGGCGTGGGGATGAAGGTCGGAAAGAAGGACGTTGCATGTGGCGGGGAAAACGACGGAAAGTTGGCGTGAAGCCGCACCGAGGCGCGTGGGTGTTACAAATGGCAACGAATATGCACGTTCCCCGTGGGGTAGTTCGTATTGCTATCCCATCTCGATTACTGTGTCTACTTTGAGCTAGACTTGTTGTTACCTCCCAGCATGGAAACCGGAAGTTGCCGTTCTCGTATGATCCTGAGGATCTGCATATCTGACGTGTGCAATGGTCGACTGAGACGGATCCAAAGCTACGACATCACTCGCATCAACATGATTATGGTAATGGTGTCATGGCTCGAGATGGGCTGGCAATGTCATTTGAAAGCACAGGCCTAGGTCTTTACGGTGGTCGATAGCATGTCTTACTCAGCTCTTCTATAGCCATTCGTATGCCCATTCGACATGGCTTTCTCGTCCTGCTGATTCGGCGCCCATTCCATCCCGTAGTAGCGCATGCGGACTTCGTCACCCTCACGTAGACCAGCCGCCTTAACTATATACGCATCTGCAGGAAAGACATCGATTGCGTTGTCAGCCCACACGACCTGGCGCGACTCATCTGCCATGTACAACTCAAGACACTTTACCGGCGCGCTGGTATTGATCTCAACCTCGCCATCTCTCACACTCAGGCTGATCTTGTAAGCATAAGGAAGCGTAACGTGCTTCAAAGGCTGAGGCCAGTCTGACGCGCGAGTCACGACCTCCCCTTGCCCATTCATCATCGTGGCCTGCACGGCAAGCTGGCTATTGACTTCAGAGTCCGCCAAAAGCTCTGTGCTCTTGTTTGACTCAAGTGTCTGTCTTTCGAGATTCTTCTTCAAGTAGAGAGTGCCAGACTCAATGTCGAAGTACCGCAGCGTGATGGTCACCTCCGCGTCATGCAAGGTCGTGTTCACGACCCAGACATCGAGAATCCACCGCTTCTCAGCAAGATCATGCGGAGCGCCTGCGATTTGTTCAGGCGGCGATTTGAGAGCTTTGAGCTCAGGAGTGGTTCGACTGATACCCAGAGCTAGAGGGGCTGAGTCTCGCTTGGTGGTGTAGTAGGAAAGCTTTCTCTCCCCGTAGAAGTCAATCATACCCCAGCTGGAGACTGGGTAACAGTCGTTCAACTAAAAGAAACCGAGATCAGCGGCTCATGTCCTCCAATTCATGGGTTTGGAATAAAGACCTACCTGCCAGATTAACTGACCACCGCAGTACTCGCGACCAAGGCCCTTCCACTGTCTTCGACAGCTGCGCACGGCGTACGAGAGGCACTCCGCTTGGATCAGCTGTGTCGCATAAGTCCAAGCCTCCAGGCTCATGGAATCGACTCGAAGATTCTCCATCACGTAAAGGGCCAATCTGCGCTCACTACCCTCAGCCTTGTTGTGGAGCTCCAAGACAGCGCTTTGAGGATATCGTTGCTTGGGATCTGTCACAAAGCGAGGAACGGACTTGATGGAAGGGTATGCCAGCATACCGAACTCAGACACAAAGCGCCCGATCATCTTATCCCATAGTTGATATGGCTCCTGCGTGCCATGCCAAACGTTCCACTGGTGAATGTCGCCCACAGTGCGATCATCTGTTCCCTTGCCTCCCCAGGGTGAGCTCGGATGATAGGCCACCCCAGGTGAGTGTTCCGACATGGCGGCAGGAAGATGTGTCTCATAGATAGTCCTCGCGGGGAACTCTGTGTGCGTCCAATCACCTGAGTGATCATCAGGGTCATACTCCAGCTTGAGCGACTCGATGACCTGGTAGTCTTCATTGTTGCCGGCGTAAAGAACGATAGAACAGTAGTTCCGCAACCGTTTCAGTTGATCTGCGGCTTCTCTCTTCACGCTTTCTGCAAAGCCTGGCCAGCACGGGTACTGGCCGCAGGCAAACATGAAGTCCTGCCACACGAGCAAGCCCCTGCGGTCGCATTCCTCATAGAGCGATTCGTGCTCGTATATACCGCCGCCCCAGATTCTCAGCATATTTTGGTTCCCCTCTATGCAGCTGTTGACAGTATTTTTGTAGTCTTTGGGGGAAAGGGCCGTCAAGAAGGAGTGATCCGGGATGAAGTTTGACCCTGAGACGTAGACGGGTACATTGTTGATCTCGAAGAAGAAGCTCGTGCCAGATTCGCCGTCTAGTGGCTGTTGTACGAGCCGAGCGCGACGAACCCCGATGCTCTTGCAGATTGTCTCGGCCACGATTCCGTCTTTGTTGCGCAAGAGCAGTTGTATGTCGTACAAGGGCTGAGAGCCGTAGCCTACGGGATACCACAACGCAGGTCGTGGGATGGGGATGGAGACTTTCCCATCTTCGCTGCTTCCAGGGAGCGTTGATGACGCTTGGAACTTATCATTTGTAGGAGACGTAACAGTAATTTCGATTTCCATATCGCGGTCCAGAATAGAAGCCCAAGAGACATCAAGGGTCGTCGAGCTCAAATCTTCCGCAACCGTGGCGTTGGCGAAAACATCGTAAATCGTCGAAGCGTAGCTCTGTAGCTTGACTTCGCGATATGGACCACAAGACATGAGGATAGGACCCCAATCCCAGCCGTAATGATACGCAGCTTTCCTCACATGAAGTCGAGACCCCTCGCCATTGAAAGCTCGGAGCTTGCCATGCTCTCTCTCAAGTCGTCGACCTTCCAGCAAGGCGCTTTTGAAGACAATGCGCAATGTATTCTGGCCCTCGATCACGGTATCGCTAACGTTGATGCGGTGACGATGGAACATGTTCGTTGACAACAGAATCACCCTCTCGTTCAGATACACAGTTGCGAAAGTATCTAGACCCTCGAAGATGAGATCCTGTCGTGTATGGCCTGCCGTCGCTTCATGGAAGAAATCGCACTTGTATTCCCAATCGGCTTCCGCGACCCATTGGACAAGCCTTTCATTCTGGTCGAGAAATGGATCCGGAATCTTGCCATCGTCCAACAGATCAGTAAAGATCTCAGTGGTCGGCTTGGAGTGCGCACATGGCTGCCATTTTTCCTCATTGCTCTGCCGGTAACGCCTCCACGCCCAACCGGAGAGCGTCTTGGTGCTTGAGGCCATCTGAACGAAAGAGTGAAGTGAAGGTGGGTGGTGACAGAACGTATGTCAGCCGGTGGTCCATGTTGCCTCGCGTCAAGTCAACGGCGCCTGCATCTTTTGTACCGCCCGTATGTCGGAAATTCCGCGATGACACCGATGATCCCCGAAGCTGAAGCCTCATGAGACCTTCATCTCCACTTAAATGGGCAGATCGTCGGCGGATAGATGCTTGTAAAGTGTGGAGGTGGAGTTTGAGCTGCATGTTGGAAGCTGGATTTGCGAATCACGAGCGCCTGAGCGGGAAAAACGTCGGGATTGTGGCTCTCTCCTCATGTGACGATTTGGGTGGCCTCCACCTCCATATGACCAACATGTCGCACCCATCACCAATGCCATCGAATCAACGATCGCCAGTCGGAGAAAACTTCGGCATGTTCCCCAGAGGCAGAGGAAGGGATGCACACTTCACACACGCGACTGCGTCCCCGACAACCTAGCATCGCGGGGGAACCAACATGTCGGATCTGTCTGGCCCCAACGCCTCTCATCTCGACAAATGATGTTAAATACTCGAATCCTCGCTGTTGGAACCACATGGCATCTCCAGTGATCAAGGCATCTCTCGTTCAACTTGAGCCAAAGTCTCTCCTACCCTCATCCCTTGAAGAAGTTTGTCACGTCAAGCCGTCGTCATGACCATCTCCAACGACAAGCCAGAAGCCTCCACGGGCGAGTTCGCCCAGGTCGACAGGGTCACCGAGGCCGTCGATGCTGCCATGCACCAGACCGGCGTCGCTGCTCTCGAGGTCATCAAGAAGCTCGAGCCCGTGCACAAAGGAAGCAAACGCATGGTGCAACTCTACGCCATGTGCGGCATCATGTTCCTTGGCTCCACCATGAACGGCTTCGATGGTTCACTCATGGGTAACATGCTGGCTCTCGATTCCTTCCAGAACCAGTTCGGTGCAGATATCGTTGGTGTCCAAACGGCATATATCTCGAGCATGTACCAGATCGGTGCGGTCTGTGCTCTTCCGTTCATCGGACCAATGACGGATACCTGGGGTCGTAGGATCGGCATCCTCCTGGGCTGTCTCTTCATCATCATGGGCACAATCGTCCAGGGCACTTCTCATGCTCTCCCACAGTACCTCGCTGGTCGTTTCTTCCTCGGCTTCGGAGGCTGTGTTACGAACGTCGCCTGCCCTTCATACGTCGTCGAGTTCGCACACCCGGTCTATCGTGGTGTTATCACCGGTCTCTACAATTGCTGCTACTACCTCGGCGCCATTCTGGCTGCTGCGGCTCTCCGCGGCAGCGTGCACTACGAGCCTGATAACAGGGCATGGTTGGTCCCAACCTGGGTCCAGCTCATATTCCCTGTCATCCTGCTGCCAGCTTGCTTCATCTTCCCGGAGTCTCCACGGTGGCTGTTCGTCCACGGGCGCACGGATCAGTGTCGCCAAGTTCTCATCAAATACCACGGCAATGAGAACCCCGAGTCACTATACGTCCAGCTCCAGCTTCGCGAATTTGAGGAAGGCCTAGAGCTTGACGGCGCGGACAAGCGCTGGTGGGACTATCGCGTGCTGTTCAACTCTCGCGCTGCCGCCTACCGCGCTCTCCTCTGCGCAGTCGCTGTGTCTGCCTTCAGCCAGTGGACCGGACAAAGCGGTGTTTCATACTTTCTTCCCGGCATGCTCTCCACGGCTGGCATCACCGAGTCGACAACAGTCCTCAACATCAACCTCGGGATCAGCATTGCCAGCGGTGGTGCAGCATGCTTTGGAGCCAGCCTCATGGACCGCTTTGGCCGACGCAAGATGCTCATCTCTTGCTGCGCAGTTTTGACAGTGCTCTGGATTGGCATGATCGTCGGCACGAGTGTATACCACAAGAATGACGACACCTCCGCCGCCGAGGCCTCTATCGCCTTCGTCTTCCTCATCGGCATCGTCTTCTCCTTCTCCTACACCCCCTTACAAGCCCTATACCCGGTTGAGTGCCTATCGTATGAGCAGCGCGCCAAGGGCATGGCTTTGCAGAACATGGCCGGCAACGCCGCGGGTCTTGTCAATCAGTTCGCATTCCCCATCGCCCTCGATGAGATCGGCTGGAAAACCTACTTCATTTACATGGCCACATGTAGTCTTGAGGCTATCTACTACTGGTTCATCATGGTCGAGACGAAGGGAAAGACGCTAGAGGAGCTCACGGAAATATTCGAGGCGCCGAACCCGAAGAAGGCGTCGTTGATCAAGAAGGACGTTGTGGAGGAGGCTGTTGCGCAGGTCCAGGATATTAAGACTGTGTAGTTCGCGTCACCTAATCACTTTCTTTGCGAAAATAGCATCAAATTTCAGATGTATGGATCCATCATTTCAAGTTTCAGAGACACAAAGCTCAATTCTCTAGGTTCAGGTGTGCTACTGACGACGTAGGTCGCCCAGTCGTAAGTCCTGTGGTCCTCCTCATTGTGCGCTCAGGGCAAAGCGCTCGTGGACTCCTGAGTAGGATAATCCTCTTCCCACTCCCTGCGTCTCTTCTTGCCAGCAATCGGCACAGCGAGCTCCACCCAGCTCTCCCGCTTTCCCACCACGAATTCTGTCATCTCTTTCAAGAGCTCGGTTTGCCTCTCCGGGGAGAGCTGGGCCAGGGCAACAGCTGCCGCGAGATAGCGCGCAGGACGCATAAAGGGATGGCCTTGAAGAAGGTTCGGCATCGGCGCCATGGGAGTTTCCATCTCCATCCCCTCCAGCGTCGTGGGAGTTCTCCCGAAACCGATAAAGTCCAAAGCTAAAGCGTAATTCTTTCCCACGTTTGGAATCTGATAATTCCGTTCTTGATAAGAGTGCCACTCGTCCCACATCAGACAGCATTGATCATCAGGAATCGGGAGTCGGAAATGTGTCAAAAGGCTTTCTGCGTTCTGCGTCACCTCCCAGCGGAATCGCATCATCGCTACAGCATTGGGCTCTATATTTCCTGGTTCGTCGGGGTCGAATTGTGGCTTTATGCCTTCGATGAATTTGGTGAGAATAAACCTATCGTTGGGGCCCCACCCCCTGTTCTCGTCGCCTGGGCAGGTCTTCAAAAATGCCTTCGCCATGGATACGAAATCCTGTCGAGCTTTGGCCAGAACGTATTCTTCGATGGGGTCCAACTCCTCAGTGGTGATGCTGGGGCTTCGAGTGTCCGAATCGAGCTGTTCCTCCCGAGTCGAGATATCATTCTCAACATTTCGCGGTGCAGAGGTGTCGGAAGCGTATTCAGACATGGTGCTGGCGAGTTGTAGAGACTTCTATGCAGGTACCTCGCATCAACGGCTTGATGTCTTTGAAGAAGTGGCGAGGAGGTGATTAGAAAGAGAACTTGGTCCGGACAATAAATAGTAAATATGTTATTCATATCGGAGATGGGCTTCGAACCTTCTTACCAGCAGGCAAAGGGACTAAATGCTGGAGGCGATGTTAAACTTTTGCGCTCTTCTACGAGACTGTCGGAGAATGATAAATATGACCTTCAAGATGATGCGCGTTGCGTGGCTATTTCCTGCAGACTTCAGTTGACTTGAATCTTGAGGCGATCAGCGTTCATCGCACCATGGTGGAATCTTAAATCGCGTCCACGCATCGTCACAGAGCGTGCTGTAGTGCCCAGAGTTTGGCAGAATATGTTGCAGACTATACTGGGAAAAAGAACATAATATATGGTGTAGCCTACGGGGTAGAATCGATGTAGATAATCATGTCAGATATGGCGTAAGATATGGATGTAACAGAAGTGATGTTGTAAAACATGGTCTGGGATATGCTGCACAGCATGCAGTATAATATGCTTGCTATAGAATATGATGTAGAACATAGGCAAATATTACAATCTTTCAATTTGTACGTTGCTGAACAGATATGCCATGTATGTACGAAAACCCAAGATGTCATCCGATGAGCCTCTTCCAATTTGCTAGCGAAAATGGCAGATATGTAACTATCTTCGACCCCTCTCCTGTTCAGGCGCGAAGCGGATACCCCTCCTTGCCGCAGGAGGAACTCTCTCGGTACCCTCATCCTCGCTATCCTCGCCCACGCCTGGGGATCCGAGTCCGAGGGCGGCTTGTCTCCGTCTCCTCTCGGCGGGCGTCTCTCCCGTCTGGCCCTCATCGTCATCCACATGAGTGTCCAGGACCGCCAGCCTCCTCTTTCGCTCAACTGCAGTCTCATCAGAGCTTTCGTCCTCATCGGATGACCTCTGTTTGCCACGAGCCACGGGAGATCGTCGAGGCGATGTCTTCCTCCGAGCACTACCCAAGCTGCTGACCGAAGAGGGTGTGCTCGAGTCGGAGTCGTGGCGGGGATTTGGTATCGGAACCGCCTTCGTCTTGCCTGGCGGTGGAGGATCCTGCTTAGCGAGCTTCTTGACGGCTTGCGACGCGGTCGACTGATCAACCACCTCTCTCCGAGTCTCCTCATCAGTGTTCTGCATCTTCTTGATGAACTCCTCCTTGGTGAGCCTTGCGCCCACTCCGTTGATGGTGAAACGGATCTTCTTGTCGTCGCCGTCCGCCTCAGATCCGTCCGCCTTTCCTTGTGCGCCCTGGCCTTGGTCGCTGCCAGCTTGTTCGCCTCCTTCAGCTCCGGGAACGGCTCCTGTCGCACTCGCGCGCCTACCGCCCAGACCGATGTACTTAAGACCAGAGCTGAGCAGCTTGCTCTCCTGACCTTCAGGCTTTTGCGTGGGTAGCTCGTAAGTCTTGACAACTTCGCCATCCTCATCCTCTACGATGATCTATTCAATGTGTTAGCAAAGCAGATCCTGATACGAAACACAGCACAGTGCTATATCTTACCGTGTTGCCGAATTGATAAGCCCTTGCCGGTCCACGCTTCTCGTGCGCTGATGAGTGAGCCTTGCGCTTCTGCATTTCACGAGTATACACTTCCGAAACTTGACGACGAAGCCCACCGAGAGACCAAGGATGTGGTGACAAGCCCTCGCCCTTGGTCACAGCGGTAGCAGGCTTAGGCAATTCTCCTTCTTGTCCTGGAGAGCGACCGCTTTCTTGCACATCCAGCACCTCGCCGTCTTGGTCCTCAAACACCAGCTCGTTTCCTTCCTCGTAGATGGAGATGTGCGGTGGAGACCTAGGTCGGTGCGGCAGCTCCTCTGGCTCAACATCTTCCAGGGCTGCCTTTTCCTGGTCGGCTGTGACTTTTGGTCCGTTGTCGCTAGATGATTCTGTGTTTTCATCCGGAACGGCATACACATCTTTCTCGACCTGACTATCCTGCCGATCGGGGAAGATAGCGGACTGTGCAATAGGTCCACCTGCACCGGCACCATCTTCCCATTTCTTGCCCTTACGTCGTCTGCCCATGAGGGAAGATGCTCGGCTGCCGTTGCGGGAGTGTCCGTCGCCCTCTTTTCTGCGTCTCAAGAAACCAGAAGGTGGCGCTAACATACCGCTCGGATACTCGCCGTCCTTGGGGTCATCCAACGAGGTTTCGGACATGGTGCGAGCCTGAGAACGTGACTGTGAAGAGATTCTCGGAAGTCTGTTCATCCATGTAGGGCCGTCTTCGGGCGCGGCAGTGTAAGACATGGTCAAGCTGAGAGTGTTGATTCGCTTTCCAAGCGTGAAGACGGCGATCGAGGATCCGTGAACAATAATTGACGTGATGACCATGAAAGTGACAATTGGCCAAACAAGATAGATAAGATGGTAGTATGGCGAGTTTTCGGGCGGTAGATCTGAAAGCGGAACTGGCTCCCCGTGTTCCAATTCTGCACGGGCGAGAAGAGCAACGAAGATGGCACCGACACCAATGGGACCAAAATGACCAGCAAAGAGTGCCTCTCGCCAAGTCCTAACGTCAGGTATAAGAGGTTTCAAGGCTAGCATAATAGGTATGCGCCTGAAGAATACGACAAGAACAGCGATGACTACCAGGCGCCAGACTTCGAGACCCTCGATGCCGCTGTTGTACTGCTCCCAAGGTACAATGGTGCCTAGAAAGACGAAGTAGGCAAGGTTGATAAGCAAATCGATGACGTTGGAAACATGAGACTCTTCGGTCTTTTCGAGGAACCAGCCATCGTTGGAGAAGCCGACGCCGGCAGCAAAGCCCACGAGCAGATCGTCGACGCCGATGATGCTTCCTGCACCGGCACAGAAGAGCGCCACGACGAAGTAGAAGACGAGGAAGCTCTCTCGATCAATCAGCTCCTTCTTCTCCGCGTATTTGATACCGTGTCGTGCAATGTAGCCGATGCAGAAGCCGAAGATGGCACCGAAGATGCACTCGTAGAGGATGACATAGACCACGAAGTGAAAGCTGATTTCTCTGGCGTCGCGATGGTACTGGATCAGGAAGAGTGATAGGTAAACGAAAGGGAACGCCATGCCGTCGTTGCAGCCAGACTCGGCAGAGAGCAGGTCTCGCAAGTGCTTGGGGATACGCTTGGCAAATTTGCCCTTACCGACAACTGAAGATGCCAGGACGGGATCAGTGGCAGTGATGCAGGCCGCGACCACAAGACCATCTAGCCAATCGAAGTCGGGAATAAGCTGCCAGACGAACACGCTGACGATAAGCCAGCCGAAGGTCATAACAGGGATCAGGAGGTAGACAACGGATTTCCAATGCTTCTCCATGTAGTATTTGGGCAACTCGACGCCGACGGCGAAACACTGCACGACGAGGACGATTCGGGAGAATTCGATGGTGACGATGTCGAGAGAGCCCCATGACTTGGGATCGATAAGATCGGCAACATGGGGTCCGAAGATGACACCGCAAAGCGTGGCAACAGTGGCTTCACCAATGTACATGCGCTCCTTGATAAAGGAAGAGCACAGCATGAACAAGGAGGTGAAGCCGCCGAGGATGATGTAGACCAAATGCGGCTTGGTGATGTCGAGCTGTGACCAGGCCATGGTGGCGATGGGGGGGACTCGAAGTCCGGGATCTCGTTTGTGACGTTCTCTACTGTTTTAGTGTTACGGCGAGGTGTTTGCTGAGTAAGAACCGATTCCTTTCAAAAACACCAAGCGTTTCGTGGTGTTGCCGAGGCCATGAAGGTGCGAGACCGGAGATGCCTGAACGCGAGTTTGTCGGGGTACAGAGACGCGAGAAAGGTCGTATCGACGAAGCCAATGAGACTGAAAATCGTAAACGTAATGCTCGAAGAAAAATGCGCAAATCTGGGTCGGTAGATCAAAGTGCAGATAGGCTCTGACAATGAAGCCACACACGATGGGGTTCAAGATCGGAATGCAGGGACGTGTTTGCACGAGAAGGGGAGGGACCGCAGGTAACTATGTCGTGGTCGAAATGAGTGAATGCTTCCCAACCCGTGACGTGTGAAGGAGGATCGAGGAACCGGATCGATGTCAGATAGGAAGAGGAGGAGAGGAGGAAGACGTCGTGGTAATGGAGGAGGAAGAGGCAAAGATGGCGAGAGAGACGAAAAGTGGGAAAAGTCGCGAAGGAGCCGAGATAAGATGCAGTGGGCGATGATGCGTAAAAACAGCGATGGGAAATGCTGTCATTACCCCCGCCGTGACTCGTTGGGCGCTGGGGCTCGCCTAAGCTCAGCAACACCGGCATCGCCTGCGACTCGCTAGACGCACTAAGCTCACTAAGGGTAGCAGACCCGGACACGACTTTGGGGGTGAACTGGACGTCGATACCGCTCCACGGGCGCTAAACCGGCATCGCGTCCCCCGTCGTAATCACAAAGGCCCCAGTCAAGGCTCAAAGAGGACAATCATCATTCCTGTGACTAAAAACGTGCCTGTGTTTTTAAGCTTAATCTCCTTCAACGAGCACCCTTGTCTTTGACTCTGGCGGTGCTGCAAGGTGAGGAGGCTGTTGACGATGCTGAGGATGGATGGGTCGATGTCGTTGATTCAGTCTTGACAGCTTCACTCGGCGCCAAGGGGAGCAGCATCGCCAAGTTGCCAAGCGATCGCAAGCTGCCGTGTCTTTGTCTGGGGACTGATGGAGATGTTCTTGGTGCGTCTGATGGTCTTTTCGAGGCTGTTCATGGCCCCAATTGTTTCACAGCTGTCGACCAACATCGCCATCTCGGCCAGAACCACCCATGAGACGCCCCCAATCTTGCAGAAACATCGCCAAAGGACGAGCGGAAAAGGGCACAACATTGCCAAGTCCTGCCAAGACCAACACTCGATGCCCAGGCCGTGCCATCCGGTCCACTGTTGGATTATCCTGCCCCCAGCCAATCTTGCACTTATTCCCGTCCTGAACCACTGGTCGCCCATTGACGACAATCCCTGCTCCAATTCCTCTCCAGTCCCGTCGCACGAAGTAAAACCCCGATTCTTGGTCCTGTGCTGCACGCAACACCAGGGCTTTTTCTGGGCTGCAGGACCATTAAAGCGGCGGCCATATGCGGGCTTTTAACCATGTCTTCAACCTTACTCAACCCCCACGACCAGGGTGAGGGGGCCATTGTCAATCCTCCAACCCATTCGACGCAGCATGAGCCAATCATCGCATCTTCGTCTCTTGGGCAGATGCGTCATTGACGGCCCTGCGAGTGATGAGCGGACCTCCACTTGAGTTACTGTTGCCGAGTTTCGCGCTTCAATGCCTGATATAAGCCACTTGGCATCACCAATCGCCACTGGGCTGGCAGACTCGAGTTTAAGGTCGGAAGACTAGGAATGCTGCAGAACGTCAGTGCTTATGGACCACCCTAAGCTTGTCTCCATCTCAAGGTCGTCTGCACGATCCAGTCGACTCCAGCGATATTACGAAGACTTAACAGCTATCTACTTTTACACTCTGCCGAGAAAGCAGCTATATACTAAGTTTACTGATTCGGTATTTTAGTTATAATATGAATCTAAGATAATTATAAAACTTGATAAAAATAAAAACTTCGGTATTTTGCTTACTATTTTATATGATATTTTACTTACTCTTTTGTATAATACTTTACTTATCGTTTTATACCATTTCAGTTACTATTTTATATAACATTTTGTTACTATTCTATGTGATATTTTACTAAGTATCCTACCGTCTGCCCTACTGAAGATATACCTTAGCAAGAGCTCATGTCATGACCCTTGAGTGGTCTTGACGATGGTTCAATATCACAGGCACTTAAGGGTACACAAGGAAGATTGATGAAAGGTTGAGGTCTCCAGCTTCCTTGAGGGAAGCTGGGGACAGCACTATCAAGGCCATCCGGGGGCCCCGCAGGTACCCTCAAGGCCGCAGCCTCGGGGTCACTTCTGTGACAGTCCAGCCTGTCATTATGAAGCACGTAGCACGTAGCACGTCACTGGTTGCGTTCAAATTCACAAAATAGGGTCCAAAGAACTCCATGTAACAGTCTTTCTGATGGATTAAATTCAAGCGCTTCACATAGTAAACTCGTTCCCTGGTATCTGAATGCATCTGCAATGAGCTCCCTCTCCTCCCGTCGACCCACCCACCCAATGCTCGTGTGTATGTAAGGGTATGTAGGTATATCTTCAGAAGCTTCTTCGGCATCATTATATCACAATATTACCACCTCTTTCTTGCCACTCGTTACAACACACTCAGCATTGCTCCGAGTACAGCCGCCGTTAGGGTCAGGTGTCTTGGGTTGGGCATCGTGCTGCTCCCCTCGAACCCAATGTCAGCGAGACTGCCACCACCACTGCCCGGAAGACGACCTGCATTGCCGTTGCCGTCATCTCTGCCAGTATCTTGGTCATCTCCATCGTTATTCTGGTCATCGGCAGTATTCGCTGGCGCAGTACTGCTGGGCGACTCTTGCGAGGTTGTCTCGCTGGACCTTGGTGGTGCCCGAGTGGTAGCCCTCTCAGTTGTTGTTTCGGGCTCCTCCGATGACGAGGTTTCCGAGCTCAACGGTGGGTTGCTCGGTCTTGTTCTTGTACGTGTGACCTCCCCTGTGGTTGACTCTATCGTGCTCGAGTCTTCCGTTTCTGATGGTGGCAGTGGCCGTATCCGGGTAGTCGTGAGGGTTGGCCTCGGTGGCCTGGGTGTGATGGCTTTCGTTATGGTTGTTGTCATCATGGGCAGGTCAGAGTCTAGCCGCGTCGTCATTGTGATTGTCGTCCATTGCCGAGTATCCGTGCTTTGTCGATTGCCATTGTTCCCATTATTGTTATCAGGCGCACCACATACCGCCGCCACCAAGTCGCCATTCTGTATTCTATCCAGCAGCGTCGATGGCTTGGGCTTCGCGGTGCTGCAGGCCTCCTGGATGATGGGCTCCAGCTCACGCAGATTTCTTATGCATCTCCGTGAGCATTCAAAGCCCGGGAGGAAGTCTCTCAGTTCGCAGTCGAGCAGAGGTGTGGTATAGGCGTCCAGACATTGTGGTGTGATGAAGACGTTCGTGATGAGATCGAGGCGAGTGAGGGCGATGGCTTGGGCGGATGCGACTGAAGTAACTGATGCGAGAAGAGCGAGGCTGGAGAACCGCGACGAACGGCTCTTTCGACTTCTCGTCATTGCGCGATGGGCAATTATTGTGCGCGGTAGTCGTGGTCGTCGTCTCCAATCCGGTGTAAGTGGTCGCTCCTTGGGGTTTGCGATGCGACCAGCTTCTTGAGTAAAGCCAATCCTGAGGAGTCCGATGAAAAGAGACGAAGAATGAAGAAACAAACGAAAATGAGGGATCAGAATCCGAAGTTTGGGAAGAATGAAGGACGCTGCGACAAAGGGCGATTTGGGGGACACAGGCCAGGTCTCTATGACCGCATGGGGAGGCTCTGGGCGAGTCGCAGGTCTGTATCCGTGGTCTTCCGAAACGCGGAGTGTCGCAGGGCGCGGTGCCAGGGTTCGAGGTCGCCAAGAAAATGGGTTTGGCTGTGCCGATTCGGGACAGAGCACGAGCTCCTCGTCGCGGGTCGGCGAACGATTTTTGTTTCTTGGGTCGGGATCTGGGTGTTTGGGGGTTCGGCCGGTGAGGTGGTTGTGATAGGCGTTGGTGGTACTCCGTAGTGAGGGTGTCGTGGAGAAGGACAGGGAGGGTCGTCGGGGTCACCTGCTCTAAGAAGAACGGGAAAGTCGGCAGGAACAAGGGGTTGCTGTTGAAGAGAAGAGTTTCGTGTGTTTCGATGAAAGAGGAGGAAAGATTTCGTACTCAGTCGCGAAATGATTCGATGTAGGTGGCCAGTCGTCGGGTGTTGTTGGTCTCAGTGACGCAAGGGCGTCGAAA
The DNA here is from genome assembly GCA_023628655.1 of Sarocladiaceae sp. R1802. Classification (NCBI taxonomy): domain Eukaryota; kingdom Fungi; phylum Ascomycota; class Sordariomycetes; order Hypocreales; family Sarocladiaceae; species Sarocladiaceae sp. R1802. The sequence continues at coordinate 817,851 of JAMAKF010000007.1, forward strand.
AGTCGTGTACAGTACAATGAGATTGGGATCTCAGCCAGGTCAAGAACAGGGCCAGCAGGCGAGATGCAGATCAGCAGGTAAAAGAACAAAAAGAACAAAGGAGACAAGGCGATTGTCTGGGGGCTTTAAAGCCTGGCTGCGTGTTCCGGCCTGGCACTGGAATGAAGCCATCGCATGGTGTAAGAGTGTCTCAGTGCAAGAAAGCGGGTGGCAGGGACAGCATTCCAGCTGGTCGCTGCACTATTAGGTCCCAGTGCCTTGTCAAGCTGGACTCGGACTGAATTATGGGGATGAACTAGCTGCACTGCGTCATCCTAATTGTTCTTTGGGTGGGTGTGATTCAAACGTGTTCTGCCAGTACGCAGCAGGCAATCATCGTGAACAGAACCGACCTTCGGATGCGTCTGCGCTCTGGGCACCAACTGGCCATGTCAGTCATGTCACCACTTTGGCAAACATCTGATTCCCGAGTACATCTCGTCAAGGACACTCAGATTTGCAATAGCTTACACTTTTGCAATCCTCTGTTGAAATAGCAATGTCCCCAATCCTGATGCATCCAACTCCAGGGCATTGTATGCTCCCAGTCCTCTTCCAAGAACAAAGCCCTGAACGACCGCCCATCTGCAATGCCATCTACGGTCAGCAAATGTAAGAACTGTGGAGCTTTAGTGTCTAGCACGCAGACCCGATGTCCTATCTGTCAACAGCGACCACACAAATCACAGCAAGAAGGAAAACAGAGCGGTGTCGTATCAAGTCATGGAGGCTCCAGCGCAAAGGACAAAGAGAAGAAGGGGAAAAGGTGACGGTGGGACAGTAGCTCGTATGCAGCGAAAATGGAAGCATATGCCAGGAATTGCTCTGTACATATCCAACGAGAGGGTATGACATGATTCCAGCATACCAGGTAGATTACTACGTTATGCCATAGCTTCAGGTCAATTGAGTCTCATCTGTGGATGGACTTGGTCTACAGCAGAGACTCGGTTCACGAAACCACTGCGTGCCATTCTTCACAGAGCCTCAGGGTTAGGTTCAGTTGTCAGAGGCCCTGCTTGGGGGCCGTAGTGCTCCGTCGCCCTTTTCCAGCGCAAGGCCATGGCTTCTCTCTGGCCGACAGCCCCCAATCCAGATCCTCTCCAGCAGCCATGGACCTCCTGCAGCTGTTTCAGCAGAGCACCCTGCGTCCACCTCCGACCTAGCTTTTCGTTTCATTCACAACGAGTGGGAGTGACTCTATTCGCAGTGTGTTTCCGGGAGAAAACATAGTATGAGCAAGAGCCAAGTATGCTCATAGCTCACCATGTATGGACAGACGTCGGCGGAAGCAGTGGGCAGCGACCGATCTGCGCCTGGAATCAACCTGCCCAGTCAGACCCGACATCCATGGACGGGGATGGCCTCACCCTACATCCATCTCGGACATCGATGTCGGCTCTCGACACCACTAGCAGGCTGCCAGTTTCTCTCGCACGACCTGCTGTCCTTTCTTTTATGATGGGATTTTCACGAATTTTTCTTACGAGGTTAAGTTAGCACAACAGGTTATTGCTGGAAGCGTGCGCTTTCTGAGTAAGTGCAAATCCGTGACCTTCGGTTCCCGGCGGATGAGAAGCACATAGATAAACGTCAAACGCCGACCAAACAGACATCTCCGGCACCCAACAGGCACAATTTTTAGGTACAGAGTACAATAAGCTCATCAAGTCATGCCTAATACGCAACCCCCCCCCCCCCAGTGGACCACTTCAACCCAGCATGGGATCTCCAATTATGGCCAAGTAGCCAAGCTGCATCCTCAACCCTTTCCCGATGCCAACTGCACTTCGTACGCGTAATCATCCCACACCACTCTGTACAGCCAAGTCCGTTTCCTGCATGAGTACGAAAAAGGTGGCTGAGCCCCGTACCTTACTAGTGAGGCCATCACCGCGGCCCAGTCCATGGATGGCACTGCACAGGTCTGTCTCCCCGGCCAGCACCACCACCAACAGCCTGGGCCCCGCCTACGTCATCCAACCGATGTGACAGGCCGCTCCCCAGTCGAAACCAAGATTCTGACCCTGTCTTGGCCCTGGCTTCACCATCATCATCTTTCTGTTATGGGAAAAGCCTACTATTTCCTAGTTGTCCATACTCAATCTTACTATTCTTGGCTTGACCGCTAAACAGTGTCCTATATGTATCCTGCTCGGTCGTCCCATCTTTTGGGTTGCATCCTTTAGTCTCTGGTCTGCTTGAGCTTCAACGGCGTCAACCTCGACTCGACTGACTTACACGACTTTGCAACTGGCGATTAGCCATCGACCTGTCGCTAATTGGCACTTTGTGCTACTTTACTCTAATATCGTTTCCCACTCGAGTGGCTCGTCTCACATCCCACAATGCAACCTGTCGGCATCCTCGCCCTTGCCCTCTCCGTCATCCCCCTCGTCTCCTCCCAAACAACAACAATCACCGTCCCGCCCTCCATCCCCTCCGATGAGCCCAGCTACACCCGCATGCGCTCCTTCACCTCCGCCGTGCTCAACTCCACAAACACCTACCGCGCCCAACACAACGCCTCCTCCCTCTCCTGGAACCGCACCCTCGAGGAGTTCGCAGAGGACTACCTCGATGACATGGGCGACGCCACCGAAGACGGCGATGAATGCGAGTTCGAACACTCCGGCGGGCCCTACGGCGAGAACCTCGCGATAGGGTATAGAAATGCGACGGGGTCCATCGAGGCGTGGGGGGAGGAGAGGGACTTGTATGACTTTTCGGATCAGGGGTTCGATGAGGAGACGGGGCATTTCACGCAGCTCGTGTGGAAGGACACGACGGATGTGGGTTGTGCGAGGAGGTTGTGTGGAAGGAGAGGCTGGTATGTTGTTTGTGAATACTGGCCGAGGGGGAATGTTCAAGGCCAGTTTGAGCAGCAGGTGTCCGAGGATGAGGATGGGAATGATGATGGTGATGCCGACGACGACGACGACGCTGGGATCCTGACCAGGCCTGCGATGAATGTCGTTCTCGGCTTAGCTGCAATCTGCATAGCTCTTGGAGTTTGATGATTCGGGACGGAGAAGCTCTTGTACTGGAGCTATTGAACAATGACTCACGATATACGCCATTCGCCTAGCCTATATATACTACTGTGGATTTGAAAGATGTTTCACGAAAACCCGCAGAGAAGTACCATCTGCGCTCCATTGATTACAACTATGTACATAACGTATATGGATTGACTTCTCCTGGTGACCCTCTCAAGCGAGAGCGCTTCTGGCTGTTACGAGAGTCGCGCCGGCAGTCGTCGCTTTATGTCTAGCGTCTTAGTCATGTCCCCAACGTTGAAAAGCAGTCACAGGCTGCAAGCTAAATGACACCCAGATCCATCTCTTATTGATCATGACCGTCGACAGATCGAACCTGTCAAATATGTCGCTACACGCGATCCCAGGCATCACCGAGGTGCATCATTCTGTCGCATGTACAAAACGTTGTTGTCGAGTCTTCGTGCTTTTCCATCGTGTAGTCGTAGTATTCATGATCCGTTTTCTTTTGTTCTCGGCCAATATGCAGCTTCCCGGCGTCACGACTTCATTCGGTGGTCATCACGGACTTCTCCGCCCTCGTCCTGGCGTGATTAGCGTGCGTCTCCAGGCACTGCGCCATCAAGTGCGTGACTGGCCACACGGCCGATTTGTCTAATAGCATGGCCGTGACACGGAGCAATTTCGCGGCATAGCCTTTGTGACCCTCAGCGAATAGAAGCGACTCAGTCCCGTTCATGTTGCCCCCCATCACATCCGTGTTGGTCTTCAGCTCAATGGTGGAAAGGACGTCCTGGATCTTGTCAAGTAGCTTAACGTCCTCTTCCTCCAGGAGCATGATGGCTGGCATAGCTTTGAGGTCAACAACATCGTGGCCCAAAATGCCGACATATCTGCCTATGCGGTCTTGTAGGGTTGCAATCCATTCGGCGAGAACTTGCACGCCATCAAATGAGCACATAGCTGATTGCAGCGGTAGCTCCCGGCTGGTAAACTCTGCAAAGGTGACACCAAGTTGATTCGACATGGCGAGTGAATCGGCAGCGTAGAATGCTGCTTTCCGAAGGTGCTTCTCACGTCTCGAAGTCGTGCGTGCAGAAGACCCTTGCGCTTTCGCCGCGGAAGCATCAGTGGAGGAAGCCTGCGTGGCTGGGGAGTCCGTGAAAACAGACGAGTTGAGCGAGTTATCAGACTGCTCGGTTCCTGTAGTGATCGATTCGGTATTCGAGGCGGGTGAGTGCTCAGCATGCTGAATGATCTCCGTGCCCCGCGCCAGCTCCTCGGCTACACCATCCCAGTCGCGTTGCCAGAACTTGTCCTTTGAACGGGACAAATTGACAAATAGACGTACATAAGCCAAGTCAAGCAGAGGGATCGCGTCGGCAGACAACGGTCCCTTACCGTAAGGGTTCGGCCTCTCAAGACTATGCTGGGGATTGCTGGCCCAGGCTGCTTGCCATGCCTTGAGGGCAGGTTCAATGTGTCGGTGCATTTTCTCCGTCTCTTCGTTCGTCCAAACCTTATTGTGATGTCTCTGACGGGTTTCCCAGATGTAATTGTGCAAGGCGTTGATCAGGACCAGACAGCCGAACGTACTGGGTCTCAGCTCGCTTTGAGAGTGTTCACCGTCTACAGTCCCGTTGAGCTGCGTCATTTGCTTGTGTTGTCTCTCATTTGTCCGTAGCAAGTCTCCCAGGGCGTCGTGGAACGTCATACGGTTGTAATTGGCTGCCTTGATACCACCCATAGCGGCGAAGGCGGCCGCCGACTCCGCCGAGTAGAACTCCTCGTCGCACGGGAGATCGAGCAGAATTTCTGAGTTTGTGAGAGCTGGGGTGTGATTGTAGGCTGACACCAGAAGACTAGACATGATGAACACGGCGTAAAGCGTTCGTTTGCGCTCCTCGACCGTCTTCCATTGAAGCCATTCGAGCTGCTCGTCTTGTTCTGTTTTCATGTTCCAGTTGCCGTCATCGCCAGTATCATTCGAGTTGACCCGCACGAGTCGTACGAGATCTGCAGCGTGTGCTAGGCTCACAAGGGCTGTGCAGTGAGTTGATGCTATATCGCTCGCCGTCTTGTCGCCACAGTTGTGACCGTAGACTACGTTGAGAAGCATGGCCTGAACCAGCCAAACAGGTGTGTGAACAGGGCCGTCATGTGCATGCGCATTATGGTCAGTGCCGGGCGTGGCTCGTCGGAAGTCGGCTTTGCGGACATCGGCCTTTCTTCGCTCCTCCAGATAGAAGAAGATCATCTTCTTGGCCATCTCAAATAGTTCTCGCGACTTGGCGTGCTCACTCTCGTACAGTGCACCAATGGCAGCCATGGAAAGAATCAAGCAACTGCTACCACCTACACCTTCGGAACGACCGCTTGAGACTATAGGGACATCGAATGACAAAGTTGGGAGATGTAAGAAAGGCATGTGAGGATGAAAGTAAAGGAGATAGGATCCAACGTATCTTTGGAGGTCCCGGGTGCTGGGCAGGCTGTTGGCGGCAGGATGACCGGGATTATTTTGGAAATGAGGTGATTGAGGCGAGCCCTGTGAGGTGAAGGAATATTTACGACCACCAAAGGGCAGGCACTGGGACAGGATGTTCACTATGGCAGTCCTTGTGGTCTCTGTAATGGTGGTCACGGGAGAAGCGCCGTGATTGCCGCTAGTGAGTGACGTGGGCGTTTCCGGGCCGGCGTTGAAACCGAGCGCCTGGTTCAGGTTCTGCGTGTTGAGTCCTGCTACCATGGAGGGACTCAACGCGTTCAACGAAGGAGGAGGCGTGGAGAAGTAGGGGTCATTGATCTTTTGAGAAGCTGGCTGAGGTGACAAAGGAGCTCCGCTAAGGAGGTCAGGGAAGACCGACCCTAGATCCATCGAAAAGGCGTTGGGCATCTGTGGAGGCCCCATCAACGAAGATTGCCACATCGAACTCGTCCCGGCCGGCGGGTGATTCGAACCGTCTACCATCACATCGCTAATCCCACTCTGGCTCGTAGTGCTGATTGCCGAAGGACTTGACCCGTCAATCACATTCTCATTGGACGCAATGTTGATCTGATGCCCAAAACCTGTCAGCCAGTCGAAATTGTCGTCGAGTTGCGGCGTAGACAGATCATTCATCGGCGCCGGGAACGGCGAGATCTGGTCCATTGCCATGGAGGGGGGTGAGTCGTTATAGTGAAGATGATTTGGGTTGATCGTTGTGCCAGCACTACCGTAAAGGAATCCTTCAAAATCGAATTCATTGGCAAAGGCAGCCATTGGAGGCGCGGTACGTAGCCCGGTGGTGTAATCAGTGTTGCTCATCTGCCCCGTCTCGAGCTTGGGCAGTCCATGTTGCATACCCCTCTGCCCCATCGCAGCAGCCATACCACCAAAAGTATGGTCAAGGTTGTGGTGGATTGGCAGACCTATCAGACTGGGATGTCGGCTGTGTGTGTTGGGCAGCTGCCGGGCGACCGAGGCATTCGCTGCTGCAATCAACTGCATGGCCGTACCGTCAACATGGCTGATAGTGTTGGCTCTCGGTCGCATGGGTGCATTGCCTGCATTAGCCGCGGCGGCGGCAGCGGCAGCAGCAGCATTTGGACCAGCAATGCTGTTTTTTCGTGCCCTGCTAGGAGCAGGTGTAGCACCACTGGCAGACTCACGACGGTTCCGTGGACGGGAGGAAGGAGTCGAAGTTTGGTGTAGTTTTTGCTGATGACGCAGTAACAGATCGCGACGAGCGAAACATCTGGTGCACTCGGGACATTCAAAAGGCTTCTCTTTTGTGTGTGAGCGCTCGTGACGTTTCAAGTGCTCAAGACGAGCAAAGGAGCGTTGGCAAGTGCCGCAGACATGGGGGCGGGGCTTGTCGGTCTTTGGGGGAGGGAAATTGGCGGGCGCTTTCGTCTGCACGGTGATAGAAGATGCTATGGAAGTTAGCAAATTGATTGTAGAAGAGACACGAGAAAGAGTTGGAATAAAAAGATGTCATTCACGCGGCTGCCCGCGGAGGCAAAGGCAAAGAGGTAGGCTGCCGCCTGGGCGGCGATAGGGAGTTGGCGGGACACGCAGGCGATAGCTAGAGAACAGGAGGGGCAGTGTAGTGGGCGGGCTCACCAGAATCGTCGGGCGCGGTCGCAGCGTTGGCAGGAGTTGTGCCAACGGCAGCGTTGGTAGCGGCGGAGGTGGACATGGCCAGGTGTCGCAGCGACCGAGATGTTTAGATCGATGGCCAGGACATGCAGCGCCGAAGACGAAATGAGTCGAGCGAGGAGGAAAGAGTGATGGTGAAGAAGAAACGCAGGTTGCAACGGCGAGAACGGCGGCTGTTGGGAGCCGTAGGTGCAGTGCGGCGTTTTGGTCGTGGGGCGCAGGCGTCCTGAGACAGAAGGATGGCGGGGGGTTTACTCGGTGTCGGTACCGGTGCGCGCGCGTAGGTAGGCTGCAATGCCTGGGATCTCGAGGTGGTAAGATAGAGGGAAGGCAGTTGATACCGTGCAAAACCGGCGTGATAAGGGTAGTTGCAGAAATGATCAAGCCAAATTGGCGCCGAGCGCAAGATGAGCGACTGCGGCTGAGGGTGACCTGGGAGAGATAGCTCTCTCTTGCTTGCTTGCTTGCGTGCGTGCGTGTGGGAGCGTGCGTATGGCGTGAGCGGTAGGGGTGGGATCAGGTGGGCTGCTGCAACACTTGGCCAACGGGCAATTCGTAACGTCGTGATGGCGCGATGCGCGAGTCTAAAGCAATATAAAGTTGAGTCCTTTCATTCGCAAGGCAACGCAGAGAGACGAGAATCAGGAATAAGAGGAAATGAATTCAAACGAGCGACCGATGGTCGGGACGAGAAAGATGGCAGGCGGCGAGAGTGGCTGCACGGTGTGTGTGACAGTGCGCGGACAGTGGCCGAGGTACTTTTTGGAGAACAGCTGGCGCGAGATACTGAGTCGTCACTGCTCTGGGAAGATGGCCTCTAGAAATTGTTAGGTGGACCGCGGAGTCCAGTCGAGTGTGGCAGCTGGGATAAGGCCAGATATGATTGGCTGCCAGAGTGGGCTTCGCAAACCGAAGCCGCAGTCTCATTGGCTGTATCTATGGGAGGGTAGCACTCGGCGGCCGTAGTGGGTGGTACCCTGAACTTTCAGGGCTTCCAGCGGCTGTGGCAGATGGCAATGGAACTTCCGTGTGCCAGTGTCGTTGTTGGGGTGCTGCGATCTAGAGACTGGGTTCCTTGGGTCTCAAGGATCGTAATTGACGATAGACGATTTACGAATACTGCCCGAGCCCTGCTGGACCTGTGCCTGGTACTCACTGCCGTCATGCGTTACAACGCTGATTCAACACCTTTCATGCACGCTACTACCATATCCCGAGCTTGGCCGAAACCAACAAACCTAGCTCCAGCCCAGGCAGACAACCTCTCGCCACGCCATCATGGTGACGATGATCACGCCTTCACACCTGCACCTTACCGAGACTCGGCACGGGATGATCATTACAGCACGGTTCTTCCCTGCTGTACATCTTTTGTGTCTGTGGGCGGCACTGAACACACAGGACGTCAAGCGGCTTGCTCTTTAGAGCCTCGCTCTGGACGCTTTCGGGTTCGGCACTTCAAGTCTATTTCAGGGTGCCCAAGCTAAGCTTTGGCTACCGAACGATTCCGGTACGAGCCTGGCTCACATTCATGTCAACAAAAGACAGCTCCCACGGCGCAATGAGGTGACTCGAAATGAAATTGCCCTCCCGGTGGCCAGCTTAACGCTGAAGCGGTGCAACTATCCATTCTATCACCAGTCTTCATGCCGGCTTGGGTGACACTTGGCCTGCGGGAAACTTCCGAGCCTCCTTTCACTGCTCTATCTCGAGTGCCCGAGCTTCTCACAAATGTCCTCCCGACATGACGGGCAACTGTCGGACGATGTGTGCTACTGTCGCTAATCCGATAGCCCGACTGCCCGAGGATCGAATCTGAAACATACAAAACATTCGTGGTGGCTCAACGTAGTTGTACATTCTTCCCGGTCGCGCCATTCGCCTCAATCGCTATAGTAGGACCCTTGTCCACAGCCACCAGCGGGAACAAATAGAGGATCCATGTGGTGGGACGGCCGATCGATTCTCGAAGCGCGAGCGCCCGTGGTTCTCTCGTCCTGCAGCCAGACCCTCCTCTTGTGCATGCGTGCAAGGGCCTTCTGCCTCATTCAATCTAGCGCAGCATCATTGCGCCGTCACGGTTGAGCACCAGCCTGCCGAAGCGATGGGTCTGGTATGAGTGTATTTGATCCTTTCGCCTTCCAAAAGCCAACTCTGACGACTTCCCGGGCGGTCAGCATGATAAGCCCGCGTTGCCACCGATCTTCTAGAAATCTTTGTAGAAGCATTTGGTACGGACATGATTGCGACCAAACGATGGCTATGGCGATACCATGAGCCCACGCGCAAACTCTTGTCTTCGAAATAGGGCCTTGACTGTGCCCTGTGGTTATCTGATGATCGACGAATGAGATACCAAACGGGGAGTTTAATCAAGGACCGAGACCATCATCCAAGTGCTGCAACAGCTAAGAGGCGGTGCCTCGTGCGCCTGTGGCCTGAGTATCATGCCAGCCTCCCAGTACGCACGTTTGTGTGCGATGCACCCAGATGGACCCCAGACTTGGCTTGAAGATTGTTAACATCGTTTGGGCTGGACATCGCAACGCTAGACCTTCTAGCGTCCCCTTAGGCACGGCGCTTGCTCAGGTTGGTCCCTCGCAAATTGAGCCGCTTCGACGCCGTTGGACCCAATCAGTCGAGGCCCGTGGCTCAGATTGGCTGACGTGCCAGACGGCGTCTTTGAAACGCTCACCGCCATCTCGAGGTCCTGTGACTTGACGATCTGATGCAGCACTGCAATCCAAGATCTTTTGCGTGACTCACAATCCAAACTCTTGTGCAAGCCGTAAGGGCTCTCAGGAAAAGCTTTTCGGTTGTTTCGGATTCACACGAAACGGGTGCCAGCGGCTCATGGTGCGAGATTTTTTTTTTTTTGAACCGCAAGGATGGAGTACCTAATGCATGTTTATGCATCAGTGTTACCGCGCGCATCCGGGACATGAGTTGCATGCCATGGCACCAAAGACTGATTGGGTTGCTAGTTGCTCTCAGGGCTCAACCACTGTAGCGAGGAAGGCTCCTGTTCACGGACAATGTTGACTTCAATGTGTTCAAGACAGGACCCGGAGCTGCTGTCTCTCGCAAGGCGCTGGGAGGTATGCTTTCCGTGACACTGCCTACCCATTCAGGTGTGTGGCCGGCTTTTTGATGAATGCTACAGTATGCTTTCATTTTATCTTGACAATGATTGGAGATGATTTCATCGAATTGTGTGGCTGGGTCAATACTGATCTGGACAGCTCGTCTGGCGCGATGTCGGGCGCTCATTGGGCATGGGCGTGTCTCACCGCGGACAATATCAGGCTGCTACAAGTGAACAAATTGCGCACACCTCACAAGCTATGTCAGGCTGGCATATAGGTGAGCCTTTGTCGCCAGGTTCCGGTCTGCCAACTTACGGACAAGAAGCGAATGCTCGCTGGACAGTGTCCAAGCGGATGTCGCGATATTCATCATCGTGGCTTCGGGCTTTTTTTCGCTCCGTACCCTTACATGATTCCCATGGTACAATCTGCCTGGATCCGACAAGAAAACGAGTGGGTTACCATTGCGACGCCTGGCCGAAGGGGGAAAAAAGATGACTGGGCCTCAAAGCCACAGCGCTCTTTGCGCATCACACTGATACCCGCGAGATTCGAGAATGCAAGTCCCACGGCAGTAATAGAGCCGTGCACAGCATTTGGCTGGCTCCATCGTCAATGCTGCCATGCAGGGACGTAAGCAGGGATCAGTGGAGTGATGGAGGGTCATGTGCAACTTTGTCCGGGGGCTGGCTGGCGTAGTCTCGGTCTGGGCACTTGGTGTGTCCTGCAGCCATTCCAATCAGGATGCCTGTCGCTTTCGCCCAGCCTGATTCGCCTGCTGTTGGCCGTCTTTCGATTCGAGACGAACGGACAGAAGTTGGGGCAACGATGACGGAGGGATGGCACGCAGCAACACCTTCTAGCAGTGTTGCAGCACGTTCCCACTAATGCAAGAAGTGCGTTGTCCTCCTGGGGAGGACTCAACCGGCACACATGAATACCATAACAACGGAGCGTGGCGCCACAGCTATGGTGCACTCTTGCACCACAATCTACCATTCGCGCGAGATCCGAGCCACAACGCCGTGGAGCGCTCACCACCATTATGAACAATCAAATTGCCCCAACTCGGAAGGACATGCTTTGAGGGGGTGTGGTGGGCTGGACCGTCCAAGACGCTGGGGAAGCGTTCCAATTCAAAGGCCGAAAGGTTCTCGCACGGTACGATATGTACCCCGAAAGCGGTACTTGTGAAGGCGAAGACCCTGGAAGAAGGATAAAAGGGCTGCTGGCGACGGCGCCCACGCGCGCTTTCATGCGGCGACGACTTCTCACTTGCCCCAATGCTGTCTAGCGGGAACATTGGCTCTCAGCGATTAGACCACCATGTGTGCGCTTCCCCTGCGATTACGGGGTTTACCTTTTCCCAGGATAGCCTGGGTTATCCGGCGACATACTGTCAGGGCTTGATGATCCAGAGAATCCGGGGCTTACCCAGCCAGACGCAAGCATTTCCCTTCAAGGGGGCTGGGAGGGTTGGCTCACAGCCTTATTTTGGAATGGCTTTGGTTTCGCAGAGGCACATCGCGCACGTACCACGCATCCTGTCCGGGGGGGAGAGGCGCACAGGCCACCTCCACGCGAAGCAAGTCAAAAGCCGTGATCTCCGAGCGTAAACCCTGTTCGTTACCCCAGGTTTGATCAAGATGGTGCCATGTCGTGAGGTATCGATCAGTGTTCAGTTGTGGTAGGGTGTAGTAGATGCGTACAGACATCAAGTTGAGAAGTGATGAATGCGGTAGACACGTCGTCTTGCATTTGCAGTTGGCCGACGATCTTTACCCTCGATGTGTGGCGTGGTGAGTTCACTTGTTGATCCGACGGCAGGCATCTCAGATCTCTCCACCGTCCAGAATAGCCTGCGTAATGCCGAAGCAGACTTGGACATGGCCTTTGCGATCATGATGATAGTCACGATAGTAGATCAATTGGCCGAGTTCGACGGCCGTAACGCCGATGCCGCTCCCAATTCTGGATACCGAGCCGCAGTCGGCCTCCAATCGGCCTCGAGCCAGTACGCGTTGTTATGGTATGGCATGTGGCATCGTGGGACGTTCATGAGGCGTTCGAGTGTCGTAGGAGGCAAATTTGATGATACATATTATCTAGTACTTAGACTTACATGCGATGACTGACATCTAGATAGACGCAATGTAGGTGGCCAAGTGTGAGGACGATCCCCTTCTCGGCATGGAGCCAACAGAAAGGAAGCATCTGTAGGCCCGGTTAAATCTGCACCCAGTGCCACCTCGGACCGTGGGACAACGCCTTTGCCACCCGCAACGTGTTCCCTTTACTCTAATTGGATCAGTGGAGTTTCCTTCGGTCGAAGTCCTTTCAAGATGCAAGTAGCCATCACGCACTTGTGAGCGTACTGCAGAGAAAACACAGGGTCCGGCCTCAGCCTGACGCTGCTGTCTTTGAAGCATGACCTGGATTTGCAGGCTGGGCTGGGAAGTACACTAACCATGTTCACTTGGTCTACTTCAGATGCCGACCGGCTGCCGTGAGGTTACCGGGTGAACTTTGAAGCCGTCCCTTGCCGATCGCGAGAGACGCTAGGACGTCACATCAGGGCAATTGCTTTCCAGATCCACCGGTATGGACAGCTACGATTGACCGTATCCCTGTGGCTCTCATAGTATGGGGTCATTGGTAACCAGCGAGAAGGTTTCAATGGTAAAGTACCATGATATCATTCCATCTCGAAATCCTCAATCTGATCCTCCGGCAAGTCATGTTCGGCCTCACCATGCATCAGCCCCAGAACATATGCCTCTCCAACATAACCCCATATTGTCCTACCCCCATCTACTCTCTTCTTCCTTAGCACGTGCGGTGTGTTTGCGCCGAACATATGAACAACTACGTCTCCCGGTTCGGCACAGAAGATCGTCAACCCCATGAACCCATCCTTGGTGATGAACCATACTCGAGATTTGGCGTAGCCATCCTCTACAATACTGCCTTCTGACCGAAGAGACATATGAATAGTCTCGTAGAGCTGAGCCTGAGTGTAGCGAGGCTCATTCGAACCTCTGACAAATTGTGAGGCCTTGACGTAGATGGAGGGCGCGGATCCGGGGCCGTTGTGATATTTAGCTACAAAGGGAAAATATGTGCCTCGGAAGTACATTGCGTCCTTTGGAAACAGAGGGCGAAGGCGGGTGTGTAAGTTCCTCCGTTGTTGATGCGACCAGAAGCCTTCAGATCCTGACCTGGTCATTGAGGAATCCTGCCTGCACTCAACTACCGATCCGAACGCATCTTTGTATGTCATGCAAGTGGTCGGATATGGCTCCGGAAATCGGTTCATGAGCTGAGAATGTCGCAGATCCCGCCATGTGCTAGGTGCCTTAATGACCTCGACGTGTTCGATCTCCAAGAGTCTGATCCCCCGTACTTTGAGCCTGAGCGGCATGGTGAGTCTTGGCAGGCCCATGTCCGGGAATGTAATACTTCGAAGATGTTTGCAAAATGAAGAGTCCGGTGACCATGAATCAGCACTGATGCCGATTGGCTCGATGTTCCAAGGCCGCCTCCAGTCAGGAACCCATGTAGGGAGATCATCCGCGTCGTAGGAGCCATTAACACACGAGAGGAACCTAATCGGATTCTTCTCCTGAACCTTATACCACGCCCAGATCGACCTCGTGTATACCTCAGCCAAAGCCATGGAGTAGTCTACCGTTGGCAGCCATCCTCCATGTCCCTTGGCGATGCCGATGAGTGCGAAAACCTGATCCCGAGGATCCGTGGCACCGCAGCCCCTTGAGCGCATTTGCAGCTTGATGAAACAATTTGCGATTGACATGTCCCTTACGCATCGCGAATCCTCGCCCAGGGGTCTTCTCATCGCCTCTGCAATAGCTGCACGTGTTGAAGTTCGGGAGGTCTCTAACATCAGCACGTTCGACACATGCGATTCGAATTGCAAACGTGCCCGGGTGATCACGTTGCAGGCATCGATAAGGGCCTTCCACTGGAGGCTAGACTTGTCGGTAAATATAATGATGTGCTCTGATAGAACAGCTTCTTGAATGATCCAGACTCGATGGAACCACGGCAGCATGAGGAAAGCGTCGAAGACGTCCCAAGCTGTTTTCAAGCTTTGTCCGTATGTCTCTTCTAATCGGGGGCTTGATTGAAACGACACTGGCATCATTAAGAAACCTAGAAGGACGTTGTGGAGCTCCTCATCTGGTACGTCTCTCATGCTTGCGAAATGTTCGATCGTGACAAACGCTGCACTCATACCCTCATCGTGGTCGCCGAGGTACGCAACTGTGAGAGTCGCAAGGCCGAAGATATCTCTCATAGAGCTGACCTGTTCAGACTTCTCCACCATATCTTCCTGATTGATGCAAAGAGAGTCGATCCACAGGGGTCGAGAATTACGTTCATCTCGCAAACCTTTGAGAACCTTCCGTAGATTCTCTGTTACCATGATATAACCAGCTGGCGATATGTCACGAACTGGCAGAGCAGCATGATCTGTGAGACTGGCCGCGTAGATCTTGTGAACGCGGTCATTGTCGCCCCAAACGTAAGAGACCGCCACAAAGCCACTGAGACCTGGCTGCAGTGTCTGGAGTGTGACGTAGAGCTCATCGTCGCTACGGCCAGGATGTAAGTGAGCAATGCGGAATTGCCCTTTGGGTACACGGTCGTAGCGATAGGCGGGCAAAGCTTCTAAGTCTTTTGCGTCCATGGCAACCTCAAGTCGATGGCATCGTGATAAAACATGATATAAGTACTTGATATCAGAGAACGCAAATGATAGGTACCTTACTTTATATGCCTTGCGTAGATCCCCATCCGACTGTCGTTGAGAAGAGCTGAAGCGAGGGGCGGGCGCTTATGCAGGCTGCGCCACTTGGCAGCCATAAAGTCGTGAAAACAACTCTGCCCTGGCTTGCATCGTGTGACAAATCAACGCTTAGTATCTCTGGAGCGTCCATTGACCATACAAAGCGTTGTGAGTCACATGATGGGAACTGTCGAAAATGACCTTGAAGTGAGAGGTATTCGTGGGAACCTGGATTGGACCAGCTCGTCACCGAGGGAAGATGCATGTAGAGATCGTTGAGGTTGGATACGAGCAGATGATACTTCATAGAGCCTTGAGTTTATCTGACTGAAAAGCTTACCTTCCCGCATCGTCGAGGAGCATTGCCTCGACATTGGATGGAACCGACGTGAGGTTGATGCATGATAGGTGCAGGGTATGTAAAATCGATAACGGGACTTGATCCCAGTGTCGTCAGTTGCGGGGCAAAACCGATGGAGGGGCAACTTCCAAAACTCGTCTGTCTTGGGACGTCGACCCCGCGATCGCTGTGACTCGAAGCTCCTAAAACTTTTCGGCCACTTTTCATCATCACATCAACGTTTCAGGGACCCTGAATCGAACCGTCACAATGGCCGATCTCGACGTCGCAAACTTCCCCGCCACCATCCAGAAGGCCGATTTCCGCACTGCCGAGCCTCTCCTCAAGCAGCTCGACAAGCACCTGACCCTCAGGACCTACATCCGTGGCTACCAGCTCTCCGACGATGATAAGAACATCTGGACTGCTCTTCAGGGCAGCAAGGTCACCATCGGTCTGATCCGAAAGGGTGCCCACCCCAACATCACCCGATGGTTCACCTTCATTGAGAGCTTCCACCCGGAGGTCAAGGATGCTGTCGCTGGCGAGAAGAAGAAGGGAGAGAAGGGCAAGGCCAACTACAACATTGGTCTGAAAGGCACTGAGAACGGCGTTGTCACTCGTTTCCCTCCCGAGCCTTCGTGAGTCTGACTCGGTTCCGGAGATCCTGGCATTCAAATGCTAATTGTTCGTCACAGAGGCTACCTACATATCGGTCACGCGAAGGCCGCCCTCCTCAACGATTACTTCGCCCACGAGGCTTTCTCAGGCAAGCTGATCCTCCGATTCGACGACACCAACCCTTCCAAGGAGAAACAGGAGTTCGAGGACTCCATCATCACCGATCTCGCGCTTCTCAACATCAAGCCCGATCAAGTTTCACACACCAGCGACTACTTCAAGGAACTCTACGAGGTGTGCGAGCAGCTTGTCCGCGATGGCAAGGCCTATGCCGACGACACCGACCCCGAAATTCAGAAGGAGGATCGCCGTAACAAGCTTGCCAGCAAGTGCAGAGACCGCCCTGCTGAGGAGAGCTTGGCTAAGCTGAAGGAGATGAAGGAGGGAACCGAGGAGGGCAGGCGTCACTGCATCAGGGCGCGTATCGCTTTCGACTCCAGCAATGGCGCGCTCAGAGATCCCGTCATCTACCGATTCCCCAACTTCGCCGACAAGGAGCCTGCTCCTCATCACCGTACTGGATGGGAGTGGAATATTTATCCCACCTACGACTTCGCTTGCCCCGTTGTCGACAGCATCGAGGGCGTCACCCACGCCTTGCGCACGACCGAGTATGCCGACCGCAACGAGCAGTATCACTGGTTCCTCGAGGCGACCAAGATGCGCCCGGTTCATCTTTGGGACTTTGCCCGCATCAACTTCATCCGCACTTTCCTATCGAAGCGCAAGCTGACCAAGGTTGTCGACACTGGCAAGGTCAGCGGCTGGGATGACCCTCGTCTGCCCACCGTTCGAGGTATCCTTCGCCGTGGTCTTACGGAGCCTGCTCTGCGCGAGTTCATGTTGACACAAGGCCCCAGCCGTAACGTTGTGACCATGGACTGGACCAAGATCTGGGCCATCAACAAGCGCATGCTCGACCCCGTTGTCCCTCGTCACGTTGCCATCGACGAGAAGGATCGTGTGGTGACCACTGTTCTCGGTGGACCTGAGAAGCCATACTTCGAGGACAGGCCGAAGCACGCGAAGAACCCTGCTCTCGGTCAGCGTGCTTTCCGCTTTAGCAGCACTCTTCTTCTCGAGCAAGTCGACGTTGCCAGCTTCGCGGAGAACGAGGAGATCACCCTCATGAGCTGGGGCAACGCCATCGTACGCAAGATCACCAAGACTGGAGATATCATCACCTCGGCTGAGCTCGAACTCCACCTTGCTGGCGATTTCAAGACCACTGATAAGAAGGTCACATGGCTGGCGGCTGATGATGCTGAGGCTAAGCTAACTCCTGCCGAGTGCTGGGAGTTTGGCGACCTCATTACTAAGGACACCCTGGAGAAGGACGATAACCTTGATGACTACCTCAACCCCGTCACTGAGAAGATGACCCCGGCTCTGTGCGATGCCAACCTCGTTGAGCTCAAGGCAGGCGACTTCCTGCAGCTCGAGAGGAAGGGATACTTCAGAGTCGACAAGGCCGCTGGAGAGGGCCCTGGTGGTAGGGCTGTGCTGTTCAAGATTCCCACCGGCGCTAACAAATAGGCGAGACCTCGGTCTAGGTCAAAGTGAATTTGAAAATGGGCCATTATGTCTAGTCAACAAATGCCACTGATGATATTGAGAAGCCATGTCCGTACTGTGCCATCCATGTCCGTCTATTGCCTCGGAGTGTATCGCTCATTAGCGGCGATAGCTTGCGGAGTTTCGGACGTTTGCTACGCCTGGACCAACGTCGAGAAGAGGGTCATCGTTCTTGAGTCTCAGCCTCCTACGTCAAGTGTGAGTGCTGCTGTGGCTCCTTTCGATCTAGGAGAGACACATAATGACATTCATATATCGGTCCGAAGTAGAACCTTTGGTAGAACGAAGTGCACAGCCATGGGTGATGGTGGGCTCAACTCAATATTCGGAGACTGCCAGTGGCGAGCTGTGAATAGAAGGAACAATGTACGCCTCACATGAGGCTTGATTGAGCTCATGTTTGCACTCGATACCGAGGCTCATATCGGAGAGAAAGAGATCTCGTAATGAACGAGGCGCTTGTCTTTGACCCTCAGTTTTACGGCCAACCAGGGAGTGAACCCAGGCTCTAGGTAGATGAGTGATGATCAGCTGAGAGACGGTTAGCAAACAAACGTTGCTGTCTCTGGTATATATACCGCCGAGTTGCACCTGAGCTGTGTCGTCAATCGCTCGTTGGTTCAAGCATCTACCTCAACAGTATTCGAACACAGTAGATACGTACAAGGCTACCAGTCACTTTTTCAATATGCCAAACTGCCCCCTACTTATGGCTCTTTTCCCATTGGTGAGTCCCAGCCAGCTACGTCTCTTCAGGAGGCTAACATGTGCACAAGATATTTGGTCTTCCAACAGCCCCAGGGACGAGTGATATAGTGACCTTCGGCGGCATGGCCAAGGATATGGTCACACGCTCTGATGGCAGCCTCGCCTTCGTCAACGGCAGCGTCACTAGCTACGATGCTGATCACGTGGTGATTGACTACCGCGGTCTCACTTCCGCCGAGATTGCTTTCCTGGACACTATCGAAGAGCATCTGGGAAGACGGGAACTTCGTAATTGGCAGAGGAACTCAGTGGACGAAATGGGGCCAAGAGATTTGCAGTCCGCCTGTCGCTTGCACCAAGAGCAGTACTTGCTCGGGATCGTGCTCGAATTGTGTAACGGTCGGATGGTTCCCTATCAGCTTTTGCGCACAGTGATAGGGAGGCTCGAAGGACTTACACCCGAAAGCAGACTATAAGTTTGTCGCGCATTGGGGTGGTCCAATACCAGATGTATACGCCAGGCAGTCACTGGAATTGATTTCTTCCTCTATTTTACTCTCCAACGCTTGCAATGCTCAGGACGCCACTAGAGCGACCCACGGGATTTGGAATCTACGGCGTAGCACCGGCCTAACAAAGTCTGGGCCGAAGGCACCTGCTGCGCCACTGGTGGAGTGATGCGGTAAATGACACAGTTGGTGAGAGGCTTGAGTAGCGTGTATCATGGGATTTCAGGCAGTCGAGGCTACCATTTGCGCTAGACCTCTGCCGTAGATGAACAGTCTAGGCAACATAGCCAGCAACAGTTCACGATCGGGCCCGTGGAGTTGGGTACTGGCTGTGAATTCGTCTGTCGCCGCACTCGATTAATCCTTGTCCTTTGCCGAGACCACTGAGGACCTTATATAGACATTGCTGTCGCCAAGGTGAAGACGTCTCCAGGTGAATCTCCACACAACACCAACACAGCGTCTTTCTCTACAGACAACTGCCCGTCGTCATTTACGTCGACTGGTACCGGAAGCCTGGCTGGCAGCGCATCTCACTCTGCTTCAATCGAAAGATCATGTCATCTGCAATGGACGAAATCGCATCCCGACTCGAACAATGGCAGAAAGACCAGCTCCAAGAGGTCGCAGACGGTATGCTCAAGATCTACCGTACTCTGCAACGGATGCAATTCCTCGACAGTTACATGATCGAGGAAGGCCCTCATGACCTCGAGGGAATGCTTCCAGTGTACAAGGATCTCAAGATCGACGACTCGATCATCTACCTATACAGCATATTGCCGTACGTCAACGAAACAGTCGACTTTTTCAAGCGAGGTGCCACGCTGGATCTTCGCCAACAGGATAATATGGACGAGGCTAGAAACCCGCTGTACGATGAAGATCACGACTTGCATCCTTGGATGACAGCCTTATCGTCCATATCTAATCATAACGTCGCTCTCATCTATGATGCCAAAAGACACGTGATCGGCATGTTTGAACAAGAGTACGATGGGAGTGCTGACCCAGGGATTCGTTCGCCGACGCCGGGCAGCAGTTGCCATGATGAAATGGACAAGACAAGCACACCGCATGAGGATAACACCGATATGACGCAGGATAAAGATGGAGATGACAACGATCAAGATGAGTATGATCCAGACGAACCTTGGGCTGAGATGGAGGCTAGATCGGCTCCAAAAGTTCTTCGCGACATTGTCGGCTGGTACGAGAATCTTGAAGAGCTCCCCGGAGATGGCGAGTTTGGAGAGTGGGACAACAAAATCACCAAGCCTCTGTACATTAAGCACGGTTGGCCTAGTGCTGAATTCGATGGGGAGGCTTTTCTCGTGGCCAAAGTGATCAGAGAAGCCCAAGGAGAATTCAGCAAAATCGAAGACAGCAATGAGAACCCAGTGTTCAACCTCGAGGCTCAGCTCCGGGGCCGTATTTCTCTCAACAATGGGAAATGGGGCTTACAGTACTACCAGGGCATCATAGACAGTACGAACGACCCTGAAGAGGAATGGAAAGCACGCTGGAAGATGTTCACGATAAATCGCGAACGGATCAACCTGGAAAGGAGCATACGAGAGGCGAGAGAGAAAGCGGACAAGATGCCACGGGACAGTGTCGTGTCAAACGAGCACCACACTGTGTTCCAGACGCTCAGCAGCCATCTTGAATACTACCAGGACAACTTGAAGACCTTGGAAGAGAAAGTACGGGAGGCTGGAGGCCAAGACAAGGTATCCAAGGATGAGCGCAGCAAGGTGCTCAAATTGCGGAAAGAGGCTCGGATCTACGGAAAGGCGTGTGAGACGTACAAGAGGGAATACAACGTCACAGCGACGGAGAGACCGAAATACTACGATGGCGAGATCGACCTCAGAGAACGCCTGTGGCACTTTATGACAAGCCTGGAGGGGAGCAGGGACGAGGTAGCTGCCCTGCGAGAGTTCCTTGCCGACATGCCAGACAACGTCAAGGGGGCAAGGGTGGAGGCAGAGTCCTGCTTGAAGAGAGAGTCGAATGCACGACAGCAGGCACTGATGGAGATAGAGAAATTCGGGGGCTTGTTGAGAGCTGCTGGCTATCAAGGGTGGCCACTAGATCGACGAGTATCATGATCATAGAGAGACAGGGACAGGGCCCTTTTTGGAAGTACTGATGCTGGAGTATTTACACCGTTCGTCGCGAAGCAGATGTCCTTGATTTGAGAGCTGGAGCAATTCTGCGTTTCTTTTCACGAGAAGGAGGGATCATCTTTGTCGCAAGACATGATCTTGTTGCCAGTCTCGACTACACATCAGCTGTAGAGCCACCGTAAGAATGAATCTAATAAGTGTGAGTCACAATCCAATGCGTTCTTGTCGACCGAAAGTTGCTTACTGTCTGGTCAGCGCAGCCTGCAGGCGTATTGTACAGATATGCGCCCGTGTTGATGAACAGCTGCTGACCCTCGCACACCAGCCAGGCAGCCTCATTCGGGCGAGCAATGTCGCTCGTGTGCCACGTCAAAGTGTCGCCCTGGAAGCCAAAAGTACCGTAGTCGTTCTTCTCCTTGGAGAACCAAGTCTCGAGCTTGCGTTGCGTCTTGTCGGCCGGGTTCTCAACGTGCATGTACAGCTCGCCGCCAGCGCCCGTATTGTAGACGAGCTGACCGCTGACAACATTGTACTGGCCGGCGTGGTTGGCGGCATCGAGGAATGCGTCCGAGGCGAGGCCAGTGGGCTTGGTTTGCAGGTAGGAGTGGAAGTTGGGGGCAGCGACGCCTCGGATCCAGTACCAGCCAGACACAAGAGTCGAGCCGGGGTTCGTCCCAGAGCCAGTTCCCGTGGGCTGAGTTGCTGTGGTCGAAGTGCCCGTTGGTCGCGTTGTAGAAGTAGCAATCGTTGACCGTGCCGTGGACGATGAAGATGTTCCAGGACCGGGTTGACACTGCGAGTAATGCGGACCCAGGGACTCGCAATGGTAACCTTCAACGCACGTAGTCGGTCCTTGCCAGGAATAGCCACCACCTGTGATTGATCTGTCAGTCTTGAGTTCGGGACACTGTTGTGGTGACTCACATTGCATCCATGGCTGTCCTTGAGCAGCTGCTCCTGTCGCGAGGGTTGCCGCGACGGCCAATAAGCTCGCCTTTGGCACCATTGCGACCGTTTCGTAAAAGGCGGTGACGATCGTGAGGATAAGGAGTATTTGATAGTTCTAGAAATAACCGTCGATCCCGGGATCCGGAAGTTAGCATAAGTATTTATATAGTCTTAGCTATTACCGCAATAAGGTGCGGAGGATCATCCTGGCATGGCCGGGAAACTGTCCGGTTGCCATCAATATTGCTTACAGGGATCAAGCTCAGATCTTGAAAGTGACATATTCAATATGCCAAATTAGATGATCAGATCCAAGAGAGATGGTCCGGCTCGGCGGCTACCCTCCGTTGGCGTCTCCTTGGCTGGATTTGGCCGACACGCACTTCACAGATCTCCGAAATCAGCACTCAAAGGGAAGGCCAAAAGAAATCGAGATGAATCTTTGATCCCAAGCTCGGATGTCTGACTGCATATTTTACTCGATATTATGTAGGCTTTTCAAGAAGAGCATATCCCGTCCTCAACCCAGCAGAATGTTGTAGGTTCACAGTTGCGCAGATAATCTAAAAGGCAGGCCAATGTATTGTAACGCTCGCTAAATATTGATGTTCTCTTGTAAAGACACCATCATCTAATGTTTGCAGCCACCTGCTTCATTCTAATCTCATCACTTAGTTGGTGCTCGAAGGGCTGACACGCTCAACCATCACTGCCTCGGAGCTTTTTTCCTTCTCGTCAAAACCCTCGAGTCCGCCATCGAGCTTCTCAACAGTCGTGCGGCTGAAGTGCCTCGCGGGGATCTCCATCTCAAACAGAACATCAAGCTCGGCGATAGTGCGGCCCTTGGGCTCAGGCAAGCGCCAGAAGGTCCAGATCGCACAGCAGAGACAGCTGCCGGCCCAGAAGAAGCCGGACTTTGCACCCCAGTTCCAGGCGGTAGGGTTGATCATGAGCGGAGTGAGGATGTTGGTGACGATGCTCATGACGTTGTACAGAGCGCGGGCAGCGACGACGGACTTTGTGCGCAGACGGGTAGAGCTGAGCTCGGATACGAGGGAGTAGCAGATGGGACCGACGGTGCAGTTGTAAGTGTAGGCGTAGACGAGGAGCAGAGCGCCAATGGCCCATTGCGCGGTGGAGTTGTCGCGACCGGCGAGAGAGGCACAGCCGATGCTGACGAGGAAGAGGGCCATGATGAGCTGGCCAGAGAGGTAGAGTGTACGACGACCGAACCAAGCCATGAGGAACCAGGATGTCAGGGTTCCCAGTGCACCCAGAGCGTACTGCACAAGGGACATGGTGAAGCTGTTGGAAACATCCATGCCAGCAGACTGGAAGAATAGAGTCGAGAAACCCATGAAGGTGCTGCCGCACAGTGTCTGGATAACCCACGTAATGCAAACTGTCTCTGTACGACGAAGAGAAGTGCCACGGAACAGATCCAGGTACGTCGTGCCAGCTTGCGCCTCCTTCTCCATCTCGTTTGTGTGGACCATCATGGAGATCGTCTCGTCGGGGTTGAACTCGATGCCGGTGTTTCGGTTCGTAAGGCGGAATAGGGACTTCTTTGCATCTTCAATTCGGCCCTTGCGAACAAGCCACCAGGGGGACTCGGGGGCCAGCCAGATGCCGATGGAGAGGGGAATCGGCCACATCCACTGGAGAGCAAAGGGGATTTTGTAGGCCCATTCGTCGTCACGCTCGGCCATGCCACGGAGGACACCAGAAGCGAGGAACTGTCCAAGAACCCAACAGAGGTTGACATAGGTGGCTGTCAAAGTGTAAGCGTTGACTTTGAAGTGAGTGATAGCTATCTGACTTACTCAGGTACGCCCTCAGATGAGTAGGGCAAACGTCTGCGGCATATGTCGTGGTAAGAGTCTGGAAGCATCCCCATGGAACACCTATGAATGTTTTGTCAGCTTCTGTGTCCCTAGACAAGCCAGATCTTACATACCAATGAGCATCTCTCCAATAAGAAGCTGAACATTTGACTCGGCGAAGAAGAGAATGAAAACAAAGGCAGCACACCCTGTCAGAGCACCGACGAGTGTCTTGCGGTATCCAAAGCGATCGCCAAGAATACCAGCCAGGAACAGACCAAGAATCTGGCCACATAGCGTGCCATTTGACAATCCAGACTGCCATGCAGCCGTAAGCTGATACGAGCCATCTGGCTGTTCAACGCCAAACTTGCGTTGAAAAGCTGGCTGGGCATAGAGGTTGTTGAGCAAGACCATGTCAAAGCCCTCCATGACGATGCAAGTCGACAGGAAGATAGACCAGAAGCAGGCCTTGCGATAGAGGCGCAGAGACTTGAAGAGCCCCATGTTGTGTTCGGCCTCGATGGCATTGGCAGCCTCGTGGACGCGAGTCTCCTGCTTGAGGTCGAGGTCTGCCATGGGTGGCGGACGGACCGTAGTATGGTCCTCGATGGTGTGTGAGGCCATGACTGCAATATGAAGCGAGGATCAATGAATATCAATCAGGATGATTGAGATTGGAGAGGATTGGCAAAGCCGGATGGGGTGATGATAATTCTCAACATCAGAAGAAAGGGGATCTCTCAAAGTCTTTATAGTTGATCCATGTTGGAGCGTTCGATACCGATGCAATCGATCCATTTGTCGCAAGAAGCACAGGATAGAACGGCAGCGCCACTGTCAATGGTCAATGGCAGAGACAAGTCATCGGTCCGAGGAATTTACTTTTCCTCCTCCATGGGGAAGACGATTCTCCCCGGGGGGCATGATCTGGGGGTGGAGCACACAAGGCCAACTCTGATCCCCGACGATGGGCTTTTTAGTGTCAATCACGCTCAAGATCATGTCGGTCCGAGATAGAGAGCCTCATCATTGGGTGATGAGATGATACCCCACGGGCAGACCGAACCGTTGTGCAGTACTGCAAACTGCCGGTCGCAGGAAACCGGTAAAGGCAATGCCGCTGGCGCAAAGTCTCTGGGCATTACGAGAAGCACTACCTGCGTCTGTGCTCATGGACGATGTTTGAACGATGAGCATGATGCCCGTTTATAGATCATGGCTTGCTTTGAGAACATTGGCCTTGTTGAGGCGTGGATGCAGGTACCATTGGGCAGCAGTCTGCACAAACAAATCGAACAGCGCTGTTAAGCAACGAGAAGTCGGCAACAAGAAGCAGTGTTCAATGTATGTGTGAGTCTCAAGTAGAGAGAGTGTCGTGAACGGCGGTCGCATTCAAGACTATCCACCCAATTGAGAAGATCGTAATGAGAAACTCATATGCACCGATTCGGCAATTCCCGCAAGTCGTCGATGACGAACATTTCACCCAAATCCCATCCAACTTCCCCGGATGAATATCAATGTCTATATAGATATAGATAAAGACGAGACGATCATTCGAGGCAATCATTGCGACGTCGGACCACTACCTGATCCCTCCCCAAAATGCCACCAGCTACAGAAAAGGAAATTCGCCGCCAGAGACGCTTGGCCGGCGATTTACAACTTTGTCGGACCGACGCTTCGCCAATCGCCTCTTCCGGCGCACATCCACATCGTCGCAATGCACACCACCGAGACTCCGCATGATCACTTGACAGGTCGCCAATCTCTCGGACCGACGCAGTTTCCATGCACCTTGTGTACCTTTGACTGGAGACCATTGCGACGAAGGAGTCATCCTGCCACCTTGCCGCGGGGATATTAGCAATCCAGCTCCACGTCTCCTCGTTATGTGGGGGAGCTCGTCTGGGGTTCCTTGGGTTTCTTGGGTCTTGACGCTTCCTTATAAGTCGACTTCCTCAATGCCCGTGCGGCTCTACTGTCGCTCAACTTGACAACTTCCATTCCAACATTCTTATCCTTTCTCTCGCCTGCTCCTGGATTTCAGTTCAGTAACTTTGAGCACCCGCAACCTCTGTTCTGCCTCTCTCTCTCTCTCGTGTCCCGTTCCTGTCTCAACCTCCTCCACCAACACAATCATGACAGTCAAGACCAGAACACAAGAATGGTGGAAACACGCAGTCGTCTACCAGATCTACCCCGCCTCCTTCTGTGATTCCAACGGCGACGGCGTCGGCGACCTCGTCGGCATCACCTCCAAGCTGGACTACATCCACAGCCTCGGCGCCAATGTCATCTGGATCTGCCCCATGTACGACAGCCCTCAGGTCGATATGGGCTACGACATTTCAAATTATGAAGATGTCTACCGGCCATACGGCACCTTGCAGGATATGGAGCACCTGATCAAGGAGACTCACGCTCGAGGCATGCGCATCATGCTGGAC
The DNA here is from genome assembly GCA_023628655.1 of Sarocladiaceae sp. R1802. Lineage (NCBI taxonomy): Eukaryota > Fungi > Ascomycota > Sordariomycetes > Hypocreales > Sarocladiaceae > Sarocladiaceae sp. R1802. Next base: position 844,098 of record JAMAKF010000007.1, read on the forward strand.
CTCGTCATCAACCACACATCCGACGAACACGCTTGGTTCAAGGAGTCAAAGTCAAGCAAAGACAGCGACAAGAGAGATTGGTACATCTGGCAGCCCGCAAAGTACGCCTCTGATGGCACTCGTCTGCCGCCAAACAACTGGCGATGCAACTTTGGCGGTGGCAGCGCTTGGGAGTGGGATGAGGCCACCCAGGAGTACTACCTCCACCTCTTCTGCAAGGAACAGCCTGACCTCAACTGGGAGAACCCAATCACCCGCAAGGCAATCTACGACTCCTCGATGGAGTTCTGGCTGAAGCGCGGGGTTGACGGTTTCCGCGTCGACACTGTCAACATGTACAGCAAGCCTCCCGGTCTGCCCGATGCGCCCATCGTAGATCCCGCTGCCGAGTACCAGCCTGCCGGCATGGTCTACTGCAACGGCCCTCGCATGCACGAGTTCCTCGGCGAGATGAACGACATCCTGACAAAGTACGATGCCATCACAGTCGGCGAGCTCCCCTGCACACCGGACACGGCCAAGGTGCTCAAGTACGTGAGCGCCGAGGCCAAGCAGCTGAACATGGTCTTCCAGTTCGACGTGGTCGATGTCGGCTTTGGTCGCACTCACAAGTACGAGACGACGCCCAAGAACTATACCCTCCCCCAGCTCAAGGACGCTATCGACCGAACCCAGAGCCTCATCAGAGGCACAGATGCCTGGACGACGGTCTTCATGGAGAACCACGACCAGGCTCGCTCAGTGTCCCGCTTCGGCAGCGACTCACCAGCCTATCGCGTGCGCAGTGCAAAGATGCTGTCCATGCTGCAGTGCTGCCTCAGCGGCACTCAATACGTCTACCAAGGCCAAGAGATCGGCATCGTCAACGCCCCCAAGTCATCGTACCCTGTCGAGAACTACCTCGACGTGGACAGCTACCTCTTCATGGACATGGTCAAGGCCCGCCACGGCACCGACAACGCCGAGGAGCTTGACAAGGCGTTCACGGCTCTTGCGCATTACGCGAGAGACCACGCACGTATCCCCATCCCCTGGAGCTCCAAGGGCAAGAACGCTGGCTTCTCGCAAATTGCTGAGAAGGAGGGCAAGACGATCGAGGAGTCGTGGATGAAGCCTCACCCTCTCGCTGGCGAGATCAACGTCGCATCACAGGTCGACGATCCGTCAAGTGTCCTCTCCTTCTGGAAGGAGATGCTCAAGTTCAGACAAGCGAACGCGACTCATCTGGTGTACGGAGACTACGAGGCGCTGCGCAGGGACGACGAGAACGTGCACTACTTTGTGAAGGTGGCACAGGGTGTTGACCCGCAGGTCCTGGTCGTCTTGAACTTCACGGCGGAGGAGCAGAAGTGGGAGGTTCCCAACCCCAGAGAAGGCGGTTTGCCGTCAACATCGCCACTCAAGTTGAAGCTGCTCAAGTCAACGCAGGACGGTGCTTCCGAGGAAACACTCTTGGCTCCATACGAGGGTCGGGTGTTCCTGGTCTCATAAATTAACAGACTGATCATAAACGCATTAATAGAGTATGAGATACTATGGATACAATGAATACTATCCTGTTCGCTTGCTTATTCCCAGCGTCTCCTTATCGACCGTCGAATGGTCAACATAGCCAAATATTAAGTGATCAGCTAGACGCCGATATGCCCCATTGTTCCCGTAAAGCCTGTGTCTTCTCCTGAATATACACTTTCTGCTGGGCATTGATCCTCTCGAATCCCAGGAGAAACTCCACCAGAAACACAAAGTCCTCCATCGGTGAGCGGTCTTCATACTGTGTCCTGCTTTGTGCCGTCGGTAGTGCAAGTACATCGGCTATCGTGCTCGTAATCTCGAATAGCTTTTCCAGAATGCCTGATCCGTGTGTCCCGATACTTGCCACACTTCCCAATCGAGTGACGAGTCTGCGAAGCTGGGCTGATAGACGACGAGCTGGGAAATGGAAAGATAAGCCCTCGTGCCCAGCTTCTGTGGGGTCTGAGCGCAACAGCCCAGACGATAGAGCTATTTGCCAGACAAGCGTTCTCATCCAGAGTCGCGTTACGAAAAGATCGGCCAATTGAAGCTCATTCAGAGATTTAAGGCCCTCAGCGGCCATCTTCTCCTGCAACGCCTCTGTTTCCACCTCATCCTTGTCGAGCTCGCTTTGCTTGGCTTCGATCCAGTCAGGGGTGACTGGGCTTACTGGCATAGCGAATGACTGTGCCGTCCAGAGCTCGAGGAATCTGGCATCGAGAACACAGAAGAGGCTGATGATGCGGTTGAACCCGGATTCCACGTGGAAGGGAATACTATCGTCGCCAGTCGGCAGCCCGCATGGCAGAGGCTGCAGGACGCTGGGGTAGCCAGCGGCGATGGTGAAGAAGCGCTCATGGATAAAAAGTTCCCAGTACATGCGACACCTCCTGGCGTTTTCGCGGGGGTCTGGTGAGAACTGGCCGAACGACTTGGCGTGAACCTGCATCGTCTGCACCATGCTGATTGCTTCGCGCAGTATGCCAAACTGCCGGTTGTAAACCTTGTACGCCATGAAGCAGATTTCCAAGTAGACGCAAGTTGCAACGCGCTTCACTGAAACAGTCAGGTCAGCAAGGATGCCGCCTCCGCGGACATTGCCGACATCTGCCTTCCTGTGAGCCTCGAGACTCATGGCCATGAGATCAGCCAGGGTGCGATGAATCTCTCTCGAGGTCTTTGACAAATTGATGGTGACTGCTCCATACGCGTAGACAAGGGCTGCATCCTCAAAGCTGTTGTGCATATTCTCAATCGCTGCCCTTATCTCTTCACTGGTGATGATGGGGTTGACGGGGTAGACCACTTCCTCAAAGTCGGGCAGCAGTCTGGTGAAGAAGTCATGGGAGTAGGGAGAAATCCCCGGGACGGGTGTCTTCGGTGAAGTCGCAGTCTCTGATGTGATGGATCCGCCATACGGCGAAGGGCCGTCTGCGGCCAAAGCACCGTGATGTGCCTCTGGAGTTGACGATGATAGAGGAGCTGGAGGCTTGCCGGTGCCGCTTTGACGAAGCTGTTCGACAAGTCTCCCTCTTGCGCCTACCGTGCGCTTCCTAGGCACAGACGATGTGGTACACTTGAGCGCGAGATGAGCGCACTGTGAACATGGGTCTCCTCCGTTGCATTTGACCTTGCGAAAGCGGCAGCCATCGCAAGCTCGCGTCGCTCTCGCGTTGTTGCCCATATCCTGAGGCGCCTCGGACACAGGGCGTCCGAAGTCCACTCAGCGTACCTCGATCATGTTGCTCCTTGGACGACAAGATGGACGAGATGTGGACGCTGAGGTGGTGGTGATGGTTCTTGTGATGGATTTGAGATCTTCAAGGGAGGGGCTTCATTTGCGGTTCCCAAAGACTAAAATGCGGGGGTGGAGCTAGGCTGCACAGCTCACTCCGGTTGCCGTTGTTGCTGGCCGTTTCCAGCACAAGAGCATGGCCATATAGGGATAAATTACGACGAGACCATGATGCAAGAATGGTCCTAAAATTTCATCAGAACAGCGCCGAACCTGGCTCTTTGCTCAGCTCTGCATCGGCTTACCTGAGTTCCCGTCAGGCAAAGCCCAGGCTAAGATACCTAGTCCGTGTTACCCTACACCTTCAAACATGACATCAGTTCAGCTGGCAGATCTCAAAGCAGGATGGCGATGCAGAGTTTGAAGCGGCTGTTGATGTAATATTTTCTTCTTAGATATTTCGAAGCGTAGGACTCAGCAATTACTTTAGACGTTGCATGCTCTTACATAAGCAACAAGCATGTGAGTAGGTCATAATAGTGATATCTAACCACGTGGGACTGAGTGACAGTCCATGGGATCGAATTTTGTTAGCCAGGGTACTAAGATAATTGATATACTAAACTCCTACGTTTATAGTAAATAGACTATTAGATAAGATTTGAGCAACCCGGAATTGTAATCATATTTGAGCTAATTATACTACTATTTGATATCTACTGAACTATTATTTTACGTCTGTGTGGGCGACACGTACTTGATCTAAACCCTTGCACTGTCTGCAACAGTAGCAACACCTAAGCACAAAACCCTGGTAAGTAGAATGTTTAACATATTCAAGCATTCTTTCTGTGGACATTCCATGCATATTAACAGAATTATACGTAGGGAATGATGTTAAATCGCCCGGTTTAACTGCTTTTGGAACTGAGACGACGCGTAATAGGCGTTGTCGGCACTTCACCGCCTGCGCTGCGCTGCCCTAAGCGCCCGCATCAGCACTACCTCCGACAGAGGGGCTTCAATGTGCGGAACTGAAGCCAACTGCCTCTGTAGAAGCCGCTCTCCGCCAATCATTAGGCGCTGGGTTAAGAGCTACAGTCTGAATGTTGGTTTTGTAAATTCAAGCCTTGTATGGAACTAAACACCTTTTATCTCCTGTAACAGGCTGCCCAGAAGATATGTCTCCTACGCATTCCCTCCGCTCTCGCATATAGAGCCCCCGCTCACTTTCGGATCTGTAGAAGCTTTGCCTTGGGGTTGCTTCTTCAAACAGATTGAAGACTTTAGATATTGTTTCTTGAACGTCTATTGTGTTTAGTCACTTACATGTATATGAAGTATGTTTTTACGCTGAAACGGAGAGAGACTTGCTGATCTGGATAAACACAGCTATTGTTTATGATGCGGTTTTTTCACAGATTCACTGACAGACGTCGCGCTCAAAACGTTAGCCAAGATGCAACCGGAAATGATACTTCTAGCTGGGCATCAGCTGGGGGCGAAGTATCCCATGAAGTCGAAGTGTCGACAAATGCGATGAATCGACTGCAAAACCAGCACAGCCATTCTGTGCCCACCAGATCACAGACTCAGAGCAGTGCGGCATCCCGATCTCCATTGTCGCCAGAGCCGTCGACACTTGCCGAATCGAGTACTATCGGCCTCAGCGTGCTTTACTGCCCGCCACATGACCATGAAGCAGATATCGTCTTCGTCCACGGTCTCGGCGGCACCAATCGGGGAACATGGACCAAGTCAAAGGACCCCAGCACCTTTTGGCCGCTCGAATTCCTGTCCATAGAGCCAGTCATCAAAGACGCAAGGATCTCAACATTTGGCTACAAGGCCAAGTTTCAGCCGGGCACAGCGAAAAGCACAATGTCAATCCACGATTTTGCTAAAGATCTCCTGTCCGAGCTGAAGTATGGCAGGGACGAGGATGACACAGAGGGCGGAGGACGCGGAATAGGCAATGTGAGTGTGAGAATTAGTGGAATACACAACATCTTTACCACAATTTCCGTCACTGACAAATGATCAGCGGCCAATCATTTTCGTTGTACACTCTATGGGCGGTCTGGTCGTGAAAGAGGTTCGTTGACACTGTCCAGACTATGACCTACATCTTTCTGTGACTTATATGACCTTCTCTAGGCCTATTTGCAAGGTCAAAATGACCCTCATTACGAGTACATCATCAAAGCTGTGTCTGCAATCATATTCCTCTCAACGCCACATCGGGGCACAACTCTAGCCGAGACTCTGAACCGAGTCCTTAGAGCATCGCTTATAGGAAGTCCCCGAAACTTCATTGCTGAGCTGAATACCAACTCCACAACCCTAGAGATGCTGAACGAGCACTTTCGACATGCCGCCCCGAAATTGGACATTATGAGCTTCTACGAGACTCGGCCGACTACAATCATTGGGAGAAAACAAGTAGTAAGTGGACGTGTTATCACCCTATATCAGCATAAACACTGATTTCGGGAAGATGGTTTTAGAAAAAGACTCATCCGTCCTGGGGTACCCTGGCGAGGTGTCGAAGCCGCTGTATGCAGATCATAACAGCATCTGTAAATATCAAAGCCGCCTCGACCCTTGCTATGTTGCTGTTCGCGATGTTCTTATGGACATGATCAAAAAGGCAAAGACTAAGGGTGGGTTATGCAGTAACAACACGGGGAATACTCTAGCTAACTGTCATAGCTTCAATCATACAAGCTAATGACCTTCAAACACAAATGCTCGCTCTGAGAGAGACTCTAGCTATACCGAACGCCCCAGACAGGGATTACAACTTCTTCCGCGGCCAGTGGTCCCATGGAACATGCTCCTGGATCTTGAGCGACGCCGCTTTTGCCGCATGGGTTGGCGATTGTCAGTCCCCTGAGCCTCGCATATTATGTATTCAAGGCAATGCAGCGAGTGGAAAGTCCATTCTCTCCACGTTCGTCATTCAACACCTGCTTGCCGAAGGCAAACTTTGCCATTTCTTCTTCATTCGATTTCACGATGAGAACAAGCGCTCAGTTAGCCAGATGCTTCGAGCTCTTGCGTATCAGCTTGCTCAAGGTCTACCGGAATATGGTTCCTGGCTCCGCCAGCGAAGCCAGTCTGGAATTGAACTTAACGCCTCTGACGCACGAACACAGTGGGACTTGCTTTTACACGACTACTTCATCTCTCATGATCGTGAAGCGCCCCTGTATTGGATTATCGATGGCTTGGACGAAGCTGAGGACCCAGCAGTACTGGCGCATGTACTTACGGATCTCCAACGTGCAAAGCTACCCTTGCGGATACTTATTACAAGCCGACCGACGCGCGAAATCAATCTCTCTATGAAAAGATTGAGTAGGAACGTGAGCCTCGATGTGGTGAATATCGAAGGAAACCATGGCGATATCCGAAAGTACGTGGACGAGAACATGGACCTTGCTGGTGATGACGCATACCAACGGGAGATCGAGACGCGTATTCTTCAGCAAGCAAAGGGGAACTTCTTGTGGGTTCATCTGGCAGTGGAAGAGATCAACCAGTGCCAGACAAGTCGTGATGTGAACCAAGTGCTTCACGACTTCTTACCGGGTATGGACTCGATGTACGCAAGCATGGCAAGGGCTGTGTCCAAGCAGGCTAAGATGGACGATCCAACGCTTGGAGAAAGGATTCTGCAATGGACAGCCTTTTCTCAGAGACCACTGACAACAGATGAGCTTGTCGCTGCGCTTGGGAACGACGGGATCTTGGATCTCAAGCGTACGATTGGACAGCTCTGTGGTGGTTTCGTTGTAGTAGACGAGACCGGCGTTGTTACCCTCATCCATGAGACCGCGCGAGAGTATTTAACTCGCGAACAGATGGATACAAACACCATGAAGCTGGAGCGGGAGGCCACCCACGACAAATTGTTCCTACGATGTACTGCCTTGCTGATGGATCCTTCACTCAGGAACCAGGCCAACCGCAACCAAAGCCCTACATTCTTGGACTACGCAAGCAGCGCGTGGTTCTATCACCTGGAAAATGGACGATCACTGAACGAAGAGAAGTTCAACTCACTGATAAAGTTCCTTGAAAGCCGACAAGTCTTACTGTGGATTCACGTTATTGCGAAACGGAGGCACCTTGACGTACTTCTTAGTGCATCACGATCTCTCAGAGCCATTGTCAACCATGCTCGAAGTGTCGACCACCGAGCTTCGTACACATACCAGCAGGATTTTGCCCTCTTTGAGAGCTGGGCTGTTGATCTAGTCAAACTTGTCGGCAGGTTCGGGACAGCTTTGCTTTCAACACCTGATGCCATCTACAAGCTCATCCCTCCATTCTGCCCCAAGAGCTCCATCCTATATCGCCAATATGGCCAACAGGAAGAAAGAACTCTCAGGGTGTCTGGAGTCTCACAAGAACAGTGGGACGATTGCATCGCTAGGCTTCATCTTGAGGATCGTGCAATGCCTTCTACAATCCAAGTGACTGGAGGTTGCATCGCGATCCTTGCAAACAAGCGGAACCAGGCAATCATTCATTTGTTTACCGCAACAACATACGAGGAGATGAGACGAATCAACCACCCTGAGAGAGTGCACATGATGCAGATTGACGGCAAAGGCGAAACACTTGTAAGCTACGGATGGAAAACAACTCAAGTTTGGAGCCTCGCGACCGGGAAGTGTCTCCAAACCGTCCAGAACCCGAGCACAAGGCCTCGTCCGCTCTCAATACTCTTCGTGGAATGCTCTAGAAAAGTCCTATTGTGCAGCGACGACGGATGTATCCGAAGCATCAACATCCACGAGGGCGGCGAACAGTGGCAAATTCTCAATGCTGTGAAAGAGAAGAGTCTTGAGGACACCCTGACAATCCTCAACAGTCCTTTGTGTGCCGCACTGAGCCCAGAAGGCGATATGGTTGCCTTTGGGTACCGTGGCCATCCAACAACAGTATGGAATCTCGCCATCAACGAGCTTGCCAGGCAGTGTTACGTATGGAGCCATGGCCAAAGCGATACTGACCGTCAGGTCCGCACACTTGGCGAGGTTTCCAAGCTCGCATGGCATCCAACCAGCGGCGCGATCTTCGGATTACAGAGGGACGGACTCCTATTCAGATGGGACACAAGCGAAGAAGATGCGAGCGCCACAGTTCATGCAGGAGCTGATTACCTCGACGTGAACAAGCAAGGCTCTCTCATCGTTACTGGCGATGCAACTGGAACGCTCAAAATCTATACCTCTAGTGATCTGACTTTGGTCCACAAGATTCATTCGCCAGACTTCTTACTAGGTGTCGCAATCAGTCTAGACTCAATGCTTCTGTACGAACTCCGAGGGTCTTATGCGACGGTTCGGGATTCAGATGCTCTTGTACACTGGAGGCAGATATCTGAACTATCTGACTATCGTGTGCACACCAGCGATGGAAATGGCAGCACAGGCACGTCAGACCAGGTTGCCAACACCACTTTTGCCGGTGCCGATGTCATCACTGCCATCGCCGCTCAGGACACTGGACTATTGTATTGCTATGGCACCGGACAAGGCGTGGTTGCACTTGGCGAGATTGGGAAGGGGACGCTCATGGAAGTGCAGCGATCGCCGAGCTTCATGTCCATCGAGCACATCTGTTGGAGTGATGATGGTTCGCTCCTAGCCAGCATCGATCTGGGCCGCGAGATCACTGTGAGGCTGGTTACTAAAACAGCGACACCCGGTTCACGGTACGAGATTCGTGAATTGGTTCGGACAAAGTTCCCCCACGGCTTGGCGCGCATCGAACAGCTACTCTTCCAAAACAAGAAGCATCAGTTGTTGGCAATATCGTCGGCCGAGCTTATGGTCGTTGATATCGAACAAGACGCCTTGAGAACTGTTCCTTTGCCACGAGACCTGCCGATGGTGAAATGGGTCCCGCACCCAACACATGAAGATCAACTATTAGCCTTCGGGATCGCCCAAGTCTACACTTTTGCTTGGTCTTCGCTGGAACAAATCGATGTACAGACTTACAATCCTTCACCTCTTGTCGTACCTGAGATAGCCTCCGAACCAGGCGTATCTCACGGCGCTCAAAGTCTCCAAAAGCACACGGAGACGGTTAGGAAGGTTCTGATTTGCCGGGGCTCCCCAGAAGTCATGGTTGAGATCGGCCGAGGCCCAGTGCGCGGCAATAAACTGTCGATGCACCTGCTCTTCACCTTACATACCCCGAGCGATAAGACAGGCCGCCTGGATGGGCTGGCCTACAAAGTGATACCCCAAGCTATCGCACTGCGCATCGGAGAGCCTCTGGCTATTCTTTCTACTGGGAAGCTCTTGTTCCTCGACGTCGAGAAATGGATGTGTACTTGGAGGCTTCCCTCTACCCCGCCACAGAATTCAGATTTGAGGAGAAGTTCCCAGAAGGCTGCTTCAGAAATGATTGATCGTCGTTACTTGCTGCCTGGAGATTGGATTCCTGGCAATGAAGTGGCGTTATGTGCTGTAACACGAAAGGGTACACTGATATGTCCAAGGAACGGGAGTATTGCGACGGTGGAATATGTGAGACCATTTTGAAGATTCATATCAAACAATGTAGTACCCTTGCGGCTTCACCCCTTCCCCACCAACAGAAATAGTCAAACTGTGTGGAAACGGCCTTCAAGGCAGGATCTCCGTCCTCTCTACGGGGTGACCGAGACGAGTTGATCACCAGGCCGCCACGTCTGCTACTCCATCTGCCGCACATAGAAAGCCTATTTGGTTTCTAAGCTCTTCACACATTGGTCACGTAGTCTCAAGCAATATGCGCCTTGTTTTGAAATGGAACCATGGTAATGTTATCATTTAGACTTTATAAGTGAAGAAAAGCAGGCCTGCCCGTTGTGGAAATGAATCACGACCGTGACCCTCGTTACATACAATCGTAGAGAGTTTAGCTGACAGTGATGCTGGCAGAGCCACTGCTCTGGTATCCCTCAGAGGCGACGATCTGGTAGTTGTGAGTTCCAAGTGTCATGCCGTGCTGAGCCCAGGCGTCGAAGTGAGCGCCGACGTTGACAGTGCCGCCGACACGGTGGTTCTCTCGGACGGACCAGTACTGCTGGAAGGTCGAGGTGCCCTCGATGGAGGGCTGGTTGGTGCGGGTCGTCTGCAGGATCTTGTAGGTGCCGTCATCGACGTCGACGGTGCCCACGACCTGAGCGGCGGAACTGGGATCGTAGCTGCCGAAAGTCTCGACGATGTAGTACTCAACCTGAAGTTTGATCAGTAAGTCGGCTGCAGAAATGCGTGGTTTCACGCAATGCATCAAAGGAACTTACCAGAGGGTTTTGAGTCCAGCCGTAAATGCTCAGGTATCCGTTACCGCCGGTCTGGAAAGAGCCGGAGTAGGTGATCTCCTGGGCCTTGCCGGGGTTCCAGCCCTTGCCAGCGACAAAGTTGCCGACGTTAGACCAGTCGACGGTGTAGGAACCGGCCTGGCCGTTCTGGTAGTTGATGGAACCAGCGCCATCGGTCCAGAAAGAATAAAAGAAGCCGTTGTCAGTGCCTGTGCCGGTGGGAGTGCGAGGGGCGATCTCGGACTGGCGCTTGAAGTGCTCCTGGATCTCGGTGACGTTGAAAGGGAAAGCCAGCGCGCTGGAGATGGCGGCGGCGCCGAGGGCGAGAGAGCTGAAAGAGACCATTGTGGAGTTTGGGCTGAAGAAGGCGAGCAGAAGCTGTGTCCAGACGGTTGAGGTGATTCTCAAGATCAGCACTTGTTCTCGAGGATCCGCCAGGCCTCTTTATAGCTTCATCAAGTCATCGCCGTTTCGCGGGATGGACCCGATCTGGCTCATCCGGCTCAATCCCCGAAGAATCATATAGAGTGTTAAAGAGGGGCTGTTTCGACATGGCAACGATCTCCCACTGTTTCCGGCTCTTTTTGTACGAGATTCATGCGGGTTCCACAGGACTATTGCCGTGCACTGACAAGTCGAAACAAAGAGAGCTGAGCTGAGCTGAGTAGTTGGAAATCCGGGGTGCATCCGCCCGAATCCCGGAAGGGCAGGTTCCTTCATTTATCCGGGTGTAAGCCTCAAGTTTCAGGATACGTAGCTGTTTGGTCGAAAAGCCGCGATAGGACGCCAGCACCAGGGGAGCGCAAGGGAAGCAATATGGAAATCGGCACTTTGAGTGGAGCTATGCCCGGGATTACAGGGCCAAGAGATCTCGTGCCGGTAGTGATCTTCATGCATACTTGCCAAGGTTGGTTCTCCCGTTCGGATCAGTCGGCATCCTGACGACCATAGATGGATGAATGTACAGGAAGTTGCCTATTATGATGTTGTCAGATGCCCTCAAAGTGGTGCCATGGCGTGGAAGAATGATGACTTTGCCTGTTCTGCCTTCTTCTGCAAGACGACTACCGAACAAAGTACCGGAACCCGCCTCTATTACCGAAAGAAGGCCTCCTGGGACCTGGTGGCTCAGGTTGTTAGACTACCTAAAACAAGCTTAGAAACAATCCAAATCACGAGCTTGTACTGGCAGAATGCAGTAGGGCTTTAACCGGGCGCCGATCACCTTATATAACGGAAGGACGAGTCAAGCACCATCTGGTCGGCTGAATGCTGGAACTTATGACTCGGATCTTTCTCGATGACTCCAAAAAGCAGACAAGTTGGCAGATCCTCGTACCGGCAGCCTAATGCTCTAAAGGTCACATTTATGGTCTACGGACTTCACACTTGGGCGTATAGTAGCCACAGGCAACATCGGGCCCTGACAATCAGAAATGAATGCCCCTTCTACAAAGCTTTGAAGTCTCGGAAAATAGCTTTTTAATCACAGCGTCATTTATCTCGGGCAAAGGTCCAGCAGACTCCTGGTGCAAACAGCGCACAACAGGGATGATGCAAGCGGATGTACCCGACTGAAACAACGAAACAGGCCATCTTGGTTGCCACTACGCGCAGACCAGCTCATCGAAGAAGAAACGCCGTAAGAACATTCTGGACCAAGTGTGCTGGCAGGCAACTTGAGCTGAAACACGATGGAGCAACGAACTTCATGCGCTTAGCTTGACTCCGACCCACACACAAATCACTAAAGTCCATCGCAAGAGTAGATCAGGATTAGGTAGTCAGTGGTTCAGAAGGTAACAAGTCTCTGTTCTGCATTGTTGCAAACGAAAGAAATAACATGAGCCTTGCGGTTCGATTGCGAACCCTGGATGAGGTTCCAGCGTTCATGTCGTTGCTGTCAAATTTTCAGTGCCTATGGCAGCTTGGTCGATGTCGTACTCTCAGGTTCACGATGCTGCTCTACAGCAAGACTGTCAAAGCTCCAGAAGATTTTAAGCGACTGCTATCTGGTCAGATTGGCGTCTGAATAGTATTCGGCAAAGTCGGGGATCTTGAGAATAGGGTCGTGCTAACGATGCGAGCCTCTCGAGTGCAACACACGGACCAGCTTCCGGTGTTCGATGAAGTGGGACGAATGAGTGAAGAGAGAGATGGCCAGGAATGTCCTTGTGAGTTGACCAGAGCTGTGATTGAGGCAGTGCTTGAACCAAACTACAAGGTATGTCTGATGGATCCAGCTCATGCCTTATGAGCAGTTCACGCAAATCGTGCGAAGACATCGCAACCCCAGCGCGGCTTACATGAGCCTGGCACTTCTATTCTTGACCAACGGATCGTCAAAGCTGCTAGTAAACTTAGGAGGCTTGTGGATTTTTGACTTTGGCTCCGACTATGCATCACATCAGCGTTCTTCGTGGCAGGTCGTACGAGTGATGCCATTAGGAGCGCAAGGAGGTATGCTAAGACCTTCGTACTTCCTTTGAGTGCATCTAAGGCTTGCCAACTATGTCATCAGACAGTCCAAGACCAGCACTCACGGATTTCCGGGACATATCCTCGGTCCCGACTTGATACAGACAACTCATAGGTCAGCACTTGCGCAAGTCTGTTGCTCCTCTGCTCGTTGTATATGCGCTCCAATATCTTCCCTACGAGCATGTTACGACGCCACTGACTTCACAACTGAGGGCATCACGAAATTTGAACAATTGGACCCAATTCGATGGCGTCACTCGTCCAATGCTCATGGCGGCAGCAGCGAGTAACGAATGGCGCCGCTATCCCCGTGTTCCCGTAGACTATTGAACCATGTCAGAGCCCAATGGTCCCCATGCAGCTAGTTTGCAGCGTGTTGGAAAGTGAGACGCCTCAAAAGGCTGAACACCACGAGGGTCGGAGAGAACGGACACTTGACAAGCTTCCACTAAACCTTAGCACCAGAAGCCACCGGCAACGGCTGCCGATGCGGCTGGATCCTTGATCATTGAACATGTCGTCATAAGTCTGCATCCTCAATTATACATTACGGGAGGGTTCCTGAAGGTGCCCGTTTCGGGCAAATATTCTCCTTGCCGGCTATCCGGGGACAGACGCTATGGTCTACAAGGACGAGAGCGTTCAACTTACGGCTGGACTTACAGGCTTAGTTCACTTACATGCTGTCATGACGTTCTCTAGTCCCTCAGTTTAAGGCTCGCTCGCTCTTCGGCTCAGACGGCATCTCATGAAGCGACAGCCTGAAGCCATGAGAAGGTAAACTCAATGTCCTGACAGGCCCGAGCGGCTTGGACTCTCTGGCAAGCGATGCTCAGTCTGGCATCACGGGCCAATGATCGTGACCTCTCTCATACGTCTACAGGGTCCACGTCTTGTCGGTATACGACATCAACAAATGAGGATTCTGTGTGGTGACCTCTACTGCAGGCAGCCCTCAGAAGCAGCCATTGACGCAAGCTGACCCTTGATGCATACTAGGGGGCTCGCTGACGTTTCCTCCAGCATCAGATGGTGTGATTGAGGCCAATGAGGGATATGTGTCTCTGAAGCATGTGAAGTAACATGACGATGGTGGCTATCATCGGTGTTCCGATCATGAGGATGCGAATAGATGCTCGTCCTTGCGGGATGCCATGAATCTTTGTCCTCATTATATAAGGGAACAAGATCGCCCGTTTCTTCAAGACTCATCATCTCAGACAAATCCAGCAATCAGTCAAGACCCAGAGAGAACAGCCCCCTCTTCCATATAAGAGCAGCACATCCAGAACACTCAAACCCCCAACCACCTTCCATCACCATCAAACATCATGACTCAGCTCAGCAAGCTGCTCCTCGCTCTCCTTCTCTCTGCCAACCACCTCACCCTCGCAGCCCCTGTCAACGTGCTTATCGTTCATCCCCGCCAGCTCGCCGGCGAGGGCTCTCTGTTCGACTCTCTCTTCTCCGACACCGACAACGGCGTCGGCTACGGTGTCGAGAACGCAGAGGATAATATCGCCGAAGCCCTCGGCGGCTCTCCCTCCCGTGATGGAGGCACCGGAGGCTCTACTGGTGGTAACGGTAACCCACCGCCTCCACCACCACCACCTCAGAAGAGGTCAACTCTCCAAGCTCGCCAGGGCGACAAGATCGCAAACGGGGCTGCGGCAGTTTTGAGTGCACTGGGACAGGACCAGGCGGCGGACATTGTGGAGACAGACGGCGATAACATTGATGGACAGTTGACGGAGGATGCTGCGACGGCTGGACAGCAGTTCGGGGGAGATGAGGAGAACATCCTGGAGAGTGCTGGAAATCTAGTTCCCAACAAGTTGCCTGCTGCGCCGAAGGCTGGAGCTTGAGAACTTCATCATCCCAGCAGAGGATCGAGAACAAGTTGGAGCCGAGGGTCTGACAGGCTCTGCATCCATGAAGCGTCGTCTGGGTGAGGGGCCAAGCATCGTCTGGAACGAGGCGCAAGAGGGTGGAAAGTTGCGGCATAATGGGGAGCTTGAGTGGACATTCCGTTTGCCCTGATTTGCACTTTCCATAGCTTCCTTTGATGATTTAGATGTAATGCATTTCATGTTGTCATTCAAAGCCGTCTCGTTGTCTATATGCACTTCACTCTTCCGCCTAAACGCTAATGGTGCGGAACACACTGAACTCCTCACCCGTCGCGACCAGGCTGCCGGGTATTTGAGGGTGCCAGTGAACCTCCTTTGCATCCTTGAGGTAATGCACGAACAGCAATTGCGGCGGCACGTCCTTGACGCCAGCTGTGTCCTTGCTCTCCTCGTCATCCAGCTCGACAGCCAGATCCCACAGCGTGACTGTGTTGTCACCGGCTGCGACAGCCATGATGGAGTCATCGGTAGGATGCCACTCCACACTCGTGATCTGCTCCTTGTGAAAGTTGAAGCTGGCGAGGGGTTGAGGCTTCGCGCTACCAGCACCAGTTGAAGTCTTCCACTGACGAAGATCCCAAACACCCCAGGTACCATCATCGGCTCCGGAGGCAAGAAGGTGAGAGGTCTGGCGGGACCAGGACATGACGTTGACGTCGTAGTCGGAGATCTTCATGCTGAGGGCGGGCTTGCGTGACTTGGAGCGAGTATCCCAGATACGGACGGTGCCGTCGCTAGAGGCAGAGGAGAAGACGGACTGCTCGGAAGGAGACCATTGGATCTCCTCCACGCTGCTCTCGTGGCCCACGAACGGGCGGTTGTCAGTGACCCAGCCGCCGCCGTCAGTTCGAGTGGTCATGTAGATCAGACCGTCGTTATCGCCGGTGAGAAGCTTGCCGCCAGGAACAGTAGGTGACCAGTCGAGAGCGTAGCCTTCTGACTTGTGTGCGCGAACCGTAGAGATGGGCTTGTTCTGCTGAGGAGTGATGGAGGAACCCGGGTTGTCGAAGGAGGCGAGGTGGGGAGTGACATCGTGAATGAGGACCTGGGATGACTCCGACATGGTGGCGGTGAGTGTCGTGGGAGGTTGGTTGGGGTCTTGGTTCGGTATTTGGTGTGCGCGGATGCGGTTTGTGGCTGAGTTGAGAGGAATTGACTTGCTCTCGAGGATGGGGTCCGCGTCCTCATCATCGTCGTCCTCGTCTTCGTCGTCATCCTGCTGACGGTCCATCCTGCTGAGCCCACTGAACTTCATGACCATGAGCTGGTTGTCGGAAGCCTTGCCAGAGTCGGCCTGGGTGCCAGCGACGGTGTACATGGTGGCCGGGTAGGCCTTGCGGTTGTCGCCGAGAGAGTCGCGGACAATGTCGAAAGAGAGGCATGGCCACGGGGTGCTGAGGCTGTGAAGCATCTCATAGGTAGTCGGGTCGGGCGCGAGGGTCTGTCCGGGTTCGAGCTTGTTCCTGCCGACGATGAAGGTGCCCTGGTCGACCTCCATGGCTTCTATGCCAAGTCAGTACTGGCAATTGAGGTTGGGGATCTTGAGGGAGAGTCAAAATGTACCGCCTTTCTCCTCAGCCTCTCTTTCTGCATCAGGCCTCCCATCGACACCAGCCTCAATGATCTCGTCCTCGCTCTCGAACTCATCCTCGAACTCGTCCTCGAACTCGCCCATGTCGCGATCGTCCACCTCCATCTGCTCGGGACGGTCACCACCCTTGAGAGGGGTGGCGTCCTGCTCTTGGTCGGCAGTGCGCTTCGACATGGCTTCGTTATCCTGAGACTATTTGCGGCTGTTTCTATAGGTCAGGCGGACAATCAAGTCGAATGGTGGTCGAATACTGCTGTAGACTTGCAGCTTTTCAAAAATTTGTGCCCCTCCATCACTTTGGCAGCGATCAATTCTTTAGCGCCCCCACTTGCCACTGTAAAAAAAAGATGGAGCGGCCTGGGTTTTGATGGCGGCAGGGATCCCCGCCATAGTGACGTTATAGGCCAGTGAACAGAACGAAGGGTCCAACTCTTCAGCAGATGAACAGTGATCGACGTGAACAGCGCAACAGCTTTGAGATGCCCGCGATGGTCATCAATCCTTGTATGTCCTACTGGCATAGCCTCCATGGCACATCCTGGTTCAGATCAGCTGTGCACACCACCTACATGTCTATTCAGGGACACAAAACTCTCACTTGTTAACCACCGGCCGATCATGATGACGTGAACACGAGCAAATGAAGGTCTGCCTCCAGCTTGCTTGACTTTAGGTATTTGGAAGCTGTCTCGGCGATCGGAATGGGGACTGAATGCAGCCAGTACGGCTTACATAAACCACCGTCATTGACTGTGACTCGTCCACTCTCGCCCGCTGTAGCTTCGGCTGCGGCTCCACCGACCCCTCGTCGTCACGACATGCCTCTCCCGAGTCCCGCCATCGCCGCCGCCCTCGCAGGCAAACCCCAAATCACAAATACCACCCCGAATCCGATCGACCAATCCCGAATCTCCCATTCGCCTGCGTATTACAAAGCTCAGAACATCTCAATCTCATATAAACACTCGGCTGCTCCATCACCTCACAAGCCTGATCCTGTCAATACAGCACCCCACCATACACGCTACCTTACCCTTTAGACCAACTTAAACATCGCGTCCTCCCTCTCTGACAAATCCATTCTTCCACTAAACACCACCAACCTCGACCACCACCAACCGACATTCTCACAACCGTCGTAACGACACCAACCGCCATCATGCCCGTCCAAACCCTCACCTCAAGGTCCGAATTCCAATCCCTCATCGCCTCCCACCCTCACGTCGTCCTCCAAGCCACCGCCAGCTGGTGCGGCCCTTGCAAGGCCATCACCCCCATCTACAACAAGCACGCAGACACCTACGGCATCCCCGACAAGTACGCCTTCGCCCGCTTCGACACCGACGACGTCCCCGACCTCGCCGTGGAGCTCGGTATCCGCACCGTCCCCGCCTTCTTCTTCTTCGAGAACGAGGAGAAGGCCGAGACTGTCGCAGGCGCCAACCCGCCTGCCCTGCAGAAGGCCATCGAGGCCGCCGCTGAGAAGGCGAAGTCCGCTGAGGCTGCTCCGGTGAGTGCTTCAACTGGGTCGTCGAAGATCTAGAACGCGAAAAGTTGGGAGCGCGACGTGCTAACGAGGGACGTGGTGCGCAACAGCTCAAGACCGATGAGAACTTCTAAGCGAGTCGTGGGAATGTGAAGGAGGGAAGCTGCACTATGATGCATTTTTCAAAGTCATTCAGCCACGCGGAACCAATCATGTCTACGAGGAAATGTCCACATGCTGTAATGTCGGACGTGGCTGGCTTGTGGCTCGAGCATGGCAGTACCTGGAAATACCGGACGAGAGTACGAGCAAGGCGTATGCGAGCTCGATAAGCCGTTGTTTTCCCCATTGAGGAGGATTGGCACCGTTCACAACGTCAAGATTTAGCCCGTTTCAGATAGACAGTTACATGAATGAGCTACTTGCCGAGGTTTCTTCACCAATGTTATAACAATCCATGATCTCATCCGTAGGGTAGAAGACAAAATATATATGTAATGATTCAAAGAGAGTTTATCCATTCGCTGTTATGCAGAACTTAATGCTCCAAACGCCTTGGGTATATGTGTGCTATCTCCAAAGAGTCTCTTTCAACTCGCTCGCTTGATCGTCCCGGTACCCCCTCTCAGCGTCCACAAGCCGCTGCGTAAAGATGTGCTGGCGATTCCACATGGGCTCGCGTCAACCCTTAGAGTCACTGCTCATCTTACCGACCCCCGAGTCGCTCCTCTTCGCGACGCTTGGCCTTCGCTCCGACTCCTGCATATTTTCAATCACCACTTCTCCTGCTTCTTTGGTCAGGGTTGGTAACTTGCTTGCAAGCTGAGCACCCGTTGACCTGCGGCGGTTTGCGTTTTCCTCATCCCTCAATCTCTTGACATCTCCCACAGCTAGGCTTCTTCGAGAGCCAACTGTCGTTGCAGGTGGACGTAGTTCGCGCGGGGCCGACCCATTTGCCAAAGCCGGTGCACCCGGCTCGCTGGACAAACTGCCGGTGGTGCTGGAGTACCGCAGGCTCGGGAGACCTTTCCAGCGTGGCAAGGTTAGGTTCCAGAAGCTGTCACTCTTCTCCTCCCGTTGCTGATCTGAGTCCGAGGCGCTTATCAAACTAAAACTCGGCGTGGGCGGAAGACTCGGCGCGTCGCTGTCTTTGCTGCTTTTCTTGCGCGGCATTGTGTGGATGCTGCTCGTCGGGCTCGTGGGCTTGCTGCTACGTGCAGCTGGGCTGCCCATGTACGGCTGCTTCCGAGCTTCCGACGCTAGTGTTGCGGCAGAGGCATTCACCGGCGTACGATTCAGTTTCATAGGTGACGCAGAACGCTCGCTTCGAATAGCAGCATTTCCTATGCTGGGACGACCACCACCCTCCACGTCTTGCCTCCAGCTCATGATGCGGTCGGAGGTAGGCTGAGCCGGCGGCACGGGCTGGCCTAGGTTAAGAGACCCTCGTCTCGAGTGTATACGGCTGCCCCCACTAGTCTTCGTAACGACACTGCCGCTTCTCGTAACGCCAGCAATCTTGCCAGAGAACCTGCTGCCCGTCTCCCAGAGATTCTGCTGGCGCTTTGCGTATGCGCAATCTTGCCTGAAGACCTTGATGGTGCCAGTCCTGTCTGTCGTGACAACGATGTTGCCGTGGCTGTGCTTTGATCGCTCGATGTAAGCGGGCGTTTCTTCTGGTTTGCGTGAGCCCAGACCAGAGTTTCTGTCACCCTTTTCCCCGTCTGATGTCACGGACGGCACAGAGGTTTTCTCATCCAGGCCGACCAGCTGCACAGGCGGTGGATTGCAGAGATCGTAGATGGGATCTCCGGAAGCGCTAAGCAGCTGCTTGCTCTTTTTGGGTGCCATCAGCACTGCCGTGACCACTTCCGGGTGGGCATCGAAACATTCGTACGGCTGCTTGTCTTTGAGCTCAACATCCGTGTCCGCGAGGCTCCAGAGGTACGCCTTGCGATCTTCGCTTCCACAGACAATAAACCTGGCATCGTCGCTGAACCGCGCATGAATTTGACTGCACTGGTTTTCCAGACCCTTCAGCTTGACCTCGAGCATTCGGTCCTTCAAATTGTATATGCGGATCCGAGAATCGTTAGAGGTGATCAGGACTTTGACTTCTCCTTCTCCTTCAGTGCCCTTCGGTGTCGACTTGTAAGTTCGGATGCCGGTTATTTTGCTACCCTTGGCATTACGCCCTCTCGATGAGCGAACGTGGATCTGATACTTCAACTCCAGCTTCTCCGTGTCGTAAAAGTTGCAGAGTCCCGTCAGTAGCCCACATATTGCGATCTTGCCATCGGGCGAAAACGCTACAGCTGTGATGAACTCAGTTGTTGACACTGCGTAAGCCACCTCTTTCTCGGGGATACTCCACAGTCGCAGCTGCGCATCCAATGAACCGGCAAGGAAGAAGCGATCATCGGTCGGGTGAAATGCGATTGAAGTGACGAGGTCGTCGTGTGCAAAGGTGCACAGACAATCCTCCCGACTCATGTGCCACAGTTTCACGGTCTTGTCCATCGATGACGACAGGAGGAAGTTATTCTTACTCCAGCACAACGCAAGAACATCCCCAGCGTGGCCCTCGAATTCTCGCGCTGGTGTCGACAGGAAAACAGGTGCCGAAAGCTTTTCCCCGCCACCAATGCCGGCAATCTCTTCGTCATCCTCCTGAGCCTGCCGCTCCTCTGGCGTGGTGATGACTGCAAATATTCGAATAACTTGATCCTTCCCTGCGACAGCGAGATATTTCCCGTCCTGGCTGAACTCAGCCGCCCATATTGCCGCTCCGTTGGCCTTGAGCAATTTGGTACCAACAGCAATCGCGGGGATGCGCCCTGGTGTTCCATCATCGGTGGTCGCTCGAGTGCCCTGAAGCTCCTGGGCCAGGAACAGTCGGTTGAAAGTTCTGCGCTTCTTGTTGTGTGGTTTGACTCGGATATACCTCTGAGGTTCTTTGTGAAAAGGTATGAAGCCACCACCAGCACCCATCACCGTCGACATAGCTCGTGTGTTGAAACCATCAGATCGAAGATCGCCGAGTTCCGAATCGGAGTCTTGCATCTCATCGTCTTTTCGACGCGAACTGCGGATCGTCAATCGGCTCAAAAACGATGGTCCTTTCCTACGCCCACAAGAAAGCTCGTCAGTGAACCCAGGCCTAGGATTATCGAATTCAGAGTTTACCTTCGGTCTTTGTATACATCTGGAGATGCTCCAGCAAGCTGGTGCGGCGATTCAAGACTTGGCTTGTGAACGCCGTCGGGGTTCGGACTTTCAGGTCGGTTCGAATTTAGCAAACGCTGAGCGATAGAGGGCTCTGTATTGCTATTTGTCCGCAGGAAGATTTGCTGCAGTCGACCTGCGATCAGCAACCATGCGCAAGACAAGGGTTCACGACTAGTCCACCTACATTGCTAAGGGGGTCGAGTGCATAGCCGCCTTGGGGAGGGGTGCTCGGTAGCTGTTTCACGGACTTTGAGTCCTTTTCCTTGACATTTTGCGCGGTAGGTGTTCTCGAAAGAAGGGTCGCCGTGGATCTCCTTGTTGGGCCTTGAGGTGACTTGCTTGGTGTTGCTGGCTGGTCTGTATTCGCCAAGGGTAATGGTCAGTCAGCTTGCTATGATCGATGAGACGTAAAGGTTTTGATGACGCGGAAGCGCGCGGTTGTGCTGTGCTGACAAGCGAGGTAGGGGAGTGGGACAAGGGCTTACCGGGCAGAGATCCAGGCTTGTCAAGACTGCTACCGATGTTCAGGTCCTGAGAGGCGGTATCATGCCGAGGAAGTGATATGCGTGATGGGGTGGTCTGGTCTCTCGCAGGAGACGTGGGAGGAGAGGTCGGGTTCATGATGGCAGCCATCGTCGCATGCTGGGGCCCGAGGGCCAGTCCCAAGCAATGAGCTTGGACCCTCAAAGTCGAGGCTGGTCGGGTGGCCTAGAGCTTTTTCGTGGATCAAGATTCGAGAAGAAGCGCGTTGCCACGTGCAGTCGTCTGGAAGATCTGGACCGGAGTTTTACGACGTGACTCGCCGTCGGACAAGATAGGACGTGGGGAGTGGATGCGGTTGCGCGTGCTCGTACAGCCAGATTGGGATTGATGCTGAGCGAAGGTCTAACTGATGGCAAAGGACGAATCGTAATCGGTAATCGGCAATCGTAAAGCATAAACGCAGGAGGAATGGGATTCGCTCAGGTTTGAAAGAAGAAAGAGGGCGTTCCGGCCAAGCCGGGAGAGGTTGTGAGTACGGAGGTTGGGAGGTATTGAGGCCAAGAATGGAAAGGAGACTGTGCGACAAGGGTGTGCGGGGGCTGACGATGCGATGGACTGGGATGTTTCTCGGCGCTCCGTTCCCGTGGTGCGATTCAGATTGAAGGGATTCGTGAGATGTCGAATTATTAGGAGTGCTTTAATCGGACAAACTGCACTTGTCGAGACTTGCGTCCTCCGACGAGGAACAGAAGACGATGCCGAGGATCAGTGTCGCAAGTGTGAAGTTCAGGGTCTTGTCATCTCGAATCGGGCTTGGCTGTTTGACGGTGAGGGTGGATCTAGGCGCGAGGGAGAGCCGTGGCTGAGAGCAATGCTATTTGACAGGCATCAACGTGCTCGAGGTAGGCGATGTGGGCAAATCACGAAGAAGTGAGACTGGGACTCCAAATAGCTCATCCATGTAAGGCTGACAGATGGTGTCAAGCTGATGATGTCAACAGAACGTAGTAGGATAAGCGAGCGGGTAGGATGTCTGTCCCAAGACGGACGAGGACAAAGGATGGCTTTTGGCGGCACACTGAGCTCCTCCGGAGGCTGGTCAGCATAGCTGTGCCTCTTTGGCGATCCCACCGACAGCGGCTGAGACCGGAGGTCAATCGAAGGAGTGGAGCAACGGGTGCGTAGCCCGATGCATGTGGCGTGCAAGGGTTTCTGGCGTTTGCGACGCTACTGAGGATCACGGAGCGAAGATTGGTGCAGCTGAGGTGGGGAGAAGGGAAAAAAGCAGTGGGTGGGTGGCAGACTAGAACAACTAGAGTAAATGTAGGTGCAGGTGCAGGTGCAGGTGCAGGTGCAGTTGCCCGAAGGGGGCGGCGCATGGCAGTTGTACGAATACGCGTTTGTAGCGAGAATCCCATGCTGGCCATTCCATCGTCATCCAGAGGTAGTTCAGGCCATCACAGCAACGATGCGACGAAAGCTGTGAGATTCACTGCTCGCGCTCTTTGGGACGTGTCAAAAGAAAGTCAGTCTTAGATACGCTCGTACCTTTTATTACGGGGAACATACCTAATTGTCTGGTCTACCTTAGCGGCTGGAGTGCCTACACGTCGAGACACCACTGGGCTGAGCCACCGATGGTCCCTGGAGAACTGCGCCCCGCGCCATCAGTACAGTGCTAAGGATGCTGCCAGTGCTTCCCACAAACGACCAGTCCCTCACAGCATCACCATCACTATCAGCACCCGACCGCGATCATCACCACCTGGTCGTCAGCAGATCCGCTGACCAAGGCGGTGGTACTTTAGCTGGAACCAAGCCGGACTTGCGACGAATGACCTGTACTCCGTACGAGTGGCCCAATCATCTCTCAAAGGTGGCACCACAGCCTTCGAGTCGCGTCAAGGTGTCACCCACCTCTTTCGTCATCCTGTACACAAGGACGGCGACTAATTCAGCAGCCTCCGAATCTGAGATGTGTCGCACGCTACCTTACCTGGTGTAGGGTTCTCGGGTACAGCTAGTGGCCGGTACTGCCGGCCTGAGTTTGACAGCAAGCATCTCCATGTTTCGCACGCTACCGAGACCCATTCATTCTGGGGACCTCTCAGTCTTCCATCAGGCTCTCTCTGCCTTGACTACTTGCAGGTTTGATGGAGATAATGATGGCCGATGCTCGTCAACCAAGACTTCATCATTGATCCAGAAATCTACCAAGTTTTTGCGTCGAATTACGTACGCCTTCCACTCTAACGGCACGAGCGAACCGTGATCATCGAGATTGCCAACGCCAGTTCGAATCCGGGCCTTTCGAAGGCTTGGCCGCCTCTTGGCAGCGTCAACGCACCACATTTGCATTTTTTCGTGCTTTTCCACCTTTGCCTCTTGTGACACTTCTCGCTGGTGCGTTTATTCCCAATACCTGTTTCCGGTAGCCTACCACTCGCAACCGACCGTTGTCTGAGCATTCCCTTCTTCGGCCTCGGCGCAAGTCTCTACCGCAGCCTGAAATAAGCTGACATATTCATGGAGGCCGTCTACGAAATCCTTGGCCAATGTATACGAGCTAAAGGACGCGATAATGGATCCTCAATGCGTTAAGAGAGACCTCCGCTCCTGCATGGGGATCTGTCGGCTCTCACGGCACGCTGGTGTCATCCATGTTAGCCCCACGGTTACAGATAGTCGCCGAACTGTTCCCTTCTCTGATGATCATTTCAGAAACCTAGTGTGATGGCGCGTTTCCACCTGACTGCCATTGGATGCTGGTTGACATCTCACGCTGCGGCGATGCTCAAAGGTTGAACGATGAGCAAACCCTGTGTGCAGGGCAGGCACCCCAACAACAAGCCTGGCGTGCGGTCTCTAGTAAGGACTAACGACCGTCTCCTATGCAACAGATTGATATCCAGGACGTTTTTGCAAATATCTCAGGGCCACTCAATTCGTGGGAAGACGTAACTTGTGAGAGCTGGCTGGCTGCAGGTGGCTTTCACAAGTGGCGCCTACTCTCATCCCGCAATGGCGTCCAATTTCTTCCTGTGCGAGATCACAGCAATGAAAGCCACGAGGCGTACAAGTGACATCCGGCATGCAAACCAGTCCATCAACCAAGAGCGGTAACAGATCCAAGAGGCGGGGAGTCATACTAGCGATGGAAGACATCAATGGAATCCAGCTGCCATGTGCCACAGGACGCACGCACGAACCCTGGCAGCGGCACCTAAGATCCGTGACGGCACACCCCAAGGCAGGATACAACTCTCATTCTCGACTTTTCCAGATTCTCCGAAAGATTGACGCCCATATGACGAGACGTGATCATGCTTGAGTCGTCGAAGGCCTGTCAAAAAGCTTCGATTGTGCCGTCAATCTGCAGATATGCAACCGGTTAGGTCAATTAGGCTCCGCGGGGAGCAGCCGCAATGCTTCACTTTATCCCCTCCTCATCCACCAATCGGATATGTATTGAACCCATCCCACCGCCACCGCATATCCACGCGAGAAACAATAGTCAGAATGCGATAGTGAGGGAAATCCGGCGGGGAGTATAACATGCCGCTGCTCGCTCCCCCGCTGTCAGTGCGGGTTTCGCTGGGCACGCATGCCAGCCTACCTAGTTGCGGTCGATAACATGGTCCCGAGTTTACTTAGGACACTGCTCCTGGGATCGATTGTAAGCACAACGAGTGCCCGCACTACACCGGCCATAGAATGCTCTGCCCTGGAGCCCCCCTCCATCGCGGGCGCAGAAATCACGGCCTTCTCGGCCCTCATCACAAGCGACTTTGGCCTAGAGGTCTGCAACATCAATCTGAACCTCCGACATAATGGCGCGAACGACAGCGTGCGGATTCAAACCCTCCTACCAATCAATGGTTACAACGGTCGGTTCTTGGGAGCGGGAGGCGGCGGGCTCACGGCAGGTTGGTTCGATGAGATGCTAGCCTTTCACATTGGGGACGGCTTCGCGGTGGCCGCAACAGATGCTGGTGTAGACGTTCCTGTGCTGCCGAGTCTGCCGCCAGAGGCCATTCCTCAGCTGGTCATGAATTTCGCGTTCCTGTCGGTGCACGAGATGACTGTAGCCAGCAAGTGGCTAGTAGAGCAGTTCTACGGTGAGCCTGTTACGCACTCTTACTGGTCGGGATGCTCGATGGGTGGTCGGCAGGGACTCATCGAGGCGCAAAGCTACCCTGGTGACTATGACGGGATACTTGTCTCTTCCCCAGTGGCCGATTGGCCGCGGTTCACGGTCGCATCTTTGTGGCTGTACCTCGTTCAAGTCCGCGAGGATACGTATCCGGAACCGTGTGTTTGGGACGGCATCACGAGAGCAGCTGTTGAGGCCTGCGACGATCTTGATGGCATTCGCGATAGTCTGATCAGCAACCCCCTGGCATGTGACTTTGACGCCCATAATGTCGTGGGAAAGACCGTTTGTGAGGACACAATCGTCACAGAGACGATGGCCAAGCTTTGGAACGAAGTCACAGCCGGGCCGAGTAAGCCAGATGGTTCGCGCGCATGGTACGGCTTCCCTCCCGGGACAAACCTCACAGTTGCGACGACACCTGTTGCGTTCGATCACACGAACAAATGGACAGCCTTTATGGTTGAGAGAGTCGGCTTCGCCTTCGACGAGCACACCATTGCCGCGGATGAACTGCATGAGCGGATCGAGCTGTCGAACCAGCTTTACGGCAAAGCATTTAGAACCGACGAGGTGAGCTTGGCGGCATTCAGGGACGCTGGCGGGAAGATGGTAGTCTGGCATGGCATGGCGGACTCAATTGTTCAGCCTCAAGATATCCTCGCCTACCGCCAACGTGTGCAAGACGATCTCGCCGGAAGAACTTCCGGTACAGATCCCCTCGCGTGGCAAGGCGCGGACCCTGTACAAGAAGCCCTCCACAACCCACACGATGAGGCCGATAAAGAGAAGAGTGATCTACACGACTTCATGCGCCTATTCACAGCTCCTGGCGTGGAACACTGCCGTGGCGGACAGGGTGCCGTGCCGACGGACGCGCTGGGTCAGCTGATGAGGTGGGTAGAGGAAGGGGTCAAGCCGGAGACTTTGAAGGCGAAGGGTGAAGTTGGAGAGAGGGAGCTGTGCTTGTGGCCGGAGACGTTGAGGTATAAAGGTGAGGGAGACGTGGCTGAGGCTTCGAGCTGGACGTGTGTCTGATGTAGATATCGAGCTTGAGACGGACCTCATTGTGGCTACGGGGCTCTGGTCGGACACGTAGAGATCTCGTAACCTTAGCAGGTTGTATCTCGTAATTCTCCAAATAGATGAGCATAGTTAGGAAGATGTAGATTCACGATGCCTATGAAGGAAACCAGAAGTTGAAGATGTACGAGTCGTACTCCTCGAATTATGAACTATTCTGTAGATGTATGTGGTTTCTACTTATAAACACATTTGATTGATCCTCTCCTCAATCCGCTGTTCGCCGGCTTATCGAGCCAGGCATGCGCACTCAATGGGTGCTGCAAGTGTTCAAAAACATCCTTGATGATCCCCCCCTTTTTTGCATCAGCATGTGCACTCTGTGCCTTCATGCGTGCTATCCTATTACCACAAGCGAAAACGACAAGCGCTGAAGAAGTATAGACATGTTGAAAAAAAAGAGAAGTGCTGGAGAGGAAGAGTTGAGTTCGCTTTTGCTTTGGTTTCCCGCTGGGAACCGATGTAGTTCGTGGTTTTGGGTATCATCCAAGGTCGTAAAAAAAAAAAAAAAAAAATGCTGCCTTGCTTCTTAGGAAATGGCGAAGCAAGGGAAAAGAAAAACTTATGAAAGTGGTGGTGTGAATATCGAGGGACCAGATCAACCGCTCGATCCTCGTCGAGAGTCGCTGCCCTGGCCCCTCTGCGCATCAAGAGTCTGCAGGTCCTGATAATGCAGCGGTGCCACGTCTTCGTAGTCGACGGGGAGCTCCATGGCCGGGTAGCCCGGCGGGCTCGGGGGCACCTCGCTGTAGACCGGGGGCTGCTCCTCATCCCAGCTGATGCCCTCGCCGGGAGAATCCGTAATTGCCACGTTGTAGGTCATGCGGAGGATGCGGCCTGAGCCGGTCGGAGCAGAGAGCTGCGGCTTGCCGACGGGTGCGTATTCCTTAGAGACGACGAGCTCGATAAGGAGGGCGTGGGTGATGGTGGTGCCGTCGCGGGAGCGGCTGTCGCAGGCGGCGCGGGTCTTCCAGTCGCGGGGCTTGAGGTTGTTGAGGGAGTACTTGAAGTCCATGTCGACGGAGCCGTCTTTGCCGGCACTGAAGTCGGAGGTCCAGCCAGAGTGCAGCATCTTCTCGCCGAGGATGCGGGTCTCGTGGCGCTCGACACCGGGACGGCCTTGTGCGTCCTCGACACGACCGTCTCCGATGTTCGCGAGGTGCAGGTGCTTCTCGCAAGCTGGTGCGACAGTGCGCACCGTCTGCTCGAGCTTCCAAGTAACCTTCTTGAGCTTCCAGAGATCCATCATTCCAGTCTTCTCGTTCAGGGAGGCGAGGCCATCGAGTCGCAGAGAGACTTCGTTTTGGCTCGTCGGACGGATGACGGAGGCGTAGTATGCACCAGCCTTGATGTTGGTCGGTGGGAAGACGCGGATGGAGTGGTGCGGGTGGTCGGGCTCGGGAAGAGCGCGGGTGACCGGGAGCTTGCGTTCGAAGGTGATAATGGTGGGCTTCAGGTTGATGGTGGTGCTGCTGTTGTTGGTGACGCCGGTGACCGGAGGCGGCAGACGAGCCTCTGCCTTGAAATCGTAAGAAACGCCGTGGATGGCAGTCTCGACAGTCGCAGGGAGGTGACCGTCGAGGAGAGCGGAGAAGGGGTAGCGGTGTCGTCCAGGAGCAAGACGCACAGGGCGGACGAAGAATTGCCACTCCTTGAGGATCGTGCGGTGGTGTTGGCAGTCGACGCAGGAAGTCTGAGCAGCTCGCTTATGAAGCACGTGGATGTTGAGAGTCGCAGAGAAAGACTCGACCTCGACAGGGGCGCCGGTGCCGGTCTCATCGCGCACATCGAGGTACATCTCCCCCGAGACGAGAGCGCCAGCGCTCTCAGAGGGTGTACCGTGGAAGACGAGCGGCGGGCTCTCGATGTTCCAGTCAATGGCGATAGGGCAGGGCGGGCCACTGAAAGATTCACGGCCGTGCAAGCGCCCAAAGGGGAGAGAGAGGCGCTTCTTCATGTTGAGGTTGGGGTGCGGGATGTCGATGAGGTGCACAGATTTGCGGTTGTTGTTGGTGATGCCGTGTCGAGTGTGGCCATCCTCACCCTCTGAGTTTGTGAGGGATGATTCAGAGGATGTGGAGTTGGAGGTGATGGTGCGCCTGGCTTGAGGTCGAACCTTTGACTTGGACCTGGACTTGGGCTGGGTGAAGCCCGAGGTGGTTCGGATGAACTCGCGAACGAGGCCCGGCATCGTGAGGGACGTTTTCTAAGGGAAGTGACGATGATCGTGAGGGCGGAGGTGAAGGATTCAGCGCGTGGCTGCTTAGTGTGAAGGTAGTGGTGGTCCAGTGTTGCTGGTGTGTGACAGTGACGTGATGCTTCAAAAACGTGGAAAAGTTGAAGTTGTCGCCGTCAAAAAAAAGTCAATGACCCCCTTCTCTGACAATTGTTGACCAGAGGAGGGGTTCTCGGCAGTATGAAGGACTCGAAGCTCCCTTTTGTTTTGTTCGTCTCCTGATCGTCGCTGCTGTTGGTCCCGTGGTGGTGTCGCGAGGGAAGGACGGGCGCCTGTTCCGGGAACAAGAGGGGGATTGGCGTTCCTCCGCTATTGGTGGCGTTGCAGGGAAGAGCTTGAAGAGGAGGGGCCAAGATGGCAATAGTCACGCGATGGCCAGATCAAGGTAGCCAAGGACGCGGGGTTGATGCACGAGGAGGGGGGAAACGGGCGCAGGAATCCGGGGTGCGGTATGTGAGGTGAAGCGAGGTGAAGCGAGGTGAGGATTTGTATGTGCTGGCCTCGAATGTCGCTGGTGGTGGTGATGATGATGATGCGAGCCTCAGATGATGTCAAAGGTGAGGTGGCAGTGACGTCGAAGGAGGTTTAAAGATAGTAGCAGAATCGGATCTTGTCGATGGCTTCAACTCTTTTTCTGTCGTTGCGTCGGTCGAGACTCGGCAAGACGGCGCAGCCTTTTTGTCTTTTATCCAAATCCTCTGAAGGTTTTCTTCGCCGATTCGGTCGCTTTGATGGTGGTGGTGGATTCAATGGAGCTCGGCTTTGGTGGGCTGGGTTCGGGTCTCGGCTTTAGACCGCGTTAATGTGTGAATGCAGCGCGAGATGGGATCCGAGGAATTGTGTAGGAGTGGGATAATGTTCAATTGGGATTCTGGGTTGATGACAGTGTTGAGGATGGGATGGGGACGTTGATATGAGGTAAAGTGTGGAGGGATGATGATGTCTTAATACTCGACGATGGTGTTAACTGATGATGATGATGATGATGGTGCGATTGATACCCAGAACTAATACTCGGAGCAACAACTCCCAAGCATCGAAAACAAGGCGGGGCTCGATCGACCTTTATTTAAACAACGGCCTTCACACTAACACGCAGAGCTCGCGATGGCGAACACGCAAGTGAAGGGAAAAGAGAAATTTCCCTGCGTGCACGCCTGGCAGCTCGGCGACGGCACACCACCAGAGGCCCAACTTGGCTTCGTCGCTGTGGGCGGGACCCAAAACTATGTGTCATGGGTCTGTGCGCAGCAGCCTGGAAGGGCGCGCGACGGAGTGTCCCTGGAACTTGCACCCGCTCGGAAGTTGCAGTTCGGTTCTTTGACTGCGTGTCTGGGCTGTAATTCTCTGTTACTCCCATCCTTGCTTGCTGTTTGTTGCGTTTGCTGGATGGAGACTTTGATGGCTTGACATCCATATGCTATGCCGTCTGATGAGCGCTCACTAATGCCAGCTCATCACACTGTCAACATCCAGGGATGCAGCATATGTCAGCAGAACAGCCAGCCGACAGCTTACAGTCAGTCAGTCCAGTTCAGCCCAGTCAGTCCAGTCTCACAGTCAGTCCTACAGAGTTCAAGCCACACTGTCCGTATGCCGTTATTTCCAGCTGCACACTCGGCCCAACTGTCTCCTCGCTCTGACATGACGCCATGCCCGCTTACATCAACACCGCTCTCACTAATCCATGTCGACATGTCGTTATTGCGCGCCCTATATCAATGACTCCCCCATGTCACCGAATATCGGGCTGTTTCTAACACAGTAACAGTGTACTCCGTAATTACCAATAATACTTCATGACCATAGTAGAGAGTCGACTATCCACCTCAGCCGCAAAGGTTCATTGCCTTCGCACGCCATCACCCCAGCCTTCGCTCCCACTTACTCCCTTTCGCCAAGTCATCCTCTTCGTTCGAGGCTCTCTCTCGTACACTGGGCACACTGGGCGGTGGACCACAGGGGTTTCCCTCGCCGCGGACAGGCTCCACGGCCAGGCAGGCTCCACGCACGCGCCACTCCCCGCCCTCTGCGCAACTCTCCCGATGAGGAAACCTTTGATCACCTGCTGCATACTTATGCGACTCCATCGTCAAACGATCTTGAGCCTCCGTTTGACCCTCCCTCCATCCCTCCCTCCGTCACTGTAGCTCCTTTGTCCTAGACGTGACGGGACGGATGCGGCTCGGTCATCCATCCGTCAGTTCGGGTGTCGTTACTCGCACACAATCGTCCTGCTTATGTGTGAGGACCCCTATGACTGCAACTTGTCCCCAATTAACTACCGCCTCGCGTCGACTTTTAGCCCATCCTCGATCACACTAAAGCTACAGACAAAGATCCTGATGAAGCCGATGCATTCCCGGACGCCGCTTGCCTCTGCTGGGTTCCACCAGACCCACGTCTGCCCATCGTGACTCCCGACTTACACTTTAGGTCAGCCTATGACTTCCAAGGCTGGTGGTGGTGATGAGTGCAGCTTCAGTTCAACAAGTCGGTGACTTATGCTTTTTCGCCAACACAGTCAGCGCATCGAGCAAATGGCCGCTATTATAATGTTCCCGGGTGGCTATGATGAACGCCCGTCAGCCCTTAGAACAAGAAATACATTTTGCCTCGCTCTCGTCAGATCATCTCCCGTCATCTTTTCATACGTACGTTAGCAAGAACCTTCTCGTGCAGTCAATCCCATCTCCATCGTCCCCCTGCATCACATGGCTTCACGCCGTTCTCACAATGGCCAGCAGAGAGACCTGCAACAAAGCGGCCCCTCCCTCCCTCTCTGCGCTTGCGTATATGCCTGTCAGAATCACCCAATCCAGCAAAAGAATTGGTTGATTCTATCACCACTCCCCTGGTTCCCAGCGTTGATTGGGGGGGCGTGCATCAAGTGGGTTGGCCGGGGAAAATTTTCCTCCCCTGCAACGCGCCGCCCCTCCACCCTTGGGTACCTCGTGATGTACAAAGAAAAAAAAATATTCTAAAGAACCACTGAATCACGATGGGATCGTGAACGTGTTGGGTTTTCGCTTCAATAATTTGTGAGTCTGTGTACGTACGAGGAATCCACTGTGGACATGTACGTGCAGCTGAGGTAGCCCGATGTTAACCAGTCTCGCTCGCATTGTCACGGCTGAGTCGGGTACTTTGCAAAGGGGAGAAGAGAAAAAAAAAAAAAGAAAAACAATACAATGACATGATTGAATGGGATCAACCTTGAGCGCCGTCAGGGTTCCGGTGAGGGCCGAGCGCCGAAACAAGCTCAATTGAGGCTATTCGGCTGGGAATCCCACGTGTCTGTGTCGGAGTGCCGTCGCTGCCGCTGCACCGCCGGCACCTCCCAGGCCGATGACGGACGCGCTGAAGGATGGATGGGCCAAGGAGGGAGCTTCGCTTGGCTGGCAAGTGTTCTTGGCTTCGCCTTCAGCAGGTTGTTTTTCCCCGATTCATCTAATCCTACCTTGGCGAGAACACTCCCTACCACCCTATGGATGGTATGGTACAAGGGATTCTGCGCATAGTCTCAAGCTCTGGTGGCCTATACGGAATACGCGACGGCGAGTCACAATTGTAATTCAATATCCCCCCGACCGCGGAAACCCCACGGAGGGTATCATCCTCGCTATTTCGTAGAGCGGTGCAGATCAGGCGACCTGGTTGCGCAAGCTAAGGATCGCCTCACCGCATTCACAACGATCTTCCCTCCCCCGCACAGCGATCTCGCAACTTCTCCAACACTCACTCCTAGGGCGCAACTCTGGGCAGGCATCCGCCCGGCGATGGTGTGGTGTCATTCCATCCAGCGCATGCCAACGGTTGTTCAACCACACACTCTTGGCGAAACGGAATCCACATCCCCTTTGAGTCAACGAATGAATGCGACTAAATGTCTTGACATCTCCGCGGGGACCTCGTTCTCCGCGGCCAGTGGTGATGCGGTCGCGATATCGTGGATGGAAAGCCTCCCCCGCATCCCCAGGAACAAGGGTTGTTCTTCCGCGTTTCTATCTCTTCGCGATAACGATACTGGGATCTCAGATTTGTGCCAGATACTTGAATTGAACTATTGCATGCACTCCAGGTTTTGGGGGAGTCCTTATCGCAAGTCTGGGGAATTGATATGCGCATCCCAGAGATAGGTGTTGTGGTGCATCTGCCCCCCAGAATCGAAGCCGACATCGCTCCGTCCGTCTCGAAACCGAAAGCCGAGCCTCGTCGCAAACTCGCAACCGCATCCGACATCGGGCATAAACCATCCTAGTTCTAGTTGTCAGTCTGAGAACAGGCCATCAGTCCTACAGCCAGAGCAACAACACACACACCCTCTTATTCTCCAAAGAGCGCTCGGTTCGACCCGATCAACCCTATACGCTCTAGTCCCCGCGGTCCCACGCAAGCTCGTCTCGAGGGCCCTGGTGATCTTTCTCTGTCTCAGGCTAATTACTATCCATCGTGTACCTGACCTGGGGGGGCCTGGTCGTGAAGGGCGCGCGCCCTCCAGACGACGGGACCCGCGATTTCTAAGCAGCAGTGACTTGGACCCTTAGAGATGGCGCTTTGGGGTTCACGGTACTTTGCTAATCCGAGCTAAGTAGAAGAGTCATACACATGTGTTCGGGTCATCATCGCGCTGTGGCTTTTTGAGACCCGTTGATAGTTGGCGGTTCCCGAAGCCGTGGCTGCGATGGCGTTGTGGATGATGGTTGCCGGTGTCGGCGGTGTGAAGCTCAGCGCGACACTTATGCACGCATCTTTACTGCGTCACTTCGTGGCATTACAACAAGAGTGAGGCACTTCTGAATTGCTCAGAAAGGCAAAGTCTTTGATCTCGAGTCCGTTCACGTTGACATTCGCGACCCCTTGAAGAAGAATGTGCAGCCATCCAGGGTAGCATACGTCTGGAAGTACCCAGGAGCAGGTCTCTCGATTGCTACCCGGGGCCACGAAGACGAGATGTAATCCATGTAGATTGTTGTAGGAGCCTGAAAGATGCTCTCTCATATGCTTTATCCAATAAAACACTACTACTCTTACAGGTGAAGCCCACTCGTCACTCAAGTGACATCGAGGCTCGGACTTCAGATGCGCTGATCTTCACACACTCTCCAGCTGCAAGTCTCACAACTTTTCGATTCGAGTACTTCCAGTCATGTTCGGTGTGACCCATCTCCCTCAACACGACTTGAATGCTGTCAGAAGCATCAGCTGGCACCGAGCTAGGCTCGTTTGTAGGTTTGTAAAGCGCGGACAAATCTAGTCTGAAAGTCCGCTCCTCATCTGCGAGGTTCGTGAGCTTAAACCACTCCTCGCTATACTCATAGCTCAGTCGGTACGCTGACTGTTTGAGTGTCACAGTCCCCGGATCAGCCAGCCGCGGCGCGATGATCAGGTCAACGTCCAGTGAAGGTTGCACGCCGATGTAGTCGTGGAGAAGAACCCAGGTGAACACGCACGGGTACTCATAGTAATGCGCAGCACCATGCCACGGACTGCCGTCGACATAGTATACGTGATCCATGTCGTACCTCTCGCCCATGATGTAGTTTTCCGACTTTGCCATCTCCGCCACCGTCGTGATCTGCTGCTTGAGCATCCCGCGATTTCCCTGCCACGACCAGAAGGCAGCGTCCCAGAACCAGTAACGGCCCGCGGCGCAAAGATCGTAAGGTCCTCCGTCTCCTATCTCGCTGCTGTTGTAGTCTTGGATGCGCGCAGACAGGAATGTCGGGAAGCGCTGAAACTCATCCTTCTCAGCTCCGATCAATCGCAAGACGCTGGAAGACTGCTCGTCGCTGGTCATGCCAAACATGACCGGGAGGATATTGGCAAGGAGATGGATGTGATCATGTGCCCAGCCTGATCTGTCTACCCAGTCTGTGAAGCGGCTCTCCACGGGATCCCAGTATCCATGAGGCAGTGGCTTTGAGATGGATTCCGTCAGATCTCTCCGCAGGCGCTCATACTTTGCAGCTCTTCCGCTTTCTCTAAGAAGGTGAAGGAGCTCCGACAGCAGGCCAAAAGCTCGTGCTGCGAGAGCCGCCGACATGGTCTCACGGCCATCCTTCATGACCTGATCCTCATAGTACACGTCGCTCCAAAGGCGGCCCTGCTGGTCGATGTGACTCTCGATGGACTGAGCAACCTTTTCGATTGTGTCCATATGATATGCCAGCCAGTCCAGAACCTTTGTGCGTGCGACATAAAGCCACACTGATTCTATGAGCTCCACGTTGCCGCTTATGAGGAACATGGCAGCCATGGTCTCTCCATCCTCACTCTTTCGACGGACGTTGTATTCTCGTGACCCATCAGGTTGCACGGCACATGGGACACGCCAAAGGCCGCAGTAGTCTTCTTCAGCAAGACGTAGATCGAGCTCAATCATACGTTTCACTATAGCGAGATCCAAGTCGCTACCGGCGGCTATTCTGCCCTTGATCTGGAACTCGTGGTCGACATCAGGGTACGTTCCGGTGTACTGACTCGCCAAGGTGCTGATCACGAAGCCTTCAGACTCCGGGTAGTCCGCTGCAAGAGTTCGTTCGACGACCATCGGCAGCATCGAGGTCCAGTAGAAGGCGGATAGTGCTTCTTCCAAGTCATCGCCTCCTCGAAAGTGGAAAGAGAACCTATTGCTATGTGCATCAGCACGAGGGCATGATTGATGGGTCATGATCCTAACGATTGAAGCCGCAATTGTGATTACACAAGAACCTTCACCGCAAACTGCTTCCATAGGCGCTTCAGAAATGATCTCGTATGCCGAGTCGCCCCCCGTGATGTTAACTGGTATCCACCACGCTCTGCCATGTCCCCGGACTACAATGTTAGCAGGGCTGGTAGGCGAGATGTAACTTCCGTTGATGGCATCCAAACCAAACACTGTCCCACGTTCGAAGTGCAAGTGAACCTGTGACTTGGAGTCTGACGCGGCGAGGACTTCCCATGTGCCTTCTCGAATTTTGATGAGCTCTCCATCTGTCGAAAGGTCGGGCCAAGACGGCGACCACCTGGCTGCGCACCATCTTGCTATAATCAATGCACAGAAGGACCATCTGAGCCAGAAGACCATGTTGAAAGAACGGGCAGCGATAACACTGGTGCAGACTACTCGCTCAACCTCGATGCGGGTTATTGCACTGTCTAAGTTATCGAGGGAGGCGGGGAACTGGATGTTCGGACAAGGCCCGAGCCGCAAAGACCTGCCTCTGGTCTATGCAATCATGATCAAGCAGCTGTAAGCGATCGCAACTTGTGCGTGAACGCGTGTCTCAAACATTCCCTCTTCATTCACACCATATGTACGTTCTTGCAAGATATACCATCAAGCCACCGGGTTAAGTCACTCGGGACACGGCCGACAGCTGGTCGGTGTAGGGCTGGCCAATGGAAACAACAAACACTCCCAATCGGGTAATTATCACATCAACTGTATCTCACAACAAGCAGCATGTTTTTGACGAATGTTCTTTTGAAAACCATCAATTATCTCCTATTAGTCTGCCAGTGTAACCCTATGTGTTCAAGGAAGAACAGTCGGGACCGGAGGACGGGTGGTGGTCCTCGGCAGCTGAGGCACAGGGTTGGTGGGAATGCAGGCACAAGCACTAGTGACCCTCTCAACCGGCTCGCGGCCGCGGTCTTCGTAGCAGCCCTTGGCAGCGTAGTCAGGCAACAGGCTCTCTTCCTCGTTAAGGCGCTGGGTGAAGTTGCCGCAGAAGTCGACCGACTCCTCGAGGCGGCCGGGGATGTGGTTGGCACGGAGGGCGCGGAGGCAGTTGTCGGCATTGCAAACGGGGGGCGGCGCGCACTTGGTAGAGGTTTGCTTCACGATGAAGGTTCCGCGTTCAATGGTGTGGACCATGATGAAACCAGACGGGAACATGGCGTACGAGGACCATGAGCCGAGGAAGGCGACGGAACCGCCACCCTCGTTCTCGTCATCCTCAGGGTAGATATCGAAGAAACCGGTCTGGCAAACGCTGTCGCCAGAAGGGTCCTTGGGCACACTGCTGATGTCCCAGATGTCCAGACCGTTACCGTAGTTGCTCTGGAAAAGCTGCTTGCCCTTGACGTACTGGTTGTGGTCGATGGAACGGAACTTGCCAGCGAAAGAGCCAGACCAGGTTGGGTTTTCGAGGTCGCGAATGTCGATGATGTGAGTGGTAGGGCGGCCCTGAAGAAGGGAGTCGGGTCCCTCTCTGGCGTCACGCTCATCGAACTCGTCGTCGAGGAAGATGTACTCTTGCCAGGTGTGGTTGTTGACGACACCTTGGTGGGCGTACTCGACACCGGGGTAGTCCATGATGGAGATGATCTTGGAGTTGTTGCCCTTCTTGTCGGTGACATCAAAGATGGTCATGGTATCCTCGTTGTAGGCATAGCAGATATCCCTGCCATAGTAGCGCTCATCGGGACCGCGGTAGACGAGGCACTCGGCGTCGTGAACGTAGCCATCTGCCGAGGCACAGCCGCTTGCGTGAACGTCCTTGGGGTCGCTGGAGATGTCAGTAACAGATCGGTAGATTTTGGGAGATGAAGGACATACTCGAGGTTAAGGAAGATCAAGCCACCCTTGCAAGGCAGGTTGTCGCGGACACGAATGGTCTCATTACCACCGACAGAGCCAACAGCCATGGCATAGCTAAGGCTGACGTTAGCAGCGATCGGACGAAAATACTCAAGAGGGCGGTCATACTTCAGCTCGTGGTTCACAACAATGTTGTGCGTGCGGCCAACAGGAAGATAGTCCCAGAAGGGGACCTCCGAGCCATCGGTAGAGTTGTACTTGAGGCCCCAGTGGCTCTCCAGGTCATCCTGAGTGAAGGTCGTTGGGGAAGCCGGATCCAACGAAAGAACCTTCTTCATATCGAAGAATTGAACTCCGTGCTTGATGGCCTCAGATCCGATAACGAGAAGGTCTCCGACGACGCGGACTTCGCGCCACCTTGAGCCAATGTCGTCGTACTGGGGAAGACGGCCGAGGTAGACCATCTTGCCCTCAGAGGTGACCTCGGCGAAAGCAGTGCCATCGAACTGGCCGAGAGCGACAAACTCACGGCCGTCCTTGGAAGTCCAGCCCCAGGAGGAAGAACCTTGGCCATCGACACTGCCGAGCTCAGAGTGAGAGAGGAAGTGATACAGGTCGACCTGGAACCCAAGTCAGCCCTAAAGTCTTACGACGATCGGTGTAAAGATCTCATGAAGACCCTTGTGTGATTCGGAGAGGGCAACGTACGTTCTGGCAGCGGAAGGTGTTGTTGTTATCGCCAGGGATAGCTGCTGCGAAGCCATTGACACACGGCGTGTAGCCAAGCTCCGGGTACTGCGCGCTGTTCATCTTGCCAGCCGCAATCTCGGCATCCCACTGCTTCTTTGCGGTTGTCAGAACAGTTCAACTCCTTTGGCGCAGGTGACTAGACATACCACTTTGAGCTCCATGATGCGGTGGTGCACGGCGCCAGACTGGTACTCAGCTTTGCTGCCAGCACCACCTGCGCTGGCCAAGCCGGCCATGGCAGAGCCCAGAAGGCCTGCGGAAGTAAGGCGAACCATGTTGACTACTTGTGACTGTGGATTTGCAATGTCAAGAGGGATGTCAGAGCAAAGACGAAGAGAGTCGCAAAGTGCGGCTCAGTCCACGCGTCTTGGGCAACGGCATCTTGTTATATACGCTGGTCACCGAGCTCCCCGGTTCTTACCCAAAGAAGCAGGTCATTTGTTTCCATCTCAGCCTCTTGGCGAACATTGTCAGTACAACGACTTGATGCTTGCTGCCAGACCAACTCGAGCCAGTCGCTCTTTAGCTTAAGCGAACCAGAAAGAGGCCGACACCCTGGGACGTGCTGACTGAGGCTTGCATGTCGACTGGGGGCAATGGAACGCTGCATGGAAGAAGTCGCTGACGGGCTTGGCGGAATCTGGGCTCGTGCCTCTTGGCGCAGCAGATGCAGGTTGCTATTCGTGAATATCGTCAACCGACTCCGCTTCCCCTCCAGGAACGCCCAGTCTAGAGCCAACTCCCGCGTCAAGTTCCCAACCACTTTCGGCAGGTAGTTGTGGCCTTGGTAGGCTTGGTGACCAGGATTCCCGATAAGGTTATAAACGTTATTCGAACGGCAGAATAGCATCAACCCCGCTTAGAGCCAGGGTGGTGGAAGACGAGAGTTGGGGGGTTTCCTTGTTTTCGGGCTTCCAAGAGGTTGGCGCCAACGAGGTATCGCCTGTCGCGTGGAGTTCGCGGAAGTTGAAGACGGTGGTTGGGTAACAGCGGTGTCCCTTTGTCGAAACCTTTCCAGTTGTCTAAATGGAGTCAAAGTAGCGCGACCTGGCTTTTGTTGAGTGACGTCTTTTCTTGTCAGTTGGGAGACCAGAGGTACAAATGCCCGATTCGACATGAGCTGGTGAGAAGAGAGGTTTGATTTAGACAACGCTGTCATGTCAACCCCGAGAGTTCGCCGGTTGGATTGTGCTGGTGACCTCTGTCCTATGCACGCTTGGTGAACGATCATACCTGCAGGGTCGTGAGTCTTACACCTACATACAGCCATCACTGCTTACTGCAGGCACTTATGGTTCTTCCTGCATGTCACCGTCACATTGCCTTTCCTGTTCCAGTTCAAGGCTGAGAGCAAACAAGCTTGGCACCGCAGGTCTTTTGCTTACATCAGAGTTCGATACCCTTCTAGATACTTTATTTACATAACAGCGAGCGACACGTAAAGCATGTCAATACTCCAACAATGGCAACGTGCCCATGTGACACTTTGGTCTTGTCCCACTTGACTGGGAAATCCTCTCAATCGTTGTCCTTGACGTCGATAACCGTCGTCTTGAACTTCCTTGCGGGCACCTTGCGGTTGAAGAGAATATCCAACTCGCGGTACGAGCGGTGCTTGAGCTCCGGAAGGAAGAAGAAAGCCATAACGAAGCATACCACCGCGGTTCCTCCCCATACGTAGCCACACTTCCCCGCGAGGTTCCAGCCCGTCGGGTTGAGGAGCCGGGAAGCCAAGTAAATCATGGGGATCTCGGCAACGTAATATGCTGCACGTCCCACAGCGGTACTTAGAGCGCGTAGCCGGACCGAAGATGTTTCGGCAATAATGGAGTAGGAGATTGGGCCTAGGGTGAGGGCGAAGATGAAGGAGATTGCGATGCCCAGGACCGCCTGAGTGTAATTGGTCGCGACGCTTTGTTTGACCGATGCAACAACACCCAGTATCATCAACAGCGTGATATTAGTTGCCGTTCCCCAGAGGTAGATGGTGCGTCGACCGAACCAGCCGGTCAAAGGCCAGGCGAGCGCATTGGCAATGAATTGCAGGCACGAGTTGACCAAGTTGAGCTTGAACGCCAAATCATCTCCAACACCAGCCTCTAGGTTTGAAGTTAGCATAGCGAATAGATATGTTATCATAAGGTATCACGTACGCTCAAAGAAGAAGGTTGCTTGGTTGGCGATGAGGTTGCCAGCGAAGTTCTGACCAGCGTATATGAGACAGGTGATGGTTGTTCGGCGCAAGTCGGTTCCCTTGAAGAGATCGAGGAGATTGGGAGTTCCGCCGATTTGGGCCTCAATCTCGACTGTGCGCTCGATCATGGCTAGTTTTCTTTGCGCCACGCTGAGGTCCTCGTCGCCGAGTCGTACGATCGAACGCAAGGCCTGTTCGCGTCGTCCGTGACGAACCAGCCACCATGGGGACTCTGGAGCGAAGAACAAGAGGACCATGATGGGAGTCTAAATAGCATGTTAGTGAAAATACCAATGTCTAATATGGTGTGGAGACATACTGGGAA
Source organism: Sarocladiaceae sp. R1802 (assembly GCA_023628655.1). Classification (NCBI taxonomy): domain Eukaryota; kingdom Fungi; phylum Ascomycota; class Sordariomycetes; order Hypocreales; family Sarocladiaceae; species Sarocladiaceae sp. R1802. The sequence continues at coordinate 885,128 of JAMAKF010000007.1, forward strand.
GAGCCATTGCAGCGCGAGAGGTGCTCGCCACGCCCATTCATCATCGCGCTTGTTGAAGCCAAGGCATGCACCGGCGACAATGATGGAGCCGATGGACCAACTCATCTGCAGCGTCGCAGTACAAGCACCGCGTAGTGCGAGTGGCGTGACCTCACTGGCGTATGCAGGAGCATTCGCAATGAAGAAACCCCACGGGACGCCTTCGAGAGCTTGGCCAACCGTCAAGAGAGCAAGAGAATCAGCCTGGATAAGCTGTTAGTAAGAAAGGAAGCGTCAGAGCAAGCTCATAGAACGCACAAAGAATGAGATGAAGATAGTCGCATTCATGAGGATGAGGCCAACAATTGTGGTCCATCGATAGCCCAGTCGGTTGGTGATCGGGCCGGCGAGGAAGACACCGACAAAGGCACCGCACTGGCCAGACTGGAACAGCGCGCTCTGCCACTTTGTCTCAATTGTGTATCCTGTACCCTCGACATAGACGCCGTATTCTCTCTGGAAAGCCTTTTGAGCGACGAAGTTGCCGTTGAGGAACATGTCGAAGGATTCCATAACCTAGAGGCTCGGTTAGAAGATATTCGATGCAGCTACGCCTGCACTGGATTTGACTTACGATGGTGAAGCACATGATGAAGGCCCAGAAGCAGGCTTTGGGATGGGTTTTGGCAGCCATCCAGAGAGTCTGTTCATGCTCGGCATTTTCTCCTTCAAAAGCCTCGTTCATGGTGATCTCGTCGGCCAAGACCTTGGAATGAGCCACATCGACATGGCCGACATGCCCCTCCCCATCGTACTTGGGTTCCGTGAGGGTTGTAGACATCTTGAGGGGGCTGAGTGAGGGCAATGGTAAGAGGAAGAAGACAAGGAAAAGACAGCAAGCTTGTACCAGAACCAAGTATAGCTCTGTTGCTTGGCGAGCAATAGTCCGGACTTGATCTGGGGCAATCTGGGGAAGCTCTTCTTATAATGTCTCCGCCAATTGCGGGTGATCGTCGTTAAAGGATTACGGACTATGGCAAGTCCCCGTTTTACGGGAACCTGAAGTTCACGATTGGAGCGCTTCCTCTGGAGTTCGAGAAGTCAATTGAGTGGACAAGTCGACAATATGCGTCCCAATTGATCCGTTTGCTCACATGGCAAGGGAATCCGGGGGCTAACTACATGCTGAAGAAAGGCCACTCTTCCCCCAATCGGGCCGGCACGAGGCCAGGAATACCGTGCTGGGGATTTACTCCAGGGAATACCGTTGATGCCGACTGAGCCGCTTGCAAGGCTCGAAGCAGTGTAGTGACATCTCCAAGGTGGATGGCCTTGTCCATCGTGGGTTAAGCGTCCTCGGCAGTCCGGCACGTAGACTCGATCTAAGTGCGCGCAAACGTACTCCGTAAGACGAGACGTGAACTCTATTCCATTATCTGGGGAAAACGAGATGATTCCTGGATGGAGATTGGTGCGCATCCCCAGGATTCAATTGCGCTCGTCTTTCTTGCTCCAGACTTGAAGAAACGGAGCTACTACGCGTTTGACGTACAGGTTGGAGGCGTTGCTGTTCTTATCGTGGATGTCTTAGTCGTAAAGGTCACGTCACTGGAGAGACCACCTGGACACAACTATAAGCGCTCGTGACGAGTAAGTGCGAGCAGCTGCGCGTCGTCACACAGCTCAAGTGAAAGCCAAAAGAAAGAAGAATGTTGTTAGCTAGATAGCCTTAACCTGTCTTTGGAACCTCGGAATCTCCTTTGTGAATTTCGCCGGATCATCACTCGCCCCATCCTTCCAGTACTCATACTCTATCCACGCATTCTCCGGCATCTGCTCCTCCATCGCCTGTATCCAGTTGCCCAACTCAGGCGACAGAGGAATCACCCCAGTCTCGAGCACGTACTGGTCCCAGAGCTTCAGGAGCTCCTTCATCCTCTGCGGCTCTTCCTCAGCCAGGTCATGGATTTCGCCAGGATCTTTGGCGAGGTTGTAGAGCTGCCAGCGTTCGGGACCTTTCGGTTTCGGGATGAAGACAATTTTCCAGTCGCCTTTGCGGCAGGCGGCGCGGCCGCATGTTTCCCAGCCGTTGATGAAGTCCTTTTCATGGATGCTGGGGGATGTCTCCTCTAGGTACGGGACCATAGACTTGCCACGCATCTCTACCACCTCTCTTCCCTTGTATGTTGGCGCCGGATGCTTGATGCCGGTCATGTCGAGGATTGTCGGTGCGAGATCCATCACGGTAGAGAACTGGTGAGTGATGTCTCCCATCGGGACTTTGCCAGACCATTGGGTCGGCGGCTTCAGGACGAACGGCACGCGGACACCACCCTCGGTTGTGTAGGCCTTGTACAAACGACTCGGCGCAGTGGCCGCTTGAGCCCAGCGAGGTCCGTACCAGATCCAGGAGTCTGCGTTTCCAAGATTATCGATGTGGTTGTTGTAGTACTTCTGCAGGTGCTTCATCATGCTGCCCTGAACGATAGGATATGTCTCGTAAGCCGCGCCCTCGGCACCGTTGTCTGACAGGAAGCAGATGAAGGTATTGTCTAGCTCGCCAATCTCTTCGAGGTACCTGGTGATCTTGCCGACGTTGACATCGATGCACTCAACCATGCCTGCGAAGCACTCCATTGCGCGACTAGAGTTGAGTCGCTCGACGTCGCTCATGTCTTTCCACTCTTTGACTTCGTCTGCATCAACCGGGTGCGGCTCAACATCCTTTGAGACCATTCCCAGGTCCTTCAGTCGTTGTAGGCGTTTCTGTCTCAAAGCATCCGGACCATCGTCGTAAACACCGCGATACTTCTTGATGTACTCTTGGGGAGCCTGTAATGGCCAGTGAGGAGCCGTGAAAGGGAGATAGCCGAAGAGCGGCTTATCTGACTTTGACTCTTTCCATTCCTTCATATACTCGATCATCTTGTCGCCGTAGCCGTCGGACGAGTACCAGCCCTCCGGAAGCTTCTTGACGTACTCCCCGTCCTCACTGTGCAATGCGATGTAGCTCATGCTCGCAAATTCTGGCGTTTCTGAGTCAATGTCCTCCATCTGCGGCTCGTACGCGTAGTGGTTGCTGCAAGCTGGCAGATGCGCAAAGCTGCGTTCGAAGCCTCTCGCCTTCGGGCTTCGCTCAGGCGTCAGGCCAAGATGCCACTTCCCAGACATGACGGTATGGTATCCTCCATCTCTTAAGACTTCCGGCAGCGCCACGACTCTCTCGTTCAGGTACCCTTCGTATCCAGGCATGCCCCTCTGTGGCGCTGTTGACATCTTGCCGTGCGGATCGTTCTGTCCCGAGACATTCGTCCACTCGACGAGATTCCCAAGGCCTGCAATGTGGTGGTCGGTTCCGGTCATGATCATTGCTCGAGAGGGAGAGCAGGCTGCCGCTGCATGGAAGTCGGTGAAGCGAAGGCCATGGCGGGCGAGCTTGTCGATATTGGGAGTGTTGATCTCGCCGCCAAAGGAACCGACGTCTGAGAATCCAAGGTCATCGGCGAGGATGATGATGAAGTTTGGCTTCTTCGGGGAGGCCATGATTGCTAACCTTTTGATGGTGACTCAAGTGTAAGAGCTGGACAGTTTGTCTCTCTTTACAAGTAACAGATAAGAAGTCTAGAGCATTGATCTCAAAAGTCATGAAGAAGCCCCAACAAAGCGACATGGTCGCCTTTAATACTCTCGAACCAACTCCAACATCGGACCCGTATGGTGGAGTACCACAGGAAGCACTTGTCGAATTATACATCGCTGAAGTATTGTTAACCTTCTGAGGGGTTATGAGGGGTAGCTCGAGTTGCATCAAGCTTGATCTCCTATTGTCCAAGAAGTTGGAGAAGATGGATGTTGGTGAGCCACTGACACCGTGTTCGCGTAGATCGGGTATTTCCCTCGACAAGTGGAGTGGTCGAGCTGGTCACCGCGTACATCGGGGAGCTTGATCAACACGCACGTAACCACATCCGGTTCTGCTGGCTTGGTCTCTCGCGTACATCGGGTAAAGGTCTTGAACAGCGGGATGATCAGGCCAGTAAGCTTGACGTGACCCTTATCCAGTCTCGCGTGCTCGAGTCTCAAGCTAATTGGGTAATTGGGACGGATTCTGACCGATGTGCCTGCAATTGTTTGGGTTTGGGGCATTTGGAAACGCCTCCATGTATCCCCGTGTTATCATATAGTACTAGTATTAGCCGTGCAAGGTGTTTACATCCTGCGGGAACCCCATCTTACCCCAGATCGGAGCTCGAGCCTTCGGGGCCAAGCCATAACTACCGACTTCTTACTTATATGTCCCTGTCTCGCGCATTCTCTCCAGTCTTTTGAGTAGTTCTCAAGCCCCAGTCTTCGGAACGACTTTTGCTAACTGGTCAAGACTTCCTATCGAGTCTATTCAAGAGTGAAGCATCAACGAAATGTCGAACCAAACAAAGCTCGGCAAGCTCCGGTCGTACTGGCTTGGGATCGTTGTATGCATGGGTGGGCTTTTGTTTGGATACGATACCGGCATGTAAGTTGTACTTCTCACAGAATCAGCAACTAATCTGGTCAGACTAACATCTTGACCGCAGAGTCGGTAAGTTGCAGCATTGCCCTATCCTTCGATCTTCAGAGAGCAGAAGCGATCAACACCCGTGTCTTGAACCTCTCCAAATTAACTGAACTTGAATAACACGTAAATCAACAGGCGGTACCATCACGCTTCACTCGTTCCAACGTGATTACGGCTTCTCCTCGTCCAACTCAACCACTGCTTCATCCCTTACCGTTGGCCTGCAGCAACTCGGTGCATGGGTCGCCTGCATGGCCGCTTGGCCACTCATCGAGCGTTACGGCCGTCGCTATTCGCTGATGGCAGCCTCCCTCACCTTTTGCCTAGGCGCCGCCACCCAGACCATCAACACCGGGTCATTGCCAGCCTTCTACGTGGCGAGACTGATCGCTGGTCTGGGGCTCGGTGCTTCGACGGTGGTCACACCCATGTTTAACAGCGAGATGATGCCGAAGGAAATGCGAGGCCAGGTCGGGTCTTTCTTCCAGTGGTTCTTCGCATTTGTGAGTATAAATACCTGTCATTTTCATCCAAGGAATGTGAATGTACTTTACTCATTCTCGTTAGGGAACTTTCGTCTCGTACTGGGTAGTATACGCGGTCTCGACTCAAGTATCGGAATCCGGTCCAACACAGTAAGCATATGGCTAGTCATAAATCTAAGTAGGACACAAGGAGTCTGGAAATTGGCTCGCTGACTCAAGGACAGATGGCAAATCCCGATCGGCTTGCAGATTTTTCCGGCAGCTTTCCTTGGCCTAGGCATGTTCACAGTGCCCGAGAGCACCCGTTGGCTCACCAAGAAGGGTCGGCACGATGAGGCTTGGGAAAGTCTGAAGTGGATCCGAGCCGACGATTCTCAGGCTGTAATTGATGAGATGGAGGAGATTCGCCTCGGCGTCGAGAACGAGTCGAGGCAGATGGAGGGTTTCCAACTCAAAGGTCAGCTGGACCAATCACACTATCTCGATGAACCGTTCAGGCTGACTGTTCTCATCTCGCAGAGCTTCTTCAAGGAGACAACCTGAAGCGTGTCACTGTTGCTTTCGGTGTCTTTACCGGGCAACAAGCCGTAGGTGCCACGGCGTTCGCCTATTTCGCTCCTCAATACTTTGGCCTCCTTGTCGGTGACGACGCTCGCCTAAAGCTTCTCATCACTGGATTCTACGGAGCTGCCAAGATCATAGCCTGCGCTACTTTCATCATCTGGTTTGCGGAGCGCCTGGCCCGTCGCCAGGTCCTCGTAGGCGGCGCTCTGTTCATGTCCGCATGTCAGATCACCACAGCTGTTGTAGTGGCAACGACGCCATCACCAGATCCGTCTGGTTCAATCCGCGCGTCTTCGATCGCGACTGTGTTATTGATCTATTTCTTTACGATGGCCCATAATTTCAGTTGGGGTCCGCTTCCCTGGCCCTACGTCTCTGAGTACGTCTGCAGCAGACACTTATGTTCAGCTCTGCGCCCAGATTGGTGGCTAATGACATCTCGAATAGGATCTTCCCAGCTCGAATTCGGGAACCAGGTGTCGCCATTGGAGTGTCGGCTCAGTGGTTGTGGAACTTTGTCTTCTCTCTGACAACGCCATACATGATAGAAAGCATGGCCTGGGGAACATTCCTCCTCTGGGGTAAGACGATCTCATCATGCCAGTGCCAGATCAATTAGCTGACCCTCTTTCAAGGTTGTTTCGATCTCGTGATTGCTGGAACGACTTTCTTCTTTCTTAAAGAAACGAAGGGCCAGTCTTTGGAATCCATTGCTACTCATCGGTACAAGCGCAGAGAAGAGAGGCCTGTCGCAGAGGATGCAGCGACGAAGGACACGGACTTGGACATTGCAAGCACCCGCGCATTGAATATTGACGACAGGTGAGGGCCGGGATCTCATTGAGAGCGGGCTCGTAGCAATGTCAATCAGATCCACGGGAACATATCCGTTGATAATGATGGACCTGCACGACCCAAAACCCCAAGAGCATCTCCCTGTTTCAAGCAATGCCTCAAGCATGGTGCAAAAGGCACAAAGTAACGTGTGAAAGACTTCATCAAAGCGATGTTGAAGGCGCAGAGAAGATCCAGGAGTCAAGATCAAGCGGCCCTGCCAGCTCCTGATCCAGCCAGCTGGTGGTATCAGGGGAACAGAAATAGTAATTGTCAAGCATGTCCAAGTTCGCGGGTCCGCATCCTTCCCCTGATGACAAAGTCTCTTGACCATCGGTGAAGGATTCTTGCATGATTGGTTGTTGGAGAGGCATCGGACTCGGTTGACCTGTGGTCGAAGCCAAAGCGCCTTGGGTATCCGGAGGCGGTTTGCCAATTGCTGGGATTTCATCGGAATCTGTGTTTTCCAGGCTGATGAGCTCACGGTCACTAGCCTTAAGGGAGTGTCTCAAAGCAGCGTCAGAGGCGAGGTTGCGGATGGTAGGAGAAGCGGGAACAGAAGAGCTGTTGGAAGTGCCCATGACATCCCCAGTCCTATGATCACGTTAGTATCCCAACTTCAATGTGGACTCGGATGCGATACAGACATTTTCGGCAGCTCTCCAAGCGCAATGTAGATGCCTTTCTTTGCTGAGAACTGCACCAGCGCCTGGAGTAAACGGCGAGTAGGTAGGGACCAACGAGCCGTCTTCTGAAGACAGTCCATGGCCACCTCGACGTAGCGATGGGGAAGGACGGGTCTTTTCGTTTCCATGTCGCTGAAGGCATCGTCTAAATGTTCCAACCGCATAATTCGGAACGCCATTGCAGCAGCAATCGAGACAGCTGGGTCAGTCTGCTCGTCTCGCTCCTTGAGCAAAGGCCATGCTTCCGTGAGAACTTCTAGCGCACGCAAGGCACTCTTGTACCGTTCAACGCTACAACGGATAAGGAAGTCCGACATCGACTGATACTCGTGTGATGAGGGTGATGGGGATTTTGACCACTGACTCGCTAGCAGTCGTCGCCGAATAAAGTAACCAATGCCATAGAGATCAGTATGTACGCCGTAGAACGTGAAGTGAAGAGTGAGGAAGCTCGACAGTCTCCCTCGCTCTGCGCATCCTAGAACTCGGTCTTTCGAGAAGGCAAGTCCTTGAGGTAGATTATCACCCCAAGCCCGCAGACTTCGCTCAAGAGAGGCAAATCGAGATCCTTCGAGCCACGGACTCTCCAGATCATTTGGATTGGTGTCGTTTCGTGGGTGATACGCAATACTGTACCCGAGGATATGACGCCTCAACACCAGCAAACTTGTTGTGTACGTGGAAATATCGCAAACCCATGAGGCCGCGCCTGGGCTCGATGCACCGCCTTTTGCAGCGGAAAAGGCCTCGTCGTTGCTCGGGTATCTCGTGGCAATGGTTGACGGATCTATCAAGAGGTTGTTGAGAGAATGACCACCAGGATCGGGCATTGTCTCGAGGATGAATGTACTCCACATGAGTCGTCGACGGGTTTCGAGGACCAACTCTGGTAGTTCTGACGCCTGCAGTTCCTTTTGCAATTGCAAACTGTAGGCCATGCGCGACGCTATGGCCGATAGCATAGAGAAGCTCGAATGCGCTCCGCGGTGCCACTCATACCTGGCCAACAGCAATATGGTCTGCAAGTTCAACGCCGAGAAGCGCATCAGCGCATCAGCCATAACCAGCGTCCGACTTTTCTCTGCCCAGCGATCTGCTGCTGGATCTTGGGGATCCATGTACCGCAGACTGGTTGCTAGAACAGCTAGTAGCAGGGCCTGAGGGATCAGCTTCTGCTGATGAAGTCGCTTGAACGTCTTCGGGTGGATGAAGGCATAGAAGCAGAAGAAATGAGGTCCTTGGAAGTATGCATCAACGAGACGATCTGCAAGAGCATCCGATGGCATTCCCCCGTCACTACGGCCAATTCCAGATTCGCGATCAACGTATGTCTTAGGAGACTTGGTGTTGGCTTCACCACCTCTGGGCTTTGGCGTAGTTCTCACACAGGGCACGCCAGCGTGAAGACACGCTCGACAATGCTGCCCAGGGGCATCGGCTTCGCATTTCACACGACGTTGGCTGCACAGGTGACAAGCTCGTGTGCGTCGTGAGCATTGCAGGGGCCCATCCCCTGTGCTTTGCGTTTGGTTCGGCCATTGGCAAGCCAGCCCGAGCTGATTGCATTTGAGACATGTCGGGACCTGCTCGTCGCATTTGACCTTTCTGCGTCGGCAAACGAGGCAGCCCCTCCGGCTCCTGGTGCGCTGACCCGGTCTGGAGCTCATCGTGGCTTGCGCCTGAGTCGATGGTCCATTTGTCGAGATATACCAGACAGTACTGAGCTGACAATATTGTCAAGGTCAGAGGTCTTGTGAGAGTGGCACGTAGTTGAGGGTTGAGTTGTCATCGGGACTAATGAGGAGGCTTCTGTAAGCGAGACTAAGAGTCGTTGGGAAAACACAAAACCCCGCGTTGACGATAATAGATGAACGGAGGATTTGCTCCAGCCCCAGATTCTCGGGAGTTGAGATTCCACAACTTGTAACTTCCCCTGTCCTCTGTATGTCCTCAGCGAGGGGAGCAGCATCTCACACGTACATAGTCGTAGAGCTAGTCTCGGACTCCTCATTCATTCATAAGGGTTGCTTTCGATGGTGCATCAGGCAGCAGATGCTTACGAGCTCAACTTGCAAATACATTTTGATCGGAATCAACCCGGTCGCATCCAGGCACAAATACTCCATTGTAAATCGTCAATCCTTATTGAAGAGGAAACAAATCGTATTTATCATTAATTTCCCGTTCTTGTTTGGTAATTAGACGAGATGCCTCAGCCCAGTGCGCGTATGTTCGTATCATGGCAGTCAGCAAGATACAGGGTTGTTACGAAATATGGGCAATCAGCTCCATTTGATCAAGTCAGCAAGGTGAATCACACAAACAGTACTGCGGAAGCCTAGCGTGGTCAAAACCCATTTTCGCTGGCGTCGAGTGGGCAAACTCTTGTCTGCCTCAGCTCTTGTGCTTGTCACCATGTACCAAATCGTCTATCTGGTCTTTTCCCCTGTCAAAGTGAGATGGGTCGCGCACCGTCTCGTCAGCCCGCAGTATGCTGTTCGCTTCGCCTAGCTCTCGCCTCAGGTGGATTTCTTTCGAGTCAATGTCAAAGGCGATTTTAAGAGTCCGGTCATTAAATTCGGTAGGATCTGACCGTAGTCTTACAGCTTTTCGGTCAAGTCTGATGATGTTGCCTATGAGCGCTGCCTTCACTAGCAAGATAAATCCCCTTACCGAGGCTAAACGCGCCTCATTACCATCTCGAGATTGCGACCTCGAGGACTACCACGGAAATGACTTCATCTCGATTTGCACTGGATTTGTGGAAAATCAGCACTTGCCGCCCCGTTTCACTCCATATTCAAAACCTCAGCGGTGGCTGTGCTTGATTGTGTAAAGGGTATGAGGAGTTGGTCAACTTACACTTTGCATTGCAGGCGAGAATCAATTTACACTTGTGGCCCTGCGCCACGACATTTTCTTAAATGCCATTGATTCAGCAGTTCCTGCATTTCATCACTAGTACCTAACATGAATGTGGGATCACTTGACCTGATTTTGCCCTACCATGGACTTCACCCATAGCTAACACAGTGAAACGTAACATTTCTGACCAGCTTTGCAGTGTCACTGGTGTTTCCCTGGCAGACGGTGACAAAAGAAGGTGCCTTTCTTAGCCCATTATCTGTAGAACACTCCCAGGAACAGGATTGAGACATGAACTCTCGTCGTTCTGCGTACATGAACGTCCAGGTTGTGAGGTCTTTCGTATCACATGCCGCGGCACACGTCAATGAGGAACCGAGACGCCTTGAAATGCCACGGTGAACAAGCGCCGCGAGGATCCCGGTCCATCTGAAGGAAAACCAAGAGTCACAAGGCGCTGCGATGTGGACCGATGTTTCTCACCGTCCTCGGTGTAATGTACAATCACAGTTTTCCGAAAATCTCCACGTCGAAACCTCATTTGACACCTTATGCTTTCTCTTCAGCTGGAACTCGGTGCTCCATGACAAGGTCGCTTCACAAATTCGAATACCGAGATTCCGTAAGGAAAATGCAAACCATTCTCGGTCTCATCCACCATTACACCCGGTCAGTCATCGTCAGTGGTCCGCAATGCTTGATGACTCGGTTCTTCATGATCTATAAAGATGCTTTCCAGTCCGGTTAGTCTTGGGCTTTAAGAAGCAATACTCACAGCAATATTCTGAGGTTTTACAAGCTCTTCAACTATTGTCTTGCTCTCTCTCTCTCTCGTCTCGTTGCCTCTGATCGAAAGCTTCAAAGCGTCAAACCACTCTTCCAGCACAAGAAGCCCCTCAACTCGTCGAGATGGGTGTCTCTGGTCCCAAATCTATCAAGTACTGGCAATGCCATGTATGCGGCTCACGCGAGCTCTGGATGGTTGCTACAACGCCAGCATGCTTGAAATGCGGGCATCGGCAGTGTGCTAGTTGCCCGACGCGAAAACAGTCAACGAGACCCCGGAAGACACAGAATGGGACACATGGCTCTTCGAGTCACCGACACTATCATGCCGAATGTTAGTATGTGAGCCGAAGTATTATCTTCGTGAGGCGTTGAGTCTTGTACACCGATCAATGGCAGTGGGAGACGTCTTGGCTCCGCGAGGCCAAGCCCCTACGTGAAGCATCTCTCGGTATCGATGGGCTTCAAACGGTCGTATGACATCTCAAAACCAAGCATACTGCCTTGATGCTGCGCCGCCGCTGTTCAGCATAGTTGCCAAGGTTGTCAAAGCAAACCAGATTGTGGATACCGGCTTGTTATTGTTGTTTCTGGGCTGAGCCCTTCACTTTTCCTGATTTCTCTGGTCTCTGTTCTCGCTTGTATCTTTTGCTTCTCACTTAGTTCGGGCTGGTATCGATTTGGGCATGGAATCTCTGGTTGGAAAGCATCTGTCCTTCACCGTCATCGGTGGCTCACAGTCCCGTGAGGCGCATTCTCGCTCTGCAAAGTCGGCTGTGGGCATCCCAATCATGGTGGAGAGTTTGTTTCTTCCTTTCGAATACGCAATCATCTTTCAATTTCTTCTTTGAATCAATTCTCTCATCAAATGAAATTGCATGCCCAAATGAAGTTGCCGGTTGAGATGCGAGGAGCAGCGAATGACCGCTCGCATGAGGTTTGGTGCAGCCAACTGCGGCGCTTGAGGCTCTGCGAGCCGCAGCCAAGATGACGCAAAAGCAGAGCCTCATCTACAAAGTGCAAAACCCTGTTCCCGGCGTATGCTGGCATGGGTCGCGTACCGTCACCAACGCCGAATTTGGAATTGCCAACTTGGCCCCTGCGGTCGTCACGGGAATGCACGAAGAACCAGCATCTGTTTAAAAGCATTAGGCTTCCATGGGCACTGCTGCCAGTGTATTAAGTTCTCCTGCAAAGAGACATGTGGTTCACGGTTCTTAGTCCTCGCGGAGGCCTTTATTCCTTTGGAACTCCCACATAGCATCGTATTTCTGCTTTGCATTTGCTTTCACGGCACACAGTTGACCGCGACAGCTGCAACTTCTTATCATTTAACTTTTGGCGACTTTTTCTTACCAAGTATATGATCAGGTGAACTGCGTCCTTCGTTTCAGAATTTTCACCGACGTCTTCTCCGCTCTTCATCTCATGTGTGTTCACCCACTCGCTACAGAAGATCGGTCGTATTGTTGTAAACTACTTGGTAGAGTTTCATACATGTTACCCATTAGCTCCACCAGCTTGAAAGTCTTCCCCTTCATGGGCCACGACTGCTCAAAGTCTTCATGCCCTAGTTCTGTCAGGCAATCCGATCTATCTTCTTGACTGGTTTACTAAGAAGGTACGCGACATGTTTGCTCATCCGTCCCTTCGGTGCCAAAGGGAACAAACTCCCGAGACCCGTCGCATGTTGCCGTATAGAAGAGTGACGCGTCACCGGTCAAGTCTTCGCCGTCTGGCCCTGTCACCGAGACGTCCAGATTAGCAGGCCCTGCTGAGTTGACGTAGAGCAACCGGATGGGGAAATATGTCTCCGCCGGGATGTTGATCGTGTAAACGTCGCCTGGCCCATAGCCTGCGACATCGCGCTCATAGGACGCGCCGCTCTGGTTGTTCGCCTTGGTCCAGTCACCACACGCGAGGTCGCCGAACCAGGCCGCAGCATAGTCGTCGGCTTGTCTGACCTGGAAGGAGTAATCGCCGCCTGTGCATGAATAGAAGAAGGTGGCGAACTCATAAGAGACTTCCTGGCCCACTGCATCACCAATATCGTCCAAGCTCGTCACTGTATCTTCTGATAGTGTATCCGTTGTTTTGAAGTATGTGGTGTTGACGCGTACATCAAGGTCTTGGAAGCCTTGGAAAGGATTTGTCCAGCGACCTCGCTGGACACCACCGCTACAAGTTGGCTGAACGCATTGTGTTGGCGTTGGCGTCGGCTCTGGCTCCGTTGAGGTTGGCGGTTCAGACGAGGTCGGTGGTTCAGACGAAGTTGGCGGTTCAGATGAAGTTGGCGGTTCAGACGAAGTTGGTGGCTCTGAAGATGTGCTTGGCCCTGGACCGGTAGTAGAAGGCTGGTCAGGTGGGGGAGTTCGTATGATAACAGTGGTTGTGCACGGTCCCTTGCAGTTTGCAGGAGGATAGATGGTCCGAGGCCTGCAAGGGGGGTTCTCGCACTCATCGTAGATCGTCCTGGTTCTATCAGGAGGTGGCAGTGATGTTGCTGGCGGGTTCGGCGGCGGCGTCGGCACGATGATGGTTGTCGTGCATGGGTGAACACAGTCAGGCGGCGGCAGAATGGTGATGGGATCGCACTGCTCTGGCACAGTAGTGCACTCTCTCACCACGGTGACCGTCTTGTCAGGAGGGTGTGTAGGATTTGGACCATCGGGCACAGGGATGGTGATGCAGCCTTCAGTGCACCCTTCAGTGCAGCCTGGTGGACCAGGCTCTTCGATGATCACAGTGCCGTACGCACAGCCATCTGGACCATAGGAACGAGTGACTGTGGCAGGTCCTGTGCCATTGGTGGTGTACGTGATATGGTCATCGTTTCCAACTGTAATCACATACTCCTCGCAAGCAATGTCAGAGTCTTCTGGACACTGTGCGGCATCAGCCTTGTCAGCCAAAACATGGCTTGAGAAGATTAACACCCCGAAAAGGGCGACGTTGTGATTCTTGAACAACATGTTGAGAAAGAAGAAGCTGTAAAGACACTGATGATAGCGAAGACTACAAGAGGGCTAGATCTCAGCCAAAGTACTCATATTTATAGGAAGGAATACTCAGTCAATCAGTCGTCTTCTGCTGTTCAATTAGGTCTCACAAGATACGGCTTTCGTATATCCTTGATGCTTTCGTCGAAATGCCTCGATGGTATCCCAACACCAGTAGCTGTGCCGCATTTGTGGAATGTGATAGCGGTGTGTGACAACACCGGCTTCATCAAAAGGCTGGCATGAGTCCCAGGGCTCTCGCTTAGCGAGTACGTGTCAGAGAGTCTGTGATTTGAGGCAACAGGGTCCTGACATGTTTTCAGCATGTGTGTATCCTGGATCAAGCCGGAAACCGTACAGACTGTGCATGGACTAGTATGAACTCTTCCATACTCGGGAAACAGAAAGTCCAGGAGGACACGAACCTTGAATATCCGATCAAGGACCTGCCTAGCCATCGAAAGCATGATGTTGTTAGGTAGCGTTCTTGGCACAACCGTGAAGAGACATGTGTAGTAAGACTCATGGAGATTTTGCAAGAGGCTGAAGAGCATGTCCAAGGAACTTGCATATTGGAATGATGTCTTCAGCCTTACACAGAAGGAAAGGGAGGGGTTTCAAAATGCTGCATTCTTGTAATCTCGCTAGACCGTTGATCTATACAGCTTGGGTTCTGGGTCTGATCCCTCCTCCAAGTGGGTAATGAACGCCGTACCCAGAATTGTAGCTTATGCCTCTTTGATCTAGCAGCAGGAGCTAAGGGAGAGGTTCTGCAAGCATTCTAATGAACCCCGCCGGAGCTGGCTCCGTCGATCATGGGCCAATCAGCGAGACAAGAGCCCAATTCTTAGACACTGGCAGAGAGGCTTGGTATCGTAGATGTCAAAGTTGCCTGCCGGTACGCCCCCATGCCGGTGCCACGGATCAGGTTCTTGCCAAGTCAGACAAATCTCCGTAAAGCCCCCGTGTCCTTCGTATCTCAAGGGTGTCATGTCTTGCAACTGACATCTCCGTGAGACATATGGTGGCTGTCAGCTGTCTTACCGTAGTACTTGACAGCACGGGCTTGGTGCCGGAAGGGAACATAGCGGCTCTTAAACGTTTTGAGCTACACATATCAGATGTCTATCCTGTAAGCAGCATGTTCGGAGAGAACGAAGCCTTAACTCCCAGAGTCAGATGTTTAGAGACTAGCTTGGCTTCGGACTGGACATTGGCCTAATCCCCTCTTAGACCCAAGACGAGGTTGAAGCCAAGAACAGCTTTGTCATCTGAGACTACGGGACGAGTGACAGGTTGCATTTCTGCCCGTCTCCTTCTTTCCTCCCATATGTCCGCTTCAGGTTAAAGACTGTTTTACTACACGAGTTACCTGTCCTAGACAGCGATAGCCCCTTGATAGTCCGAAGGCTTCGGACAGGGAGCATCGACGAGTCAGGAATTGCGTTGGCCATGATACTTTAATTGTAGTGGGTGCAGGGCGGAATCAGAAGTAACTTGTCATTTGTTGATCTTGTGCTTCTATCCCCTGTCAGTAGTAGTCAAATCCCCTGCAGCTACAGATGTGCTTACCAGTGGGACGCGACGCCATCGGACTGCCGAGGGGACACTATGCTGCCCTGATAGTGGCGAATGTCCTGAAGCCCCATCCATGAACGGAGGTTCGGGGGCTGTCCAGATGCACCTAGTGTCATTCCAGGTGATGAACATGCCGTACAGTACCTTATACAGGGAACTTGTTTGTCAGTTTGTTACTGCCTCTCAAACGGGAAGAGAACCACAATTGCAAGTACCTTGCCATCTCAAAGAGAGGGAGAAGACTTACTATTGACTGGGAATCTTTGTAGAACCCCTAAGACATCCCTACAGCATCCCTGTTGCCCTACTTTTACACGTACCTAGCCCGATCTGCAATACTGTGAACCCTGTAGGTATGGATGGTCAATAGCCTCATAGGGTGACAGGTCGCAAACTAAGAAATAAATTCCCTGTAAATTGTGTTCTATCTTTCGGACACAAAAGTCAGAGCCGTAGAACGTGGGAATCTCGATGTCTCTAGCATTGAGTAGGTGGTACGTTGTTTCACACACACCTTTGGCGACTTTACTTTGCACAGCTGCAAATGAGTCTTAACACCATTGATTGAGGCCTGAGCATGTCACGAACCGCTATGATCTCGAAAACCACCTTGTTTCCATTTCGATCAAGCAGGCTCGAGGAAGATGATAAGTAACTTGTATTGTCTTTCGTTTTGCGAGACGATAATCAAAAAGAATGTCTTCATCATGCAGCCTTCGGGTGCAGGGTAAGTCACAGCTAGTGGTGCGCATTCCGAATTCAAACTCTCGGTCGCGTCTCGCACTTCAGCCAAAGCCCGACACCAACGCCCTTCACCGCGATGAGCGAATCTCAGGCGCACATCAATCGAAAACGGGAATCGCTGCACCAACATGCCCCAACGCCTGCAGCAGTGCGTCTTGACTCCTTGGCTGCGTTCTTCTAGCTGCTGTCCCGCTGCAGAAAGCAAGGCGCTTCCTTGCTCCAGGGTCCCATGACGCAACCACACCAATCGACGTCACCCGCTCTGGGCATTCATGGCCCGGCTGAAAACCACAGGGAACCCGGTACGAGTCAAGAGGGGCATCAGAAGCATGTGAAGAACACCTCAATTGATCACGAATCTCAGCAAAGTATACATACACCCTCATCACCGCAAAACGCACATCATGGCCAACTCAAAACCGACGCTCAGGCTCCACGCCAGGACACCCCAGAGGAGCCTGTCACCAGACAGCAGGCCTCTTCCTCTGCCGCATACGCAAGGTCCCCGTCTCCTCTTCGTCGCAGGTCGTCTACCCAAAGGGCAGGTCACCAGGTTTCGCACGAAAGGGAGGATGCTCATGAACTAGGGCCATCCGCGCAGGTTAACCCCACGAGTGGTCATCGTCCTGGTCTCGAAGAGGGCCATCATGCAGATGCCATCTGGCCAGACACCGAACAGAATGTTCGTGAGCATGGCAATGAGTTGCACAACCAGGATGAGAAGAAGCCAGTTATTTCTGCAGCGGCAACTCAGCTTTACACCCTGTCACATCTCGTCTTCTTCTCCATCCTTGGGACCTTGGCTCGGATCGGCTTGACAGCCTTGACTACCTATCCCGGCTCACCCGTCATAGTCGAGACCATCTGGGCCAACGTTGGCGGTAGTTTCATCATGGGGTATCTTGTCGAAGACAGCAGATTGTTCCGCCAGGAATGGGGATCTAGCAGCGTGGGAAGCGGCGACGACTCAAAGCGAGATCGGCGAACCTCCAGCGACTCGGCTATCAAGGCTGCGAAAAAGGCCCATCTGGCGGTCAAGAAGACAATCCCACTCTACGTTGGACTGGCGACGGGGTTCTGCGGCAGCATGACCAGTTTCTCAACCTTCGCTCGCGACGCCTTCCTGGCTTTGTCGAATGACATGGCCGTGCCAGGTGTACCAGAGCTCCCGGTCAGCCGCAGCGGGGGCTATTCGTTCATGGCCATGCTCGCTGTCATCATTACTACCGTCGGCTTGTCACTCTGCGGCCTGATCGCTGGATCTCACTTCGCTCAGGCAATCGAGCCGTACACACCCTCATTACCGTTTCGCTTGACGAGAAGATACCTTGATCCCCTCGTCGTCTTTCTAGGTTGGGGCTCGTGGCTCGGTGCCGTTCTGCTATCCATCCTCCCGCCTCATGATTACTGGAGAGAACGCGCCACCTTTGCCTTGGTCTTTGCGCCACTTGGCTGCCTTCTTCGCTTCTACCTCGCCATGTTCTTGAACTCGAAGAGGCCGTCATTCCCACTCGGTACATTCGCCGCGAATATTTTAGGCACTGCCATTCTTGGAATGGGCTGGGACATTGCCCACGCGCAGATAGGGGGCGTCGTAGGATGCCAAGTCTTACAGGGCATCGAAGATGGCTTCTGCGGCTGTCTGACGACTATCTCGACTTGGGTTGCGGAACTCTCCACCTTGAGAAGGAGGCATGCGTACATGTACGGCGTTGCCAGTGTTGTGATAGCGTTGGCGTTGCTGATTGTCATCATGGGAGGGCTTAGGTGGACACATGGATTTGATGCATTGCTGTGCGGTTGATGAACAGGCGAACAAGGCTATGGTCCCCAATTCTTGGAGGAGCCGAGGTGTATCCTGAGGTTCTGGTGCCATGATGTATACCTGCTGGAGTTTTACCACGAATGAGTCGTCTGAAAAGAAAAAGACCATAGCCACAGAGGCGAGTTCACGACCCAAGTCAAGATTGTGCCAAGCATGTTGGAACCTTGTGATGATTTGTTCAGTTCTGCATTCGTGTCTAAGACCTGTATAATCTGCTCTGCCTTTTTGTTTTCCTTTTTCTTTTCTTTTCATGCTTCTGAGACGGCCTTTAGTTTTCCTCCAACTCAGGATAATGCCTGTAGATACCCATCGAGTACTTTGCGCGGCGGTCGCTGGCAAGGTACGTCTTGATGTTCGGTCTCTGCTTCACGGCATCGACGAGCTGGAAAACGCCATTGTACTTGCCAGACTTCCTAATCTCGCCAAAAGTCTTTGGGAAAGCAAACTCAGCGCCATCGATGCACTGTGTGGATTGTCAGCACTGGGTCAGACAGCTAATATGCAAGTCGGTAGGTTCATACCTGGAAAAGGACCAGGTCGGCGTAAGTCAAGCTGTCGCCATACAGCCAAGGCCCCTTGCCACTCGCATCCGAGTCAAAGATTCTCTGCGCATAGCCGAGGAATTTGGGGATCCTGGCCTCCCGGAACGCCTTTGCGCGCTTCTTGGCCTCGGGGATCTGCTCCTCATACGTCTTGCTGACGTCAATCGGATGATGCGTATCGTGCAACTCGGCACAGAAGCCATCCAGGAACGTCAAGACCATGGCATTGAGATGATGGTATCCCGGCTCAGACGCCGGCGGGCAGAGACCGAGGCGAGGAGCGAGATAGAGCAGGATGGCGGGTGTTTGAGAGAGGAAGATGGAGCCGTGGCGGAGGCTTGGAGGCGCGTTGATGGGAGGATTGGGAAAGTCGCCGCGACCGCCTGTAGCAGAGTCCGGGTCGACAGCGGAGTTGAGCTCGAGGATCTTGCTCACGGCGTCATCTGGGGACGATTTGGCGATGTCGTTGTAGGGCGTGTTGGTCTCTTCGAAGAGCAGGCGGATGAACTCGCCGCGACCAGGGATGCCGGGCCAGTAGATGAGGCTGTATTCTTCGGACATGGTGTCTTGGTCCAGGTTGAGGATTGGGCACTGTGCACTGTGGACTTGAGGGCTGATGGGCAATAGGATCTGAGAGGAGATGAGAGCAGGAATACAGAGACTTGGAGAGATGAGTAGGTCATGGTCTAATCGATGGGATTCAATGATGCGTGAGACACTTATTACTCCACCATCCATCCCACTCGGGTCGATTCCCCCGACTCCAAGTCGTGTGATAGTTAGAGCGAGGCTCACGACTATTACTAACTCTGCTACTAGTTGATGACATGCGCCCTTGCGGATACATTCCTGACCTACATGGTTTCACTCGGCATTGTGTTCCGAACCTGATGTCCCGTACGCATGGCCGTCTATGCACTACAAGACAGTTCCTCAATAAAGTGCAGGCTCTTACTCCCAGCAGCAATGTCGCGCGCAGGCTTCAACTCTTGACATGAGAACGAGTCTATTCTATTGATCAACTCTCACAACTACCTACGTCAGATGCGTTCATTCAATTGCGCAACCTTCAGGCTTCCTGCGCGGCATCATCCGCCTCCGCCTCGTCAAGGCCAAGTAGCCCACATCCTCCATTCTTACAGTCCTCCAACGCCTGCAGCGAGAAGTTGACAACCTCCGCCACCACCTGATAATCCTCATCCATCAAAAAGTTCTTGAACTCGGCCTGGTTCTCCTCCGAGCTCTGGTCCCACGGCGGGTACCACACGGCGCCGTAGATCTCAATCCCCGACTTGCCCGTGCTGCCCTCGAGGGCGAGGAAGTTCCGTGCGCCGATGTGCAGCACGCCCCATGTCTCGCCCGACCGGAGGGTCTTGGGACCGGCGCGCTGCAGGAGGCCGAAGAGAGGGGAGATGGCCCATTCGATCGGGTAGTCTGGATCGACGCCGAAGACTCGCGGCTTGTACTCAGGAACAGTGAAGTTTGTCAGCTTGGTGCCGAACTTGGGACTGAGGACGCCGCCCCAGCCTTCGAAGATGTGCGAAGCCTGGGTGAGAAGTCCCGTCTCCTCGGTCAGTTTGTAGTAGTGCTCGACGTTGCCGCGGAGATAGGCCTCGTCTGCCTCGGGGGATGATGTCCAGCCTGCGAACTGCTCAGCAGTCAGGGCGCCATCGAAGTAGCACTTGACGTAGGCCTTGGCCGAGATCCAGTCCTTGCGAGGCTTGGTCGACTCTGAGATGACCTGCTTCCAGAAGTCGTCGGCCTCGTCAATGTCCTTGGAAAAGAGGTCGAAGAAGATGTTCTCGTCTTGGGCGGCAAGACAGTCCTTCAGGTTGTAGAAGGATTCGAGGTCCTCGCCCTGGTTGGCAGCATCGTTGAGGCACGAAGCGCCGATGCCAGAGGACTTGATGCGCTCGTGAAGACGCTTCGCACCGATCTTGACTGATTCCTCTTGGTAGTAGTCGCGGATGGGCTTTTCCTCGGCAGGGCTGTCCTTGTCCCAGAAGACCTCGAAGTCAATGCCGCCATGGGTCTCAATGGCACTGACAGAGACGGCGAGGGCGCCGAGTTGCGCGATAGAAGAGAAACGCATCTTGAACAAGAGATTCCCGCGGGAGAAGGTCAAGAATTTGATGAGAATGTAACGAGAGCTGAACGACTGTTGAGCGTCTTGTCGGCACTTATAACCTTTCCGGCAGGTAGATGGAATTCGTATTTCGCATTCTCCGGGTTCAAAACCATCACGTCGAAGGATGCAAAGAGGATCTAGTTTCCAAGGAATTGGAACGTCATAATCCAGGATAAAGCGAATGGACCAATCTCGTATTCTCTTATAGTCCACGGTGTCTGCGCATCCCTGACGGGGTCGTCGCTAATCGCCCAGTCATGTCGATTTTCTGAATCGACAAAGACGGGTGCCTGGCTAGGACACACAAGCTGGCAGGGATATTTGTTTCTTCGCAAGCGACATTCCTTCTCGAAGGATGTTCTCTTTCCACGATCGACAAAAGAGTAACTAGATGGAGCGATCATTTGCAGTTTGGGGTTAGGAGCCAAGAGCTCTTGGCCTCTCCCCCTCAGGTGAAGCCCGAGTATCGAGTTGACATGCGCAATTGGTTCAAAAGTCCTAGAGTTGTTGCGATTGGAATCTGAGTCAACTGCTGACTTCCTGGCCCAAAGTCACCTCCCCTTCCCTGCCACGGCGTCTTGTTGGCGACGTGGGCCATAATGAGTGCGAGCCTTTCCTCCAGCAATCTTCAATTCTTTTCTGGGCCTTGCAAAAGTGCATCCCAAGAGACTTGGAATACCCGACATGATGCAAGCTCAGACGCCACATAGCCTATTGAGTATAGTCTTCCCCAGAAGTGCTCCCCGCAAGACTTTCGTTAGTTCCCACCATGTGGAGGGACTATGAACAGTCTATGACTTCAACCTTTGCTGGTAGCTCACTAGTACATGCGCCGAAGCCAACCGAAGCTTCACGTGGAATTGAACTAGAAACAACGTGAATACATTACATCCATCCTCTCGGGTCTTACGCTCCCCTGAATTATCCCCAGCTAGACCACTGAATCATCTTCGCATCATTGCAACCATGGAGCCTCCTGCAGCGATGAGAACAGTTCGCCAGCTTGATCCGAGCTCGACCAAGCTGACCCTCGAAACTACGTCACCTCTTCCCTCCACCGACGCCGAGTACAACCACCTCGTCAAAGTCAAAGCAACTTCTCTCTGCTTCAAAGAACTCGCCTGGGCACTTGACTGGCCCGATCGCGTCACAGACTCCGTTCCCGGTCATGAAGCCTCCGGAGTTGTCGTTCAGGCCCCCGACAACTCCCCATTCCCGCCCGGCACCGAGGTGTACTTCCATCAATACCTCGGCGACACAGGGACCAGCGTTCCGGGCAGTTTGAGAGAGTACACGGTTGTGAGACAGCAAGCCTTGGCTAAGAAGCCCAAGACACTCAGCTGGGAAGAGGCTGCGGCCGTACCGCTCAGCGCGCTCACGGCCTGGCAGGGTCTCTTTGAGCACGGCATCTTGGATAGGCGGGCCATCACGGAGCGGGACCCCGGAGCTATTCGAAACAACTCCAAAGCCCACATCCTCATCACGGGCGCCAGCGGTAGTGTTGGGCTATGGCTCATCAAGCTCGCCTCTGCCGCTGGGGCAGGGCACATTGTCGCTCTTTGCCATCCAGACAAGGACAAGGTCGTGCGAGACCATGGCGCGCACGAGGTGATCCCGTATACGACGCAGAGTGTCGCCGAATGGATGCAAGCCAGCCGACCCGTCGACCTTATAATCGACACGGTTGGTGGAGAGACCCTCGACTCTGCATGGGATGCGATCAACTTCGGCGGTACGATTCTCACGATCGCTGACAAGGGGGAGGTGAAGCGGCCTGAGAGGGTCAAGAAAGAGGTGGCCAAAGCGAAGTGGTTCCTTGTCAGTGGACGGGGCAGTGATCTTGCGGAGATTGGGAAGCTAGTTGAAGCGGGCAAGGTGAAGCCGAGAGTGGACAGTGTCTATGCCTTCGAGGATTATCCTGCGGCATTTGAAAGAGTGTATTCACGGAGGACGGCGGGCAAAGTGGTGATCAAGGTCAGCGACTGAAACGAAAGTAATGAGACCAAGAGCATCTTGTAGAAACATAAACGCCGTTTATTCCGCTTGTGTCATTACAATGAAGTCATGATCGCTCCCCTGCGGGAAACCCTCTACTGCTTATCGACGATACCATCGTCGTCAAACCTGAATAGGCGCAAGATAGCCTTTGCGACTTCTTGCCCATCATGTTCAAGATCAGCCGTCTCTGCCGCCCTGTTCGCGTGCTCCATATCTTTGATGCCGCCGCTCTTGACTCTCAGCTCAATCTGCCTCTTGACCATATCCTCATCGAACGCCAGGTGCGCTTGTGACGTGAACAGTCTGTTCGCGATGTACAGCCCCTGCACGTTTGTGTGATCGCTAGAACCCCAGACATGCACCTCCGTGTCCTCGGCGAGCAGGCCGTTAGCGGTCTTGTGAGACGGAGGGGAGACGACTTGGTCTTGGTGCATCTGATGCAGATAGACCATCGTGTCTTTGGTTCGGAAGAGGCGCTGGCCGATGGGATTGAGCTCGATGACGGAGTGGCCGAGTTCCCAGTCGCCGGTGGGTGCAGGGCCTACTTCAGCGCCCAGGAGGCGCGAGAGGATCTGGTGGCCGAAGCAGACGCCTGTGAAGTGGAAGTCGGGTCTCTTTACCCAGAGTTCTATTTTGTTCAAGTCAGCGGCTGTAACAACTGCGATAGTTCGATCGAGAACCTACCTTTGAGCAGATCTAGAAGATCCAAGATCCATTGGTTGGTTCCATGAGCATCATACATGCTACCCGTGATCAACAGACCATCGAAGTTGTCAAACTCCTCGACCTTCGGCATGCGACCATGCTCCTTCTCCGTAACGATGAAGATCTGGTCCGTCTCGATGCCCAGAGGCGGGTGATGGTCGTCACCGGCTTTGGTCATGTGGTGGTGCAGGATCTCGCCGAAGCTGCCTTTCTCATTCTGTGTATGCGGGTGTGGCTCGTCGGTCTCGAGAACCATGAGACGGACGACGTCGCGCTCGTTGCCGTGCTCGGGCTTGTATCGCTTCGCCATTCTATATGATCTTGTTGGTGTGGTATGTGCAGGATTGGGCTGTCGTAGACTGCTGTTATAGGGACGAAGTGATCGTCTCTTGGGAACGGTTATAGTCTTCGAAAAACTGGAAAGGGTGGCACTCGAGGAAGGGAGTCGTGATCGTGAGAGAACCGGTAAAGACAGGCGTGATCTTGAGAGCATTACGGCGTAGGATTGTCTGTCTGAGTGGGCTGCACACGATATAAGAGCCGTTGGGAATTCTGCAAGAGATCTTGTCTAGTCAGCGTTTCCTTACCTGCAGCATGCAACTAGACGGGGTCCCTGATGGAGACATTGTTCCTTCATCTGGCAATGGCACCATCTCAAGGACCCGAAACAGACGAAAACTCGGCTGGCCTTGACGTCAGGGCGAGGCATTGGCAGGCGGCAATTGGACGAGTGGGCATCATGGACCCTGTGTCAGTGCAGGCAAGGAGTCGTAAGCCATGACGGAGGACAAGAAGGGGGAAGGAATCGGCAGTCGAAAAGCTGCCAAATGGATTCCATCACGTAAAAAGAATTCGAGAAGCTGCGGGTTCTCGGGCTGGAGACAAGGCTTAGCGGCTGGGCGGAAGACATGGCCGGAGACAAAGGTACGGGACTGGAGCGTAGTGCGAGAGATTTGTCCGGGGCAAGTGAATCTTATTCGAAAGCTAGATTTAGCAGCCGTTGAAAGGCGTGCTGATAGGTGTTAAGGACGGAGATGAGGATACATTGGTGTTGCCTCGACGATGTTCAATGCCTGAAAGTGAAGCTTGTTGATCGTCTGCTTGTCCAGGTTGTCCAGGGATGATGCGACGCTGAGGGAGTGACGTCATTGGGACGCATCTCCAAAGTCGCCGATATCGGGTTGACACCATAGAGACACTCCAGGACAAGCAATGCTGCAAATTACAACAGAGACACAATATACACATCATTTATACATTCATCAGAAAGCTGGCATGGGAATTGTAGATGATGAGCAACATAATACAGGATGTACATCTGAACAAAGTCAACGTGGCTTCCCATCAATTTCCCAACAGGACTCCTTTGGTAGGGTCTCACCATGGAAACTCTCCGTACGTCCTGCTCGAACTCGAAAGATCAGACCTCGTTTGGATCACTATGAACCTCATACATCGACCTCACTCCCCCAATAATACGTGAAAATGTCAACACCCAGATACTTGTCCACGTACGACTTCCCGCTCTCACCATCCCCAGCCGCGCCCGCACACACAATCAGCGGCATGAAGTGATCCCCCCCATTCCTCGGATGCATCGTATACGCCCCCTCAAACTCCCTCCACCTCTTCAACCCTTCCTCTCTCTTCCCTTGATCCTTCGCCAACGTCGCCTGCGTCAAAGCAGAGTTAAACGCGGCTGATGTGCGCACCAGCTCACGGCTCTCCGGGTCTAGGCCTGCATTGCCGCCAGCGCGCATCAGGGGCAGCATGACGCGCAGGTTGTGGAAGGAGGCGAAGCCGGAGCCGATGATGGCGATGTTTTGGGAGCGGAGGGAGTGCAGAGCTTTGCCCATGAGGAAGTGGCTGGATGGGTCCTCGCTGCGAAGGATGGAGACTTGGACGACGGGGACGGTGCCTTTGGGGTCGATCATGAGCATCGGCACGAAGACGCCATGATCCCAGCCTCGTCTGCTATCCATGATGGGCTTTAAGCCTGCCTCTTTGAAGACCGCCTCCACTTCCTTGGCGACTTCTGGGTCACCCGACGCAGGGTACGTGAGGTTATACGCCTCTTCGGGAAAGCCGCCGTAATCGTAGAGAAGAGAGTGACTGTTGCCCGAGGAAATATGAGGTGTTGAAGTGCCCCAGTGCGCTGTGACGAGGACGATGGCCTTTGGCTGTGATGGGGTGCCGAGGCCGAGGATCTTGGGGACGCGGTTGGAGAGCGAGTAGATGATGTCTTTGTGATGGGGATCGCCCAGGAGAGGCATAGGCCCTGCGGTCTCGTCAGTTTCGTATTCCGCGAAAGTTACACGTATCAGCTCGTCGCGTCTTACCTCCTCCATGGGAGAGCGCAATGACCGGTGCAAGCGGCATCTTTGCTCGTGCGATTGTGGTTGTAACTTGAGAGAAGAGGCGCCTCTGCAAGACGTTGTATATCATGTAGGCAAGTAAAGGTATGCAAATGGCAGTGAAGAGTGTTCTCATGATCAATCGGATTCCCATAGACTGCAGGATGATCTCCCTGTCGAGTCATTATATGTTTTCAGGCCGGGCAGGAGGGGCTCACGGCACTTTAAGCCGTATCCCACTCGGCCGCCACTGATGAAGCTGCGGTTCCACTGCGGATCCGGCGCAGGCCGAATCAATAAGCGCCTGATTGATAATGGAGAGCCTTCAAAGGGCACCTGAAGATGGTATGATCTCTAGGTCTAACTGTATTTGGTATTCCATTGGCTTCGTCGCGCGCGGTTGTCTTTGTGCGGTGTCTCCCATAATCCAGTTCCCCATATACGAATCCAAAGATGTTTAACGGGCGCGCCTTGTGGGATTTCCGAACTGTGAATGGGTTTCTGGTCATCCAGTCATCCGCGATACTGGAGTTAGTCAGATTGATCATCATGAATATTCATTTCGTGGCTTGCGGGCGGGCGGCTCACAACGAGTTACTCGTAAAGAAGCCCACCAATGGCGGAATGCCACCACAGCCAACTGACGATTCGGTACCTGGTTACGTGCAATTCGTGAGTCCAGAATCAGACTCGCATGAAGACGCAGCTTATTCATCTCGACAGACAGTCGGTCTATACAAACACGGCAACCTTGCCACTCCCAGACCCAACAGCTTTCACCCTCGACCCAATGTCCAACGGGCTGCCTTCATGCAACACGAAATGCGAGTCATCCTTCACCTGTCCTCCCAAGATCTTGTACACATTGCCGCCTACCAGATCAAGCGCCTCCTTCTCTGCCAGTCGGCCCTCGCTGTTATGATACGCAATGCCCGCCATAAGCCCCAGATCTCTCACCAGCCAGTCTTCCTGCAGCCCAATCGCGGTAGTCACTCCCGCCTTGAGGAGATGATCAAGCGTCGTGCCGTTCGTCAGCGGCGCGCCGTACAGGGTTCGTCGGCTGTCCCAGGTGGTGCCGGACCACAGCAACGCCGTTAGAATAACACCGACGTCGGCGGCGGCGAGCTCCTCGGCGAGCATGTGTGCTTCTGATCCGCCGATGATGGCGAGGCGGAGGCTAGGTGCGTCGCTGTTGACAGATTGAGCGTGCTGCTCGACTTCCTTTTTGATCCTCAAAGCAGTTGCGATGCCATCAGCGCTGTGGATGGTCAGGGCAAGAACCTTCTCTCCCTTGACGACCTTCTTAAGGACGGCAAGCTCCGAATACGCGTCAAGGTCCGAAGAAGCGTCTGAGGCGATGGCGCCTAGAAGCTTGGCCCGGAGTCCGCCAAAGGCAGCTGAGTAGCTCAGTCCCGAAGAACGAATCGCCAAGTCAAGGGTGTAATGCACCGCGACATCCGACTCGAACACGGCACCCTCAACAAGGGTTGTCTGCGCCGTCGTCACAAATCCTACGCTCGTCCCGTAGTGCGTACCGCCTCCAGTGAAGACGGGTGCAGAAATAGCCCGAGTGACACCGTAGTTGCTGGCGGCTTGCAATATCTTACCCTCGAGAGCCAGACCGTCAATGGCGCGAGAAAAGGTATCAAAGTTTTCGCCGTTGTTGGTCGATTGCTCTGCGCCGATCTCGCTGAGACCGAGGGTGCCAGCCACTCCGACAAAGGAGCGCGTTAAGTATCCGTTGTTGACACGGAGGGGCTTGATGCCCTTGCTGGCTGCGGCCTCAAACTCGCTGGTGCACGATCCGATGCAAGATATCTTGCCATTGGTGACAGCAACATTGACTGTCTCGCCGTGGGCGTTGTATGTGTTTCCATCATCGAGCAGGACCTTTGTAACGCCCTCGAACAAGACGTCTGCCATTGGAGTCGGCTCTTCCACAATGCGGCCGAGACTCTCATCGGGTGTCATGGGCTCCGCCGCGGGCTTCGCAAGCTCAATTGGATCGTCAAACTGCGAAGTTCCGTCAATCCAAACCTGGACAGGTGCTGCACCAACACTCAATGGATCGCTATCCCAAACGGCAATGTCTGCATCGAAGCCCGGCTTGACCTTGCCAAGACGATTTCCCATGCCGAGATTCTCCGCCGGTGCAGTTGTGACACTCGCCATAGCGGCGTGGTAAGGGAGGCCATATTTGTAGCCCTTGGCGGCCTCAAAGACGACGTGCTGGGCGTTTAGGACCGGGTTGTCGCTGACGTAGACGGTCGTGAGGTTGGCGTCGTAGAGATACTTGCCTGCGAACTCGGAGCCGATGTAGGCTTCGGTCTTGTAGTACATGTTGTCGGCGAATAGTGCCGATGATGGAGCACGACCTCCCCATGTACGCTTCAGGATCTTGTACCTGGTTAGATGATAGTCTATGTCAAAATGAGTGATACGATACATACCTCCGGGACGAGGAAAGTTTGATGGGCGTGGTGAAAGGCCCTGACCGGGAACTTGAACTCGTTTGTGTGGTCGACCATGGCCTCCAAATCAGGCACAGTGTAGCAATGCGTGTTGACGTGTACCTGTCCGCGAAGAACAGCACCCAAAGACTCCCATGCAATCTCCTGGGGCAGATATTCGCTGACAGCCTCGATCCCGAGCGACTCTGCCTTGTCGCACCAGTCATCCTGCTTCTGCACCAGCTCGGCAGCCTGTTCGAACGCGTGGCGGAAGGCATAAGACTCGCCCATACGTGAGAAGGCCTGCTTCGGGTGCACGCGCTTGGGATTCTCGCCGCATGCCATTTTCATGTATCGCCAAGTCTGATCAGGGTCAGCAAGCAAGTCACGAGCGCTGATCTCCTGGCGACCGTCTGGTTTGCCCACGGCGTGCTTCACGAGGTATGCCTCGCCGCCCATGTTGTTGCCCGAGCCGGGTAGGACGAGAGATGTTGTGACGCCGCCTGATTTGATGACCTGCCACTGTTTGTCAAAGGGGAAGATCGCATCGATGGAGCGAGCCCACGGGGTGATGTTGTCAGACATCTCGTTCCCATCTTCGGTGCCCCAGAGCGCTGGGAGAGGGTAGTCGCCAACGTGAGAGTGCATGTCGATGATACCGGTCGTGAGCTGTCTGCCGTGTGCCTCGTAGATGATTGTGTCCTTTGGAAGGTCCTTGGATGAGATATCTGTCTCGACTTTCTGAATCAAGCCATGCTGCAGCAGAACATCACCCTTTGTCCACTCCCAGCCCTTTCCAGCGCGTGCGTCCTGTTCGCTGGTCCCCTTGACCGGCTCACCAACCCAGATGGTCGCATTCTTGATCAGCGTCGGCTTAGCTCCGTCAATGTACCTCGCATTCTTCTCGCGGCCAGCGCCTGGCGGGTCTTGCGGCCGATGTCGCAGCCTCTTGCAGGTCTCGAGGTCGGCGTTGAGTTTCTGCTGCGACAGGAGGGGCGCGGAGCTCTGTGCGCGCCAGAGCTGGCCCCATTGAGCGAGAACGATGAAGGCGAGGCAGGCGAGGGCGAAGAACTTGACGGCACGGGAGCGGCGTGCAAAGCGACCGCGGCGAACGAGTCGATGGGGCGGAGAGGGATGGTCGGCAGGATGGAAGGGGTCTGGCCTCTGCGGCGAGTACGGTGGGAGAGCCGATTTGTCGTCCATTTTGACCTAATGACAGAACACCTAATACTTGTGGTTCGTGCCTGTGCTCAAGGATGAACGAGGAGCCTAGGCAGCGACAGACAGCATTGACGGGAGGAGAGGGAACAGAGTTGAGGTGACGTGCTCAAGTGAGGGGACGGATGTCTCGTGCCGTGATCCGCTCGCCGATCATCGACTCTGAGATAAGGAAGGAGAGATGCCGAGGTCCGCGACAGGGTTAGAGACAAAATGCAATTGATCGAAAGCGGTTTCAATAATCGAATTTTACGCGTGAGGATGGGGCACGTAACGATCAACCCCAGCTGTCATTTCATCCGGAGTCAAGTGGACACAGCTTCGGGCATTGGCTGCACGAGTGTCGCATTGCACCTTGACGCGGCTTTGCGTAGAGCTACTGTGAAAAGCACCCACGAGCTGTCAGATACTATGAACTTGTCGTTTTTGAACCGAATTCTTGATCCAGGAGCCAATGTGGCGTGAAGCATGTGGTAGAATTGCTGGGTTCTACAACAAGTAGCTGCGCCGAGGTCGGAACTCCGAATGACAGGGCGACTGTAGCGCTGACATAGACCACGTCCCCTCCAGCAAGTACATGTTCAGTATTGTGCTTCGCCATTTCAGGAGATTCTATCACAGCAGAGAACCTCTTACAAGCTGAGCTCAGTGTCTGCCCCAATTCAGATACGCCACAATGGCAAGCTCTAGCAACGAAGGACAGGCGCAGCCGAAACTCGGATGGATTGGTGAGCTGCCTCACTCTCAACGTGTGAACGACAGCCAAGAAGCTGACAGCCTCCAGGACTGGGCTCCATGGGCCTTGGGATGGCTAAAAACCTCCAGAGCCACCTGAGATTGAACAACAGACACCCTCTCCTCTACCATAACCGCACCATCAGCCGAGGGGATCCTCTTCACGAACTGGGCGGGACCCCAGCCCCAAGTCCTCACTCACTCGTCCAAGACTGCGATATCATCTTCCTCTCACTAAGCGACGATGAAGCCCTCACGTCAACTATCGACGCAATCATCGGCACGGAAACCGGTGCCTCGCTCCAGGGAAAGATCATCGTCGACACCACGACAGTCCACCCTGACACCACCGACAAGGTAGCAAAGAAGCTCACCCAAGCTGGCGCACAGTTCGTGGGTGCGCCAGTCTTTGGTGCCAGTCCTGTAGCAGCCGAGGGCAAGCTTCTCTGGGTCATTGCAGGGCCCGAATCTGCTGTCCAGGCAATCGAGCCATTTATCGTCGGAGTAATGGGTCGAGGGATCATCCGAACTGGAGAGAGGCCCTCCCAGGCCACCCTTCTCAAGACTGCAGGGTCAGCTCTTTCTCGGATGTATTTTACATGAGTTTTGCTGACGATTCTTCCAGAAATGCTATTACGGCCAGTATGATGGAAGTCATCGGGGAGGCGCATGTCTTCGCAGAAAAGACTGAACTCAGCAGCGAAGCGATGGAGTCTTTGATTGAACACCAATACGGACCTCTCGCGCTCTCCATGTCTAAGCGTCTCACAACAGGAGCCTACATGCCTGCCAAGGGCGATCGACCTTACTCCGGCTTGGACCTGGCCCTCAAGGACGTTGGACACGGCGTGGACTGTGCTGAGAAGGCTGGCATCCGTGGTGGCGTTGCGAGCATGGCATTGGAGAACCTCAAGAAAGCAGAAGAGGTGAGCAAGGCAAAAGGGAGGCTGTTGGACTCGTCTTCGATGTATGGTGTGTTGAGGGAGCAGGCTGGGCTGGACTTTGAGACAGATCTAGTCAGGAAGCGCGATGCATGAAGGATTGCTTTACCTTGGTGATATAATTAATGATACAATCGATGATATGATTGATGATATAAGAGAGTCATTCTGCGTGCCTTTCCATAAAGCACATCTTCTACCAGTCGCGCCTTTGTAGATGACCGTCTCGAGATTCATCACACTCGACGCACTATACTACCCTCCTTGTGCGCTATCATGCTGCAATGTCTTCCCTCCATCCTTCTGGACACTGGTATCGTTTTACTTGTGAGGGTATCCATGGAATTCCACAACCTCGCACACATGTAATGGCAAGCCATCTGGTTAACTTCAATGGATGTGTTACAGCCACCAATGCCGACCCTCATATCGGCGCCGCGTTGCAGTAGCGAACCAAGAGCGAGGAAAAATACACCAAAGCAAAAAGACCTGAGAATTGGCCCTGCCCTCAGTACAAATGCGAAACTGTCCGTGAGGAAATGTATGCCGCTGCAGTGCCGAGTGTCACCGATCTGGTGCCTCATTCACGTCTTGACCGAATGACTCAAGCGTGGAAAACAGCGTGAATCTGCCCAAGACCAGACCTCATTCACTGCTCACAACATCAAAGGCGATTCGGCACAAATATCCAACAGCCGACTACCCTCCTTCGCATCTCATTCATCACCATTACAATTATCGCACTCTTGTCCTCATCATCATCCAAGCCATGTCGTCCACAACCGCCGCTCACCCCATGCCAACCCTCCCCGCCGACTTCTCCTTCACATTCGATCCCTCCCTCTCCAGCTGGAACCACCCCGTCGCAACCTGGAACTCTCTCAACAACAAAGAGTACGACGGCCTCGTTGCTAGCACCGTTGTCTTTCACCCGGTGACGAATCGCATCCTCCTCATCCAGCGCGCCCGCCACGACTCGGGCGCCTTGCACTGGGAGATCCCCGGCGGCGCCGTCGAATGCGAAGACCCAACCATCCTCCACGGCGCTGCGCGCGAGCTATTCGAGGAAGCGGGCCTGAAAGCGCGTCACATTCGACGCGTTCTTCCAAGCATCGGTCACGATGGGCAGCCTGGCAAGGAATGGACATTTGTCACGCGTAGGGGATTGACCTGTTGCGGGTGGGCCTTTGAAGTCGACGTGAGCCTCGAGGATATGGAGGGTGGGGTGAAGCTTCATCCGGATGAGCACGAGGACTACGTCTGGGCTTCCGAGAAGGATGTCAAGGCTGGGGCGGTTGGAGAGAAGAAGATTCCTTTGGTCAGTGAGCGGGTAAAGATGCTCATCCTAGATGCTTTCAAGCAGCGGCAGCTGAACGGGGAAATGGCCGCGTAGAAGCCTTCAAGCATGGATGGGGGGTATCAAAGAGGTCACAAGAGATTCATCAGATAGCGTTTCGAAGAGTGGCTTGCGGCCGGTTAGGTCGTGTTGAGGGAAATGAATGAACTTGCCAAAAGGATTTGAGCTTGAACAGAGATTGATCAGCATTGGCAAAGCTAGAGAAGCTCCCTGAAAATATGACTTTGGGAAAACCATTTCTATGCTCAGATCTATGTTAGTGATTCGAATCTTGTCTAAGCAAAGGGCGTCATAGCAGCCTCAGATACCAACGTCGAGTCCTCGACCTCGTAGCAACCAGCACTACAGATTGCTCCAGTATTCCCAAGATCGGCTTTGGAAGCTCGAGAAGCTCTACAATCATCAGAATAGTTTCGTGGTAGCCTTCCAGATACATGCAGATGAGATGGCCTTGTCTTTCCACCGTTGCCCTTCTGGACAGACATCAGCTCTCATGCTCGCGACCCTGGTAGAGTCTTGACCGCACAAGTAACGTAACCTCAAGAGCCTGCAGCGTGCTAGGTATCAGGCGCGAGGACTGCTTCGGTGCTCGCCGCAGTACACATCAATGCAGCATGAGTGTTGTGGAGGTCTCAGTAGGTTTTCAACGGACAAGCTGCGTACAACATTCGCGATGCAGACAAACACCTCAAACGCAATTCGGATTTACAAAAGCCGAACTGTTCCTGGCGCAAACGGCGCAAACGGCGCGACTGCCAATCAAGGCCATCCCGGCCAACACCTAACAGTGAACATGGAGCTTTCCATATTTGAGTCACTACTAGTACTACTATTGCTTTCTATCCTGGATGGGTCAGGCGCCAAGTCACCAGCCCACTGCTCTGGACTCGTATACCTTATGCGGCATCCCACTCGAGTCTTAAAATCCGACCTTAAGTCGGGTTCCTGAGCTAAGTCACTATCGGGTACGAGGCGTCGGTATTCAGGCCATGTCTCATTTCGGGATTCATTAGGGCTTGTTAGTTCCGGCTGTTTCCGTCTCTCACATACGTATGATGCGACAGGACATGTCCACCAATGCAGGAATGCCAGAGGTCCATCAAACTTGCTAGGCAGAGGACGAATTCCCAGCGTGACTTAGTATAGGGTTTCGGGGTTCGTAGCGTTCAAAATCCGTGCGAAGGGCTCCAGCCAGATGATCGACAGAGCTAGCTCGGGTCGAGATGGTGACATCGCTCGGCTGTTTCTAAGAGTTTACGGCACTTATATCCGTCACCAGGCTGTCCTCATGACACCATGAGCTCCATAAGATGCCTTGACGCGTTGTCGTTTGCTGGAATTCAACCTGAGACGGCCAATTGATGCATTGGCCTTCGCGATGATCGACAAAACTGAGTTTACTTGGAGTCATTCTAGGGGCGTGCCTTTCTTCTAGCGGTCAGTAAGACCAACGAGAGCATTCATTATGGATGATATTTAAGAGCCAGCATTCCTTTCGGCCTCACTTCACCTTTTACCCCATCCAGAACATACCTGAATCTTTCACATCAACTACCAGAATGACCGCTTTGAACTCTGTTTCCCGTGACGAACAGTCACAACATCCGATTCACCTGCTGGAGCAGCGAGCCCGCAACGGGCACGTGAGGCCTTTTGCGATTTTCCCAAAGTCCAAAGACTTTTCCCTGGGATTCACCGAAGTCTCGTATGAGCTTCTCGCCAATGCTGTGAATCGTGTCGCTTGGTGGCTGGAAAAAGTGACCGATGGACCCAAGCCTGGGACCATTTTGTCTTGGTCCGGACCAAGCGACTTCAGATATGCTGTCCTTCTGCTGGCCTGCATGAAATGCCGCTACAACGTAAGTTGAACTCACGAGACAACAAGACCACGCTAACTATGGACAGCTTCTTCTACCTTCTCCTCGAAATTCCGAAGAGTACCAGCGAACAATATTTAAGGTGTCTGGATGTCAATTCGCATGTGGTCCTAAGACAGCTCTAGCGAAGTTACGGAAACCTCTTGATGGTCTGAAAGTGTGCCTGGTTGAGGGCATGACCTTGGAGCAGATTCTTGACCCGAGTCCAGTCCCTGTTTATCCTTTCAACTTCACCTTCGAGGAGGTCAAGCGAGATACGCCGCTTGTGCTGCATACCTCTGGATCCACTGGTGAGAATACCGTAAGTCCAAAGTTACTTGAGATCAGCCGCTGAGACACTATGTCAAGGTCCTCCGAAAGCGATTCCTCTGCCTCTTGAGTGCCTTACGACGGCTTCACTGTCACATCTCTTCCCGGGTCCCCCAGAGCGGCAGTTTCGATCTCTTTTCGATCACAAAACGCTTCTCAGCGGATTTCCACCTTTTCACGTTTGTCTCCACCTGCTGATCGACAACGGTTTTTGTTTTTCTGATCAGATCGATAGGCTGCAGGAAGCATGATGAATGTGGTTTGGCCGCTCATCTGCGACTTGGCGGTTGTCTGGGGATCTAGTGATAGGCCCCTGAACGGTTCCGTGGTTGAGGGGCTTATCGAGCATACCAAACCGGAATGCGCAATGCTCCCGCCGTCTATTGTAGACGACATGGCAAAGACATCATCGGGCATTGCCGCTCTCAGCACCCTCGAATCCGTCGTGTTCGGAGGAGGCCCGCTACAAAAGGCAACCGGAGACAAGGTGTCAAAGGTAACAAGGCTCTTTAGTGTTTATGGGTCTACCGAGACTCTCTTACTTCCCCAACTTCTCCCGGGTCGAGAAGACTGGGCATACATGGAGTTAGATCCTCAGGTTGGGTATGTGTTTCAGCACGTTCAAGAGGACTTGTACCACTTGATCGTCCGACGCACACCGGAGTATGCTCCTATCCAGCCAGTATTTCTCTTGATGCCACAGCTGGATGAGTACAGCACCGGAGACCTCGTCTCCCCTCACCCAACTAAGCCCAACCTCTGGAGCGTCAAGGGAAGGGCTGACGATCTGATTATCCTCTCTTCAGGAGAGAAGTTCGATCCAGCCCCAGGCGAGGCTGTGGTGAGGAAATCTCCGTTGGTCAGGAACTGTCTGCTGGTTGGACGGGGACGACCTCAAGCCCTCCTTCTCATCGAGCGCAACCCGGACACAACGAAGAGCATGTCGACCCAGGAGCTATCCGAGGCTCTCTGGCCTGTTGTGGAAGAAATGAACAAGAGCATGGCAACTCAGGCTCATATCACACCTGATCATATGCTGCTTGCGCCTCCCGGCGTCGAGTTTCCGATGACTCCCAAAGGTACACTTCGTCGCAGGGCTACGGAGGACATGTTCATGAAAGAGCTGCAAATGGCCTCCGGGGGTGCAAATAATCACAACACCAAAAGTCACAACGGTAACCACATAACCAAGAACGGTGCGCACGCAAGACAACGCTCAGGAGATATCGGGCAAGCTGTTCGAGAGATTATCTGCTCGATATGCGGAGTCACTGACATTGGTGATGACGAGGACCTCTTCGAATACGGGCTCGATTCGATCCAGGCCCAGCAGATATCAGCTACGCTCAAGAGATTCTCGGACCTTTGGCCAAACGATTCATCTACGGCTACAAATCTCATATACTCGAACCCAACCATCAAGGGTCTGACTGATGTGGTCACCGCGAATGGCCATCAAAACGGCGACAGGGAAGTGGCCGTCGAGACCTTGATCGAGAAGTACACATCCGATTTGCCACGGCCCCGTCCCTCAAGCGAACCAATGCAGGGATACACTGTAGCTATCACAGGAAGCACGGGTAACCTTGGCTGCCATATACTCAACGACCTCATCCAACATCCAGACGTGGTCAAGGTGATCTGTCTTAACCGTGCCACTGGGGGCAAGGAAGCCCAGGACGCTGCGTTCCACCGTAACCGAGTCACGCAAGCATATGTTGGAGACACCATCGTCTCGCATTACAAGGTCGACTTGTCGGATCCTTTCCTTGGCCTCACGCCAACGCAATACTCCACCTTGCTCCGTGAGGCTGATGTCCTCATTCACAACGCATGGCAGCTAGACTTTCTTCGCAGAGTCAAGGCGTTCGAGAAGACGCATATTGCTGGCGTTCGCTACCTCGTTGATTTGGCTGCGAGCTCACTTCGGGACATGCGGATCGTGTTCATCTCATCAATTGGCGCCGTCGCGGGCACCAATCCTTCGACCTTTGCGGCGGTTCCCGAGGCCATCCTTCCTGGAATCCAGGCAGGACATAACGGGTACTCCGAGGGGAAGTTTGTCGCCGAACGGATCGTGCAAGAAGCGGCTCAGCAGAGTCATGTGAAGTCAGCCATTGTGCGCGTCGGTCAGATCGCGGGGCCTTATGGGGAGACAACTGGAACTTGGAGTACGACAGATTGGTTTCCAAGGATCATTGCGTCGGCTGCCATATTGAGAGCTGTGCCTGACAGTCTGGGTCTCTCAGATGCAGTTGATTGGCTTCCGATCAACGCAGTTTCGCAGGTTGTCACGGACATCACGGAGTCAACTTGGAATACAACGGACCTGGACACTAAAGTGTTCCACGTCGTCAATCCTCGCGAGATAGCGTGGAATGATCTCGCGCCCGTGGTGGCAGGATACCTCGGCCATGACGTTAGGTTGGTGAGCCTTAGCGACTGGATTTCCGAGGTGGAAGAAGCCGTTCGAGCTCAAGGGTCCGGTGTCGTGCCCGTGGAAGCCCTTCTCCCGTGGCTGAAGCAGATCAGCGGGAAAGGGCAGATGGCCAGACTGGCGGTAGACAAGACGATGGCCATGTCTTCGGCCCTTGCATCTCCCGGACCTATCCAAGCTTCGTGGGTCAAGAGGTGGATGGCAGACTGGCTGCCCGAGAGCGTGCCAATGACTACTTGAATGAGAAGTTTTATTACTCTAAGTTGTATCCAGCGCCCCAAGCCGCAGCATCGCTATTGATCAACCCAAGCGGAACTTCGCGTGACGATTCACGTCTTTATAGAGCAGGTAGCGGAACTTCCCAGGGCCACCAGCGTAACAAGCTTGTGGGCAGAATGCTCGCAGCCACATAAAGTCTCCAGCCTCAACCTCCACCCAGTCCTGGTTCAGTCGGTAAACAGCCTTGCCCTCGAGTACGTAGAGGCCGTGCTCCATAACGTGTGTTTCCGCGAAAGGGATGACTCCACCGGGCTGGAAGGTGACAATTGTAACGTGCATATCGTGTCGCATGTCGCTGGGGTCAACGAAGCGCGTCGTAGCCCACGCGCCATTGGTGTCAGGCATTTCCGTTGGTGAGACATCTGCGTCGTTGAGGAAGATCGGATCGGGGGCGGCCAGTCCCTCGACGTACTCATAAGCCTTCCTCACCCAATGGAATCGGGCATCATCTTTGCCGTTGTTCCTCAGAGTCCAGCCGCTCTTCGGTGGCAAGAAGGCGTAGCCACCGGGATATAATGTGTGTTGGTTGCCGGCTACTGTGACCGTCACTTCGCCCTCCACAACGAATAAGATACCCTCAGCGGCGTCGTCCAGCTCGGCGCGGTCGCTTCCACCACCAGGCTGAACCTCCATAATGTATTGAGAAAATGTCTCAGCGAAACCCGACAATGGCCGAGCAATAACCCAGAGCCGGGATCGCTCCCAGAACGGCAAGAAGCTGGTCACGATGTCACTGAAACAGCCCTTGGGGATGACGGCGTAAGACTCGGTGAACATTGCGCGGTCCGTAAGAAGCTGTGTCTGCGGCGGCAGACCGCCCCGAGGGGCGTAGTAAGAGCTGACTTGTTTGCGATCGGCCATTATGATGAACGAATTGATTATCGTGAAAACAACATTTGAGGGATATCCCTCAGATCAGGTGTAGCTAAAGAGGCAGACCACAGTTGGTAAAGTTAGAGCCCCTCTTTCCGGGTCTATCTTACGCCGTACTCCCGACTCTTTTGGTACCCGAGAACTGAACTCTACGGCCTTCCTCGCCAATCAACTATAACTGTAAGTGTCACATTATGGATTTTTGCTGCGTCGCGATAGTTGCAGGAGCGAACTTTCCAATACAGGTGAAGTGCCTAGAAGCTGCGCAGGAAGCGCGTGGGTTGAGTCATCGGCGAACACTAGGATCCTTCGTATCGAACGTGTTGCTTTTGCCTTAAGTCCGATGAATCCTTTTGGTTTGTTAACACACTGGAATTCACGGTGGGCTTGTCCTCCTGGAGCCGACCACGTATTGAAGAAAGTATTCTGTTAACACGGGACGCACTGAAGAAGGCAAGATGATCGATGCGCGGATTTCTTTTTCTTTACAAGAAAAAATTATGATCGAAGCAGAAGCAGAGCCAACGCGTTGGTATGTTACTACAGCCCAGTAGTGCTCTAGTTCAGATGATTTGAGCTGTGCGTGTATCAATCACTGTTAGAGGTGGCACCTTGCCCGTAAGCATTGGCATTTGTGAATACTCTCAGGTCATGAATCCCCTCGCATGTCCGAAAGTCTCTTATTTGTAAGTCAAATCGAAGGATGTAGGGTGTAAAGTGAGTTCACGATTCTTATAAAATAGCTGCTGTCGCCCTCGTTGAGAGAGCAGAACGTATTCCAGAATCCACACATCACCTCATCGAACACTCTCTTCTCTCTACTCCACCATGGCCCCCAGAATCTTGGTTATACTTACATCTCATGGCCCTCAAGATGCACCGGCAGACTTTCCGTACGGTTGGTGGCTGGTCAGTTACCCCAATTAAACGCAACGGAGGATGAGACCGGTAACTAATCACGCTGAACAGCCTGAGCTTGCCCATCCCTACACAGTCTTTTCAAATGCTGGCGCCACTGTGAAGATCGTGTCACCAAAGGGGGGGGAGACCTATGTCAGCCCTCTATCAGTCCAAGACTACACCGATGAGACATGCACCAACTTCGTCGAGACGCAGCAAGATGTCTGGAAGAAGACGGAGCTCGTCGAGTCCTACCTCGGTAGATCGGAAGAGTTCGACGCTGTCTTTGTGCCTGGCGGTGCTGGGCCCATGATCGATCTCACCGACCACGCTCACACTCAGAAGCTGATTGCGGAGTTTTGGGAGGCTGGAAAAGTTGTCTCAGCCATCTGTCATGGACAGGCCGCCTTACTGAATGCGCGCCTCAGCACCGGGTCTCCGCTTCTCGAGGGGAAGAATGTGACAGCTTTCCCCACGGCTGTCGAGGATTCTGCAGGAACAGCGCACGTCTTCCCTTACAGACTGGAAACCCGGATGAGAGAGATCATCAAAGACGGTCGGTTTGAGGTGGCTGATGAGCCACTGGGGGGCAAGGTTGTCGTAGACGGCAAGCTTGTTACAGGTCAAAATCCGAACAGTGCCGTGGAGCTGTCCGAGTCAGTTTTAGGACTGATCAACTGAGAGGTTCCAACGAAAAAAGGTGCAGCTATCAGCTGGTGCAACAAGACGTTTTGGCTATACCTGAGCCATAATAAGCTAGGGATGGCAGCCAAGGTGATTAACATGGTTTTGATGGCATAGTAGTCACGTTGAACAGTCGGATCAATCTTTTCTCAGCTTGTGAGCCAATTGGAGTAATGCAAGTGCTGAGCATTCTTTTGACATCTTCGTGATGCTAGTGGGGTGTTTTTGTGTACTCGATGCGTGTAGGTGGTTACAAAGCCCAAAGGACCATATAGGGGGTGCGTTCAATGGATCATCCGCCATAGAGAGACCGTTCCCACGAGACACGTTTGATCTGACAGTCGATCTTGACTCACCTGGTCAGTAAGTAATCGGTCATGTTCGTTGAAGACGTTAGTCAGTCTTGTATATAGTAAACCTAGCCCAACAGGTATGGCAAGTTGCAAGAAGGAATGTTTAGCATTCAATCTTGTAGCGCAAATTGTAATGTAAGCTTATGTTGTGGACAAATGCGTGCATGTTATATAGCGAGTAGCTCTGGACCTCTGGTCTGACACCAACCCCTGGCCTTTGTGCCTACTTAGGGAGGTTTCGACTCGGGAACCTATAATTAGCGGTGAGATCAGGAGACAAAGGCAGCTTAGTCGATCTGGAGAGGAAACCAGTCATGGTAGGTCGAGAAGGACGACAGTCCTCGCAGTAGACTTATCGCTACATCGTAGAGGGGCCAATAGCATCCCTGTTACTCTGAAATTTGCCCATCCTGACTTAGAACAACATCCCAGTATCTACGCGATGCCGCGCCACCAGCGCTGCCTGGGAGTTAACCACCCCACAATGATTTTCTCTTTATATGTCTCCGATACTGGCCCCAACTAGTTGCCCGACCTCTTCCTAGCATTCGAAAAAAAAAATTAGACGGCACTCATCAACAAGATAGACGCAGGGCTCACCGCGCGCCGAGTCTTCCGATGGACGGACTCAATCACCCACCTCTCCTGTGGCCACCAATTACCTGGTTCACGCGCTGCCTCTATGTGTCCGTTATCTACATCATCAAGGGCGTCCTCTTCTGCCAATGGCAACTGTCCAGAGCCAAGGCAGCTCTCAGCTTCACATCTCGGCCTTCGAACAGCCCAACCTTTTCCAAGTCCTATTCGATAAGACCCAAACTCACACATCGACTTTTCTTCCCGGATTCTTACGACTCTGGGACCTTGCTCCCTTTATACATCGACATTCATGGTGGTGGTTTCGCGTTTGGG
The DNA here is from genome assembly GCA_023628655.1 of Sarocladiaceae sp. R1802. Classification (NCBI taxonomy): domain Eukaryota; kingdom Fungi; phylum Ascomycota; class Sordariomycetes; order Hypocreales; family Sarocladiaceae; species Sarocladiaceae sp. R1802. The sequence goes on from JAMAKF010000007.1 coordinate 926,080, forward strand.
GCACCAGCATATGACGACGAATTTTGCAAGTTTTTGTCTCAAAAGTTTCGCTTCCTGGTCATCAGCATCCAATACTCACTTTCACCCTCGGCAACCTTCCCCACACCAGTGCATGATGTTATCGCAGTAGTGGAAGCTACTCTCAGCGATGACAGCCTTCCAATTGATCGTTCTCGAGTTGCAATTGGAGGCTTTAGTGCTGGTGGAAACCTCGCATTGTCAGCTAGCCAGGCGCCGAGTCTGCAGGGTAAAATCAAGGCCGTCGTCCCTTGGTATGCTCCGGTTGATTGGAGCGTAAGCTACGATTTCAAGCTCAATTCCCGCGCCTATAGACACGCCAAGGACGTTGATGGTCTTGCTGCTCTAGCACCAGTATTCAACAACGTTTACCTGCCTACAGGCACGGATCAGAGAAACCCTTTGCTCAGCACGATGTATGCGAAGCGCAGTGACCTACCTGAGTATATCTTCGCTATTGGTGCAGAGTACGACATGCTCAATGATGAAGCGCGGCGGATGATGGTACGACTGTCAGGAGAGTCTAAGGTTACTGGCGAGGAGCTTGTGGCCTTTGAAAGGGAGGATGGCAGGCTGAGATGGAGGATGGTGTTGAACGTCGAGCATAGCTTTACACATTGGTGGTTGAAACGCGGCGATCAGACTGAAGCGAGACTATTGGCGGAACAGTGGTTCACAGAAGCTGGGAGATGGCTCGTGGAAGAGGCCTTTGCAGGCTAGCCGGATCAATTTCGGATACTTAGCAAAGATGCAGGGCAGATGCGTCTCCTTGTTTTTCCGACTTTAAGATCATCTCAGTCAGTGCTCATTTTAGCTATGGTGGATCTATAGACGTAAATGCCTTGGGGGAAGATGCTACCATGATTTGCAAGAGAGTTCGTCTTATACAACTTTAACTTACACGTGTCGACGTGCCAAGGTCTAACTGCATTTGAAGTAAAGATGTGCGGTCTGCTATTGGTTGTGTCTTATGTAGCTGGTCATCTTTCGCTTACAGTCATCTAAAATAAATATGTACATTAAGAAAACCCTTTCAGAAGCAGCGGTAGCTAAGTATGCCGGCATTGTAATCTTGCGTATCATCTCAGTCCGGGTGCCAGCCCTTCATCTAGTCCATCAAATACATGCGAAGGGCAATCAAATGCTCAAAAGGCTTGAAGTTCGGTGGCCTCGAGTGTCAATGCATGTTGTGGCAGATCCTCTTAACCAGCACTGGCTCCAGACACTCTCGCTTCGTCGGGTGTTCAGAAAGCGGCCTTTCTAAAGTGTCAACGGAGACATGAATTGTCTTCCTACCCTGCAAGAAAGTCTCTGGTGTTGTCTCATCATTCTATGAGGACCAACGGCGCTCATACTTCTCGCGGGACCAACATACGATGGAGGATGGTCGGACCAGCAGCAACGGCGCCATAGACACCATGTCCTTGTCAGCGCGGAGTCTTATCGCCGGTGTCCATAATCCATACACCGGGTTCACGATGCAGTACGAGCGGCGAAACCCCGAGAACAGTGATTCTCGTCTCCTGTTGGAAGGCGCCGGAAATGAATCGCGAGGAACTTAGAACGCGCGTGCGAACGCATCAAGGCAACGTACGAGAGCTTCTGACAGTGGCCCACCCCAGGGTCTGAACTGTAGGCCACCGACATAAATAATGGGACGATAACGGGTAGTTCGGGTCTCGGTTCGGCTCAAACGTTGAAGATACTTCCGGAGGCTGAACCCCTAGTTGCTTGGTACGGGGGACGCTTACAAGATGTTCGTCGATATAGCACAATACACACCAATAGAAACCCGTAGATGAATAGCTGCGGATGACGACCCCAATCCGTCTTGAGGTTGAGTAGGGCTGTGGGGGGTGATCGGGGAGCATGATGGAGGTCATGTAAGCGAGGTTCAAACTCCAGGCCCTCGAGGGCTGTCACCTCCGACCTGAGCATCCAAGGATGAGTCCACGAAGGTTGCAGAGCTAGGGCTGAAGTACAAGTTAAAGTGGACTTCACAGCATGCGAGTGGTCGTGGAGCAATGGCTAAGAAGTGGTTCCCCAGTATATCACGAACAGGTAAGATCCAATCACATTGTTCGATTTCGAGTACAGATCACCTCCGGAGATCCCTGCATAGTACGATGTGTCCCACCAGCGGGGCACAGGGTCTTGTACTGCGAGACACCTAGTGTGCGCGAAGCGATTGACGAATAAGACGTGTTTGGAACCTGTGGTCGATTCTGAAGGTCTTCTTAGTCTGACGGGGAAGTCCCCGGAGGCTGAACTCCCTGTGACACTAACTGAAGCTGGGGTCCTGATGGTTGCAACTCCAGGCTTAACCGCGATCTCATGTGCGAACTGCTTCGCCGCTCCGTAAACCATGATTGTCCTCTGACGTACGTCAGCTGGTGCGGGCGCTGATGTCGCGTTGAAGGCGTTATTTGAGGCCCTCCTACTCCGGGACACGGACGGGTTCCGATATTGCACCTCAGACTGAGACTGTAGCACCGGGTACCGTATCGAAGGCGGCCGCTCATTCTCCATGCCAAGGGCTCCATTGGTGAGATGTATCTCACCTCGCTGTTGTGCGGCTCTTTTGATCACGAACCTACCCTACGTTAAGGGGTTTCCTTACGCGTACGTGAGATCTATGTGGGTGTCCATAATCATTCTGCATTAGTTTGGCATTCGCAATTATTATGACGGCCTGTCAACGTCAAAATGGCGACCCTGGCCGACGTGCCGTTGGCAGGGGCGAATAGATGTGTCTCTGCAGGTGGTTCGAGATAGGCAGCACCGCCACATTTTTATACGCCACAGCACCGTTGTCTACCTAGTTGTGGCTGAGGCACATTTACGTGGAGCCCGGTAGTTCGACAGGTCGTTGTCAATTCGTAGACCAGACTTGATGATTGGTGGTGATTCCAAGGCTTTGGATCATGTGGCTCGTTAGAACAACGGACCCTGCAGAGCCTATTTCGGTGACATGCAATCCGAACGTCAGATGCTGGCGATCCTGACGCAGACCTTCTTTGTGAATGGCTGTGTGCCGTCAGGGTTCCAGATGTTTATGCTGACTGAAATATGTCAAGCATGTTCCCTCGACATCTGACTTTTACTCGGAAGAAGTTCCAGCCAACGGCTCTGGCACGACTTGGGGCTTGGCGGGTTCGCTCTGGAGTCAACCGTGATGTCCAGTGCGTTAAGAGCAGGAGCGCACACCTCGACTGTGTCCAGTGAGGGATCGACGTGTGCCGTTGCCTCAACGATTGAACAGTCGGGCAAGAGAAGTCGCCATACTACTACTGACTGACGAGAAGATGATTCCAGAAACACCGGTATCATGGAAGTAGCTCCTAGGAGAAATGTTCCTGGCTTCATTCCAGATTCGAAGCACTCTGGCCTCTTTTCTCTCAAATGCGTGTCCAAACCTTTCCAATCCGGAGGTATGTCCGGTCGCCACCCCGCACCCAACTGGGGCGGGTGCCTAAGGAGGTACCTTAGCGGTACTTATCGCCCCTGACAGCGCGAGTCTGTGAAGGCTGTGATTGGCTGCAACCCCTCCGGATCGATTCCGGATCACCAATTGACGACACGCGAGACGAGCGCAATCGTGGTGGGGGGAACTCGCAGGTACAACTTCATCTGCCTTGCCAAAAATTGGGGACACCATCGCTCTCTGTGCCTCAATTCGTCCATAGTTGATCCAGGAAGCCCAACCTCACGCCTGTTTGCGGTAACTTCAAATGCCAATTGTCGCACAGTCCCATCCTTAATCCCTGCAGCTGCCTTCGGGGCGGTTTCCAATGCGTCCACCCTCCCACTTTGCTTTGCTGAGTGCGTCATGACCCCAATGTAATGCAGTTTTTCCCCCCTCTGTGACCTGTACCTGCGCTCTGATCTAATGCGGCTGCTATCACTTGCAATTCCCGATGGGGGCTCCATCGCCGGTAGAGGCCTGCATCATGGTACGTAAGGTCAATCGACTCCTCGCCTCCGCTTGCTAGCAGGGACCGAGCAGAGCATGCATGCACTGATAGGCATCCGCCCACGTAGGCACTCGCACCCTCCATGCCACAGCTGCTTCAGCGCGTGGCTGGCGATACCTTACTGGTTAGCAGGGCAGTGGCGTACCCTACCTTTTCTCACCTCCGTGCCGCGACCTTTCACATTGGGTTGTCCCATATCCACAAAAGTTAACTCCTTCCTACTCTCCTCCATTTCATGGTCTCATATAACCAATTCCTCCTCCACATTATCCATTCTTCATCCTACAGATTTCTTTTCCATATTAGAATTGAATGGTTCCCTCACATACCCTCATCACCACCCGTACATCATATCCAATCCATAATCGACCACTTGACACCTAACGACTACCATCCAACGTTGTCACGACCACCTCTCACCTCTGGCCTTCACCAATACCATACATCTTATCTCCTATTAGGAGCACTATTCGCACCATGACTCTCTCGAGGGCCTCAAAGCCAGCCAAACGCGACCGCCAGCGTATCACTCGCACTGCCTGCGAGCCATGCCGCGAGAAGCGCGCGAAGGTTAGTTCCATCCCTTCATATGAAACACTCTGTCACCTCCTCGACTAGTGACTAACTCTCTATTTAAAGTGTGATGGCGAGAGCCCATGTGGACGCTGCCAGACACGCGGTCTTGATTGTCACTTCACCGAGCGCACCTGGGCCTCAAAGCGAAGTCTTCAGGAAGAGGCTGCCGCCTTACGCCAACAAGTCGAACGCAGGGAACGCGTTTTGGATATCATCTGTGCGCCTGATGGCAGCGGCGACGACATTCTAGGAAACCTCCGTGCAGGTCGCGCAACCTACGATGATGTATACGACCAGCTCCAAGACGCTGGCGATACGAGTCGGATGAACATCGACACAACAACGGCAAGCAATACACAACAACAACAACACAATGGCTCCGGATCCTGCGATTGTGTGACCTGCTGGTCTCCATCCACAACCAACAGCAACATGCTATCCTCGGTATCTGGTCAGAGCCCGTTCTCTTTCCTAGACAGCGCCCTCACAGACGAAAGTGTATCTCAGGGAACGAACATGTCTGATCAGCCAGCACAGCATCCAGATAATCTTCAGCAGCAGATGAACCCAATACAGAGCATACCATGGGCCGGAGCTGCACCAAACACAAACAGCTTTGACAACATGCTTGATGCTACATCCAGCATGCCGCCTATTGACCCTGTCATGGGAGGCGACTGCCCATCTGTCATTGACCCATTGCTCTGGCCACCGGTCACAGGGTCAGATCCTCTGGGCCAGCCCATGTTGAACAGTTGGACAGGACTCATGGGTGGTCCTGAAGACCTTTCAAGACCAAAGCCTAGCTTCCCCTCCCTTGGTTGAAAGGGCTGTGGAGTCTCCTCACTCAGCGATTCACTTCCGTCGACGGCCAGAGCTACCATGAAACTCGTCCTATGAGGCTCTCCAATATTCTCAAAAAGCACACATCAACTTCGATGGTACTGCAAAGTTTCAGGTTGTCCAAACCTCTCCATCACCTTCATCTTCCAATGTACTGTATATTCGCCTTCTATCTGGCCTCGATTCTCATTTCAATGTCAACGCGTCTACCACCGAACTCCGCGTTTCCTTGGCGGGCACTTCTTTTGTATTAAACGATTGCAATGGAAGTCTTGGGGGAGTTTCACGATCTTATGGCTCAGGAAATTAAGGCAACTGGCGGCGTTTTGATCAATTTTCACGATATAGCTACACATCGAACAAAGTTTTGCTACCACACGGGTACAGCTTTGATATGTATATTAAAAGGGCAAACCACTTCGCGCAAGTTTGAGCAATTGGATCAAAATATCGGAACAGACATGTTCGGGATGTGTTGTAGAAAGTGATTGGAACAACGTCAATTGGACTGGGCATGGCCAGCACTGTGAAGTCCAGCATCTAAGCATAGACTCCCGTCCTCCCAGCACCCAACCCAATTCGAACTGGTCGGCCCTCCCCTTCTCCAAACAAGAAATTCAGCCCTTATCATTAGACTCACAGAGAATCCAACCAAAAAAAAAAAGGGTGGGAACCCTAGCCTGCCTATCCCAAGATCCATGCCGCGTCACCTCGCTTCTAAGGTATCCCGCAAGTGGCGACAGCGCCCGACCTCAGGCGATTACAAACCACCACCTCACCTCATCCATTTGCTGCAAAACCCGTCTTACACAAGGCGCTTATTCCCACAAGCAAGCACGTACCCGCCGCGGAGCCGGAAACGGGGTCGATCTCAGAAACTTTAACGAGACCAAGAACCCACCCCGCTCGCCTTTACACTTCGAAATTCGGCCGCTCGCGCGTCTGGCTAAACGCCCGATCTGGCTGCAGTTAGGGTTCAGGCTGGTACTCTATATTCTCATCATCAGCTTGTCGGACGACCGCCTCGGTCTTATTTCATGTTTCCTCATGCCTAATCTGTGGGTGGTCGCGAGTATACTGCGGTAGGTTGTTGGCTTGGAACGGACTCTCCCGCGCCGGTGTTCAGCTTATCCCCCACCCCAATCTTTCTCCGAGCGTCGCGAAAAGCGTCATAACAGTGTAATTGGGATACAATGATCCAGCGAAAACCGTCTGAGAGCCCCTGTTCCTTCAAGGATCATCCGCAACGGTTTCCGTAGTACGTTCGACTGCCCCTCTTTAATGGGGCAACCTCTCTGGCGACGTGACGGCGGGAGGTGTGCTCGATAATGTGTCCAGACACTCCGATTGGTTAGAACGGATTGTGCGAAGTTGAGAGGTTGCTGGTCTCTGAACGTACCTGGGGCACCGTTTAGAATGTCTGACTCGACAGCAGGGGAGCGGAAGTGGTTCCACCAATTACAGCTCATGGAGCCGACCTGTCACGGATAGACTGTCAAAATCTGTACCAATAACACCGACTCCAGCCATGTCTCAACATCATGTCCCGTCGTTGGCGCAGAAGATAGTATCTACAATGACGCCGAATTAGTTATGTAGCGAGTCAGGCTAAGATCCACATCCGGGAGTCTGATGACAGGGATTGGGGACAATGAACAAATCATTTCCATCACAATGTACGAGCCATAACGCAGGCATCCGGGTGGTGCGACAACAGTGTGTTTATAAAGTCAAGCTGGGGTATGTCATATCTTTTCATGTCCTCCTATCCCATCAATCGATTCCCAAGGTTTGCTGTGGGCGAGAAATCCCCGCGGAAGACCGAACAAAACTCCAAAACCTGTCTCAAAGACCTGGTATGAGATAACGCCGCAAGGCTTGGTGCCTGATGCAAATGTCGTGATATCAAAGACGTAAGGAAATGAATATGTAGATGATGAAGCTGTGTTCAGTGAGCAGCTGCCCGCGTATGGTTGGCTAGGTTGCTCATATCAAGTTGAACAGGGGGCCGACTGATCTCGAAGCTTCGGCTGGTCATTCGTCCGCCAGGAGTGTGCGGATGGGCCACATTGACCCTCCCTGAACGGTCCAGGAGACGCGGCGGGCTTTCATCTGAATCAGAGCCTGAATCCTCGCCATCGCCCGTGAAACGATGGTCTGCAAGGCGCGTGAAGTAGTCTGCCAACCCATCGACACTGGGTGTGCCAACGACCACGTCGTATTGAGGTGGGGGCGTGGTAAAGGGTGCATTAGCCGCCTCTGGGTTTTGGGTGACCAGCTCGGGAGCTGGTGGCGGCGCTGTGTCGTCGTCAAAGGCAGGAGGATTGTAGCTTGGTGCTCTGAGAAGATGCATTGGCCGCGGCCCATTCTGATAACCCAGCGTGTCCGTTGATGCATTGGGTGGGCTCTGAGTTCCACTGGCCGGGTTCATAGGGTGCGACGATAAGTGTGCTGCTTGAGGAGGCGCGGGCATGTCTCCATTTGTTTCAAGATCGGGGAGCGTGCCAGATGAAGAATTGGGACTGCGGTCGGTGGCGAACGAATGCGCATCAGGACAGCCGCAGACAGATTGGAAGGTGGACGTGGTTGGCTGTGAGCCAGAGTAAGCCGGTAAGACAGTGTTCGCTTGGGTAGCGCGACAGTTGAGCACCGTGAAGGGCGAGTCGATGCTGATCTCGAAATGGCGACGCTTAGTACCAGTTGGATCATCCGGATCGAGGCGACTGATCCTCATTACGATCTTCAAAAGGGTTAGTTACCTACACTTAGGAAAGTGGGAGTGTGAGACTTTGCTTACCTTGATCCAGTGATAGACATTCACATTCTTCCAGCTGCAGTCAGGGTTGAGTCTGAGCTCCTTGTTCTTTGCCATCATCTCGCAGGTAGGAATTTGAACATTGGCCTCGATCTCGGTAGAGCCCCAAAGGCTCTCAAGACCCAAATCCAGATCGCCCAAGATATTATCAGTGGCAGGAGGGAGCGGCTCAGGAGAGGTATGATTTCGGGTCGCTTCCACAGATCGCCTGCGCGCAGCGGTATTGCGAGCCTCGCTCCGCTGACTGGATGACAACTCTCCGCCGCGAACGGTTCGCATGTCCGAAGAAGCCCATGTTGGATCAAGTGGCTTGCCAGCAGACTTTTCAAGCAACAGAATCTTGCGTCCAGGATCCTTGCGCGTAACTCGCTTGTCGTTGGTCCAGTACTCGATCGACTCAGTTAAGAAGACCTTCAACTTATGTACCTGGACCTTTGCGAGCGGTGTCAGCTTGAATGCAACGGGAATCTTGCTGCCAATCGGAAAACTCTTGCCAGAGATGATGATATCGTAGTGCAGCTGATCTTCCCATTGCCGGCTGATAGAGATGGGCTCGGTTGTCTCGAGTGACATCTGATCCGGAACGCGAACAATGCTGACTTCCTTCACGCCATGGAGATTGGGCTTAAAGGCTCCCGCACGCTCGATCGTGGCATGGAGTTCCCACTTGACCGAGCCATACTGCAGCTTTGTTGTCTCCAGCTGGTGATGATCGATGGGCAATTCGAAGGTATAATCGTAGACACCAGGGTAGAAGACCTTGTAGCCCTTGATCTGAGTTGTTGACGCAATCGGACTCTCGCCTTTCTGGAAACTCCGGGATTGGTTGTTCTGCAGCGAAAGTCGCTTAAGATCTTTGGAGGTTGTGGCGTTGCGTGAAGAGTTCATCGGCGACGAAGTGACAGAGGGGCTGGGGCGGTGCAGTGGTGGCCCAGCCGGCAGATGCGTACTGCTGCTGTTGGCAGAACTGTTTCGCAGCTTGTACGTGCACTGGTTGCCGTACTCGCTCTCCCAACCTTCGTTCATTGCGTTGAAGAATGTCAATACCTGTGTACGCAAGCCTTGTTCTTCAAAAAGGTCGGTCTTTAGTGGGGGGATCCCCTCCGGCCATTCCGTGCGAGCGCGACCGAGGAGCTTGAGCTGAACTGCCTTCACCTTGATGTTCTTGGTGACATTGAGCTGCAAACGGCCTCGCAATAAAGCCGTTCCAGACGTACCCTCGCGCTGGGTGTTGCCATCGTGGTCAAAGCCGGAAAGAAAAATGTTTGGCTCGGCGAGGAGAATCGAGCATTGAACGCCGCTGCCGCTCGCGACGGGTTTAGGAACTTCTGTAACGAGAGAGCTGACGGCAGACTTTGCGGAGCGAACGGACATGAGGCTATTGCCGCGTGCGTTATGCGGCATGTGGTAAGCGCTCGGAGGCGTGGCTATTCTACCAGCCATCTCGAGGGAAGATGAGGCGGGAGCGGTGTTTGATGTAATATCGGAGGTGCTCAGGTGAGGAACTTGGCCTGGGCGAGAATCGCGGGAATCCAAGCCCGCGGCAAGGTGGTGGTGGTGGTGGTGGTGGTGTTGGTAATGTGGGCACTGGTCGTCGTACTGGACAGGGTGATGGTGGTAAGCGGGATTGGCAGCAGGTGACACGGCCAAGCCGACAACGTCATCAGCGGGTCGATGTCCTAGGATGGATCGTTGGCCAAGTAAGCCCCCACTAGTCAGAACAGGCGTGGTAGCACTCCTGGTTAGCGGCACACTGGCGCTAGAATGATTCGCGGTCGGGGAGGATGCGGGATGGGTGCCAGGAGCTGTGGGGGAGGATTCCTCGATGATGGAATTGATGCCGTTGCTGGTACTGCTGCTAATAAACAACGACGATGGGCGATCTCGTGTGGTCTGATTTTGTGCCTGTTGCTGAGGGGTCTCGCGGTTCGAGAAGGTCGAAAAGAGTTTGTGAAGGACTGGCCGAATTGGTGACTTTTCTCTGGTCGGGCCAAGTAGTCGCCGTGAATTGTCGTTGGTGCCCTTGTTAGGCCTGGTCTTGGGTGCGTTTGCGCGATTGCTGTTCGATCCCTTCGCTGGACTGCGCCGCCTCAAGGATTGGCTGGCCTTTGGCCGCAACTCTCGAGGGACGTATCCGGAGGGGTATGTGAGGATATGGATTGAGTGCGGTCGCGTGCGTCGGGGGCCGATGAGCGGTGCAGGAAGTTGTCCAATGCGTGAAGCAGCAGAGCGGTGATGGCGATCGACGTGATTCCTCGGCCGGTAGTAAATGTTGCCTGCGTTCGCATTGATCCAGTTCGACGATGAGGCTCTGCTGGTCGAATTCGATGTACCGGAGCCAAGGTCGCCGGTGGTCGCAGACGCGGGCAGCGAGTGTCGATGTCTGCGGTCGGTTGCTGGCATGGTGTTAATGTTGCTCGCAATTCTAGTAATTCAGAGGCTCGATGGTTTGCATGGGCGCGGTGTCGCCAATGGTGAGTAAATGGAGGGGTGAGTGTGGTGGGATCAACGAGAAGCGATAGCCATGATACCAGGAGGAGAGGCTGAGTTGAACAGAACTGAGAAGAATGATCAGGAGGCTGGAGTAGAGGGTGAAGCAGGGAACGTATTTGTTTTGTTGCAATGCCCCTTGACGAAAGATGGAAAATGAGCTTGAAGCTCCGGCGGGTGCAAACAGACAAAGTAGCAGGAAGGTGCATCCGGTCGCGGTTGGTGTTGCGCCTGCCCTGTCTTGCCCTTGTCTTTCTAGCCATGCACGAGCCAGGTGCCAGCACTTGCCAGCACTTGCCTGTGAACAATGCTAGGCTGCAAACGACCAGGTTCAAGGAAGGAGCGATTCCCGAGAGATCTTAGCCAATCAGCGATCGGTCGAATGGCCGAAGGGGGTCGCATTGGCCCAACCCAGAACCCAATAGGTCCCACTTCTGCCCACTAAGGCCAGCTCTGGTCGCTAAACCAGCATGCTTTAGTGGGTGCAGCCCCGTCAACCCCCCCTTGAGGGCGCTGAAGGGAGCTGAAGGGCCACAACGGAGGAGGAGACGGTGAGACCTGACAGCCCTGCTTCTTCGTTTGCGGCTAACAGCCAACACTCTGCACAAGACACAGGCTGTGAGACTGACTGAGACAGTCGAGGAGCTCCAAGTTGCCGCATGCAGAACAGAGTGCAGACCGTTTGTGTGCTAGCGATTACACACAGGACGTCGATCAGCGAGACTGCTGTGTTGCCAGTAACGGGTGTCGAGCGGCGTGGATTCCTCAGTGCTGCCCTTGAGCTGTGGGAGGCTGTGGCGGGTGTTGATTCGTGGTCCGGGTCGCAACATGGCTCGAACTGGTCCATTCAAGCGAACAAGCCTCATTCTGAAACAACAGCCGATAGTGGGCACTGCCCTGCAGTCCATGACAACTGTGGAGGCCCAGCCGATTTGGCAACATGGGCCACTGGCGCACAGCTTGGGAAAAGTGGTGACGCCCACAGTGCACGCTATGCACGCGACGTTGAAGAGGATGCACGCAATCAAACCCGGACCAGGCAATGCAGAAAGCAGGACAGCAACCAGCCGCCACACGCAGCTCCTTGGCTGTCATCCTTGCGGCAACAGCCGTAGCTGTGTTAAAGTGCCCAAACCCGAGGGAAAAAAAAACAGGGGAGGGGGCTCAGGATCATGCGAACAAAAAGATCTGACTTACAGGCGGCTATTGATAGTGCTTGCCGAAGGGTCTGGCGACGAGAGACACAGTTACAGGAGTCAAGTCGGGGATTCGATCAGGTCAGGCTGGGCAAGGGGTTTTTTCGAGAGTCGACGAAGTGTGATGGCACCAAGAAGCAGGAACTGGGCAAGAAATACTGGCTGACCCAGGAAATAGTGCCCGCGCATCCCGTCACATCGGTGAGGGCGGAAGTGGCGGGACGAGAGCACAAACTCAAACCCCAATGACACTCAATGGTCATCCTATTGCGGATTCGTGATGACGAACAGCGAGGCTCTCCGAGACTTATCTCTCAGGCTTTCGGCTCGAATGGAGTAAGCTCACTACTGCTCTAACCCTGGTGAAATTCACAGTATGGTCGAATCAGGGAATCGACGGCGCAACAATAGCATCCAGAAATGCTCCAGGCTGGAGCCCCTCGATACCAGTTCCTTGGGACCGACGATGTCAAGCCATGAGCGCGAGCCGCGAGCTTACACTTCTGTTCTGACATCAACCAAGACACGAGAGATGCACGAATCTGACACCCACACGTATGTTGCAGATCATTGCAGGTCCATCCGCCGACATAGGACGTGGCGGCACCGATCCGGGAGGCGCCGAAGTGACCTGATACCCAGGTCAAGCAAAACCAAGGCGTCGCTACTGGCTAGACTTGATTTACAGGACAAGGCGTGCGACGCTGCGACACTGCAACCCAAGCGTTCCAGCCGGTCAACAAAGGTCCCACGGTCGGTAGTGCATGAAGCTACTGGCCACATGCTGGAGGATTGCGTGGAACTGGGCCTTCCAGGCCTATCCCGTCAGGAGCGGGAACACGACGTCAGCGCCCGACCAGAAATAACCCGACGCAGCTAAGAAGGTCAAGCAAGGAGCAAGGTTTTGTTTTGTTATTGCAGTACTGTGGGCCAGCAAAACGAAGCTAGACCCCATCATCGATCGGTCTCGCTGCCAAAGGGAAGATCGAATGCCGAGACATACTTGATTGGGCACCGATTCATGGAAGGCCCGGAAGCGCCTGGATGGTCGATGAGCCGCCAACATGCCGAACATCCTCAACCTCTGAATCCCACGTGCGAGTTCCCTTGTCTCGTACAAGGCTTGACCACGAACGAGACGCTATCAAGGGTCTCGGAGGATCTGTGCTCATGTCAGTCAGCTCCGTGCGCTTTGCATCACGCATCGTTCTACAGCTAGATCTCGCGTGATCTCAAGTTCTCCACAACCCCTCAGAGCAAGTGATCGTCTCTGAGATTGAGGGGCAGCGAAATCACTCCTAGGCATCGACACAAGCCAGCACCTAACCAAACCTTATGCATCAGCTCAGCATTCCTGACTCGCAGGTGCGCTGCCCTGAGATAGAAACATCCCCGGTATCTCCTAGCCCGCCACTCAAGGCACATGATGTCAACCGGTCAACTGTGGTGCTCGCACCACAGTGTGCGGTTTCGTGGCCATTTTCGTGGCCATTTTCTTGATTGTAGCTCACCTCTGAGTTGTTGCATAATTGGAGACACGCTGAGCGAAACACGTGAGGTAGAGTCACAGCAAGTGGCGCATGAGGTGCCAACGGTGCCAACAAAAGCGAAGAAGCCGGGCCAGTATAACATGGTAATGCCTGGAGCATGGACCCTGGATCCATGATCATTGAATCTTCTGGTGGCGCTGTTCCAAGCCTGAGTAGAAAATGTCCCGTTTGCGGCTCAGGGTCTAAAGTAATGCCTGCCGGCCGCGAGCTGTCGAGCGGGATGATCTCACCAAGGCGAGGACCGGAACTCCCCGGGGCAATGATCTAGGTCAGATTCTGAGGGTGTGCTGTGCGGTAGCCCAGCGATGATTCGAAGCAGGTTATGGACTTGGAGCAAGGCTAGCCAAGTTTTCGCCATGACCTAGGCGCCATGTCCGCATACGTGTAACCGTCTGTGCGCTCAAAGCACATCTCGTAGTTGGTTTTGCTTCGCCTGATAATCGCGGTGGGTTGAAACCAGGGACGAGCATTATTATTAGCGATTTGATCTCGTCTCAATCAATGCAGCAAAGACGCTGTGACCAACAGCAAAGCGCAATGGAACGTCCGGCCATGTCCGGAGCCCCCACTGTACCTGTCTGTTGCAGAGCGAGACGAGGCATCCCTGTCAGTTTCCTGTTTCTCTTCTGTCAAAAGCAGAAATGGAAATCAGGAGCCGGTTCCATGCTGTGTTTGGGGGTGAGATCATCGTTCCATCGAGATGGGATCGCAGTGAGGGGAAATTAGACATGGGTGTTTGAGCAGCCGATTTGGATGCACACAGCAGGAGCCGCGCGTCGTCTGATGGCGAATGTCTTTCGCCCAGAGGATGTATATTGTGTTTTTGTATGTTAAGGTATCCCCGCATAAACACCCATGGAGTATTTATTGGTTGCTCCACGGCACCAACAACCTACTGTATGTTGAAGGCCACTTGCCCCAGGAGTGGTTCGACGGGCACCAGAAGCTATTCGATGATCGACGGCGGGCTCTTCTGCGACTACCTCTCATCTACAGTTCAACAAGTGATATGCGCGAACATTGTCTATTGCGAAACTGAGAAGCCTTACGGTGTTATGACGCCAACTAAACCGGTTCTGCACTATTCATTGACCGACCCGGCAGTCCGCGATGACATTACGTACGCACATCGTTGAAAGTCAGATAAGGGTGATGCGCTCATGCAGACAATGCAGAACACAGTAGTCAAGCTCTCCAAGTATTACTATGTCCAAGGAAGACCTGCGACGGCGTGATTTCTGCAACTTGAAGTGTAACTTCACTACATCATCAACGTGTAGGGTAGGAGGTCTGGGCCTAGGTGGCGATTAGGTGACTCGGCCTTGTCTTTCTCGCTATGCCATCATCAGTGAGTGGTTGTAGCCGGGACTGACCATGCATAAAAATCTGGTGTCCAGCTGCTCAGATCCAACCTCTCTTCACGCATGAGGTGTAGGTTATTCTGAAAATTGCTATCACCGGTACACGAGTTCGACAGGGTAAGTTAGTCGTGGTTGTTGTTTCGGGGACATGATGTGCCAAGTTTCTACTTTAAGCCTAAGTGTGGATGTATGTGAGCGTTGTCGTACCTTGATGTGGTGGGGAAGAGACTAACATATCGAATCTCCGTGTGTCTAATGCTAACTTCCGCTGTGTAGCGAGTGACGTGAAAGACGGTGGCCCTGGCGATGGCAGCGGTGATAACAAAGAGCAGATTGGCAAGACAGAGCTTGAGTAAATGCATCAAAGGTCTTGCCTGCAAATCTCAATCTTTGATACGAAAGTTATGGACATTGTCTGAATACATCTTGCTACCTGCTGAGTGACATATTCCCATGAGCATTTACTGAGCTAAGGTAGCCAACGCGATCTTCTTGTTCTGTTCCAGAATTCTTCGCAGAAGAGGTGACGATAGCGCCGCCTAATTCCCACAAGGTGTCGAAGGTCTTTGGTATCAGCTAACCACCTGGTATTAAGGCCTTCGATTTTCCAGCACTGTATGCGATCTGTTGTGAATCTTTCAGCACATTCAGCTGCTGTTGCAGGTTCGCAAGGGTTCGCGAGTGCTTATTGGTTATGTTGGCAGGCAGCCCATCGCGAGGCGCAGCCTGACCCAATAGCGAAGTGGCTTAATATGATCACATGAGGAGGGGCGCGGAACCTGCAACATTAGAGCTTCCCGTGAGCAACGGCAGCCCGTTCCTGTTCATCGTTCTTCTTCCATCTGGAGAAGAGGTCAACCGGCGCAATGGACCCCTTGACCGCCACCTCCATTGCCGCCGCAGTGGTTCAGTTTGTTGACTTTACGGCTCGCCTCTTAACATCTGGGTGGCGTGTCTATCGAAGTGCCACAGGAAAGAATGTGGACTTGCTGGACTTCTCCATCATTTCCCGTGACATTGAAGCGCTGACAGCCGGTATAAGGAATGCCATCGCTGACGGCCAGGAATCAGGAGCTCTGGGTGACAGCGCACACAAGCTCTATTCAGATGAGGGGTTGCTGCGACTCTGTGAGGATTGCAAATCCATTGCAGCGGAGATCACAGGAGTCTTGCCATTAACAACTCGCCATCTCAAAGGAGAGGGAAAATCGCATGGATCCTTCTGGAACAGAATTTCCCCATGGCGCATCGATCCACGCCCAGCTGGCGAACGATTCCGGATGGCTTTGGAGCAGGTTTGGAAGCGTGACGAGATACGTAACATTGTCAGTAGACTGGCTGACATTCGAACGCGAATGATTAATGAGGCGACCGTGTCGGTATGGTGAGTTTTTCTTCTGGAATTGCTGTGCTAGCCGGTGCTCATGCCTCTTGATCAACAGGGTAAGGTCACGGGAAACGAAGAAATGGGAAGCTGAGTTTAGCAAGAAGCTCGAGCTGATGAACAAGACGCTTGTTTCCTCTTTGGACAGCATTGGTCGTGTTGGCCCTCAGATAGAAGGGGACTCTTCTCTTCTCGACAACGCAAGGGAAGCGGACTTCAGTCTCGTCACCGACGAGCTGCCGAATCAACGCCTTGCTACCGAGATCCAGAAACAGTTGTGGGACAAAAGCTGGCGCCCTGAGAGCTTGCAGCTGCCCCAGGTTCCAGGGCGATTGACGTTCTCGGTATCACGTGGGCAGTACGATATTGTCAACTCGCTTCGGTACGAGACCATGGATATTCGAAAAGAGGCCATTGTCGACACATTCGAGTCGACTTACAAGTGGATACTTGACCCGCCAACTTCAAGGCCAGATTCTCAAGAACAAACAACGGGTCATCTACCGAACTGGCTCAGTGGGAGTTCACGGAATCCTTTCTGGATCACCGGAAAGCCTGGCTCTGGAAAGTCAACCATCATGAAGTTCATAGTCAATCATGAAGCTACGGCGCAACACCTATCTCGATGGGCAGGCAAATATCCTCTGCAGAAGGTTAGCTACTATGCTTGGAAGCCCGGCATGAGCTTGGACAAGACGGAAATCGGACTACTGCGTTCGATCATATTTCAAATACTGGACCACGAGCCCACACTGATAGCCAAAGTCTGTTCCCGACGATGGGCTATGCTCTACCTCTTCCGAGGCTCGCCCTGGGTGCCGTTCCCAGACTGGACGTCTTGGGAGCTGGCTGAATGTCTGCACAGCATCCTTGCGGAAGCGGACCTCACCATGAGATTAGCGGTCTTCATTGACGGGCTAGATGAGTTTGAAGAAGCTACAGTGCGCATTTGCTCGCTCATCCAAGACATTGCACGACATGGCGCCGTCAAAGTCTGCGTGGCGAGCCGCCCGTGGCCGCAGTTCTGCGACTTGTTTGCCGAATCTCCTCACCTAGACATGCACCTCTTGACCTACCAGGACATCAGGGCCTACGTCTTCGGCCAGTTCCAGCAGAACCCAGCGTTCATGGAGCTCCAGGACCTGCATCCGGAAGGAGTGAATCCGCTCGTTGCTGAGATCGTTTCCAGAGCTCAAGGCGTTTTCCTGTGGGTGACTCTGGTCACCCAGGCCATGATGGAAAGGCTGCAGGAAGGTGACAGACTTGCCCAGCTACAGATCATCTTGGACAGCATGCCGCCTCAGATTGAGGAGTTGTATGATGCTATATATGCCACCATTCCTCAGCGGCTACTGCCCGAGATGGCAGTTCTCCTTCGGCTTATGGAGTCTACATCACCTCCTGTTGACTGGGTCACTCTCTGGCTCGCTGATGAGTCCAGATCAGAGCTATTACCAATCGACTTTGACCTGGCAACTTCAAAGGCATACACTGCAGCTCAGAAAGTGATGAAACGCAGGATCGGCGCTCGCACCCGCGGCATTTTGGAACTGGTCCAGTCTAGCGGCACGGTCGAGTATCTGCACCGCACCGCAGCCGAATGGGTTCAGCAGCCTCGCGTGACAAAAATGTTACGGGCTCAGAGCCCAGAAGGGTTTGACCCGTTCTTATGCCTTTTCCACGCCGAGATGCTGCGGGCGAGGGCAGATGCAGGCTATCTCTGCGCCAATGAGCCGCGCCGAGGCCGTTTGCTTAGGGCTGTATTCTACGCATCTCTTGTTGACGAGCGCACTATTCCGCGGCCAACGCTCATTCATGAGTTTGACCGCTATTGGTACCCTATGGAGAAGCAGGGCCAGTTCGACGGTACCCTGGCCCGGGATACAGAAACCAAGGTTCCGCTACTTGAGATTAGCGAGGAAGAGCTCATGCAGCTGTGCTGTATGGTCGCTTTTGTTCCTTACATTCATCACAAGCTCGAGAAAAGTAGCACAGCCCCAAGTCATAAGGCTTTGATCGTCGACGGACTGGCGCCAGCAGTTTGGGGGTTGCACA
Source organism: Sarocladiaceae sp. R1802 (assembly GCA_023628655.1). Classification (NCBI taxonomy): domain Eukaryota; kingdom Fungi; phylum Ascomycota; class Sordariomycetes; order Hypocreales; family Sarocladiaceae; species Sarocladiaceae sp. R1802. The sequence continues at coordinate 944,342 of JAMAKF010000007.1, forward strand.
GCACACACCCCTTTCGCGCTCGATACGACCAGGGTAGCAAGCCGCCGTTCAGGGACCTCCAGATAGGCTACAGAACCCAACTGGAGAAGCTTGATAAATCTGCTATCCCTGTCGCACGGAGACTGGAGCTGGTGAAGCTTCTCATGGCACGAGGATCTAGCATCGAAGGTCTGATGCAAGAGGTGCAAGGGGCGGAAAACTCGGTCCCGGAATTCTGCACCGAGGAGTTCGCTTCCTACTTATGCCAAGTTCAGAGTATAATGTGCCAGCATCTGCAGCCGAAGATGATCATGGGCCTGGGCTGGTTTATGCGCAGACCTCATCGAAACAAAGTGCCATTTAGGAAACGGTAGGGCTTTAAATATACCCGGGCATGTGGTGGAGGCATTTCGCTAGCCTATCGGCTTTCGATCCTAGTACTTCCTTGTCCATTTCATGTAAGATGCATGGTGTGGGAATATGGCTCCGGCAGCTTTGGAGTACATAGTTGGGGCGATATTACGCTGATGAGCAACGGTCTTCCTTTCCTTACCTTTGACTAGCTGTAGCCTAGTGCTCTCAACATTGTAAATCTTTCTGTATTTCCTCGGCAAAATACGCGAATTATCAGCAAGAAACACGATCTTGAAGACTCCTATCAGAGGAAATTGCGCAAGCGTCCCAGGCAGTCTAAGTGGAAAATGTAGGTTCAAATTGGTACAGCCGCTGTAGAGATTCGTTCACTTTCTGGCAGCACCGCAAATGCCGAGGAGCAGAGAAACTTTTCCTGAGATCTTGTAGCAAGTCTTGCAGCCTCAATGAAGCAACATATGCTGTTCCTGGTTCAGAGGACGATGGCGGAATGCTGCACTTTGACACCGCGTTCAGCAGGCTCTTCGTAGCACATCGAGTCACCTGGAGACAGCCTCGGTTGTCGCCCCGGTAGTGACGCTTGCATCACCGACGGCAATCTTCAGAGTTAGAGGCATCACGTCAGATGAAGCAGAAATTCATATGATCTTTTGCTTCGTCCAAGTCTACTTCGATGGTGCTCCGGTACAGCGCGTCGTGCATCCCGAGTTGGGTCTCCACAGCGCCGGCTTGGCGCCCGGGCCTCAGCACCGACTTGCCCGGCAGGTCTTGGGTCGACTTGCTATCGCTATCACGAAAGGGATTGGCTGTCTAAGCCAAAAGACATGATGCGACATGAAACCTAGCTGGATTGCAGTGGTTTGAGGTTACTGCGAGTGTTCAAGACGACATGGTCAGCTCCTCAGGAAGATCGGCGGCGAAATGACTCGATCAGGTGGGAGACAGTCCTGAATGAGTGTAGAGCAGAAAGCAGGTGTGGCCTCGGTATGAGAGACACGTGAAGGGCCCTGCATTTGATGACTGAACGGGTCTGGGGTTCATAGAACTTGGGATAGGAAATTAGGGAGGGGAAAGGGTAAGCGGCTGGTGAGTGAGGTATGCAGCTCCAGTGAAACTGCAACAACGATGTCATGCATTGACCGCAGCTCCCAGGAAGTGAGAGGACAGAGACGGTGAGCCAGCGAGAAGGTGGGCGGCCTCCGACTCCCCATCGTCCTCCTGCGGCGGCGTATGTTTTGGTTGTCCAGCCTGCTTTGGTGATAGCGCCCCCGAAGCTTTTGGCCACTACAGAATTCCCACACCAGCGTATACTCCAGTTTTGCAAGGCCAGTGAAAAAATAAAATAGAAAAAAAAAACGGACTCTGGTTCAGGAATCCAGAACAGTCCCTACTGATTTCGGTAATTCGCGCAGTCGATGACAACCACTTTCTGGTGGAGTCGCGGTGGCTTGGGTTCCTTTGTCGAGTTGTCGTCAGGGAGTTAGTTAGTTGAGTTGAGAGAGAGAAGTGAGAGACCCAGTTGTGAACTAGAAGAGGAGGAGGGCAGACAGAGCCACCCACTCGGTTCGCACCGGCAAGACGGAGTAGCCTCGGGGGGCCATGCGAGGGATGCGGAGGGCTACTTGCTGGCCTCGCTGGACGATACACCTCGTCTTATTAGTTTCCCATCTTTGAGAGAATGCCAAGCATGCAGTTCGAGGCATCTCAAAGTCGGCGAAAATGCAATTCGCGGGCATACGGACCCCGAAGAAAATGACAGACACAGAATAATCACCTCTCAAGGTACGGTTGAGGCGCTGGACCGTGGGATTCATCATGGATGCTGATAGAGCAGCAGCTCTCGGTGGTTGTAGCGGTCTCATCACCGCATGGCCGACGCGAGTCCCCAGTCCCCAGTATTCAGGATGCGAGGCCGTTCCCCCTTCTGCCTCTCACAGCCGTCCCAAAATAATCACTCGCAGAAACGGACACAGCATCCTGACAACAATTCCCTGGAAGGCTAATCTTACACATGGCATGGGCTGAGCGATTTACGCAACTTTATTCCACCGCCTCGAGGCGAAGGGGGAAAGGCAGTCAAGCGCCGCATGCGCTGCCATCCTTGCGCGTATGTGCTCGGTCGCGGGCGCTCACGATCCGTTGCGTCTAGGGTTCACTCGCATAGTGCCAGTATAAATACAAATACAAGACAATACCGTGTCTCTCCCTGAAACCTAATAGATATTCTCTGTCTCTCTGAAGCTTCTCGTTCGGTGTCTCTACTTCTTTGCTGCAGCAGCCTCGTTGCTCAACGCTTTACACCATGTCAGACGCCATGGAACCAGACCCCGAGGCCGCCAACACTGGCACTGCTCCTCCTCGCATCACCTTCGGAAATGACACTCGTCGCGGGCGAACATATACCGGTCGTGAAGACAAGGATGAGCGTCGTCGCTCCATCTCTCGCAGCTCCGTCTCGAGCTTTCGACGTGCCCCTGCAGCTTCTGCCGAGAGCGAGCTCCAGATCCAATACCGTACCCTGTCCTTCCACGTCAGCGAAGCAAAGGCTGCTTCTGAAGAACGACCTGATCATGTTCTGGAGAGCAAGAAGCTCGACGAGGACTACTTCTCCAATCTCGAATACCACAAGGTCGACGTCGACCAGCTATGCCAGCAGCTCAACGTCAGCCTCGAGCAGGGCCTGTCCAAGCACGCCGCTGAGGTTCGCCTCTCTCGCGATGGCAAGAACATGCTGCCCAAGCCCAAGACGCAGTACATGCGCAAGATCATCAGCTACCTCTTTGGCGGTTTCTGCTCCGTCCTCTGGGTCGGTGCCGTCATCTTCTTCCTGTGCTGGTCCCCCCTATCCAAGCCTGCCTCAGCCCAGAACCTGTCTCTTGCAGTTCTCATCTTGATCGTCATCTTCCTTCAAGCGGCTTTCTCGGCGTTTCAAGACTATTCGACAGCCAAGACCATGAACTCGATCCTCGACTTGCTGCCGTCCGATGCTCTCGTCAAGCGCGAGGGAGAGATGCGCAAGATGCCCTCGACCGAGCTGGTTGCTGGCGACGTTGTACACCTCAAGATCGGAGACAAGGTGCCTGCTGATCTCCGAATTGTTGGAACTTCTGGTGAACTCCGTTTCGACCGCTCTGTCCTCACTGGAGAGTCCATCGAGGTCGCTGGATCCGTGGATGCCACTGACAGCAACATCCTCGAGACCCGCAACATCGCCTTCATGGGCACGACTGTTCTCAATGGCAGCGCTGTCGGTGTGGTCATCCTCACAGGCGCTCGCAGTGTCATGGGCAGGATCGCTCACTCCACAATGTCGGTCAAGGAGGAGTCGACTCTCATTCAGAAGGAGATCTGGCGTTTCGTGCGCATCATCATCGCCATGACCGTCACACTCGCTGTACTCATTCTCATCGCGTGGGCTGCCTGGCTTCGTACCGATCACAAGGGCTTCCTCAGCGTGCCTGAGATCCTTGTCAACGTCATGAGCTGCATCGTCGCCTTCATTCCAGAGGGTATGCCGGTCGCTGTGGCCCTGACATTGATGCTCATCGCCAGACGTATGAAGGCCGTCAGCGTCTTGCCAAAATCCCTTTCGACTGTCGAGACCCTCGGCTGTGTCAACGTCGTGTGCTCAGATAAGACTGGTACACTTACACAAGGCCGCATGTCTGTCAACTCGGTGTGCTTCTTGGATCACTCCTTCTCATCGACCGAGAAGTTCCACGAGACCGAACCAACAGAGGCAATCAAGTCGCTGATCAGGGCTGGTATTCAGTGCAATGATGCCTTCTTTGAGCCTGCTACTCTCCATCTTCCCATCTCGGAGCGAACAATATCTGGTAACTCTACGGACAGCGCGGTGCTTCGCTTTGCCTCCGTAAGGGAGTCTGCTGAGAACCTTCGCAAGGGTGCAACAGCCATTCACCAGATCCCTTTCAACTCCAAGAACAAGTGGATGCTTTCCATGTTTGACGACAGCCCCAGTACCGAAGACTCGCCAAAGTCGCTCGACAAGGGAAAGACATTTCACACTATTGTCAAGGGCGCACCAGACGTTCTCTTCCCAGCCTGTGAAAGCTACTGGTCCTGGGAGACCAACTCGGTCAAACCTCTTACACCGACTACCAGGCAGCAACTCAACGAGCTTCAGAACCGTCTCTCCCGCAAGGCAGAGCGTGTCCTTCTTCTGTGCGAGAAGGACATGAGGGTCATCAACCCTGTCAAGTCTAACGCTTTCAGCGAGGAGGTCGCCAATAACGCCATCAGCAACTTGACCGTCATTGGTGTGCTCGGCATCATCGACCCTCCCAGACCAGAGGTTCCCGAGATGGTAGCCAAGTGCCGCAGCGCTGGTATCCGGTACTTCATGGTCACCGGTGACTACGCTCTGACAGCTGCTGCCATCGCGAAGGATATCGGCATCATCTCGGGAGATCGCGAGCCGCATACTATTCATACTCTTCAGCCCACAACAGAGAAGAAGCCTGTCGCAGCTGGAAATGCTAGCAGCGAGTCTGGGGTTGTTGACAGCCTCGTCTTGGAGGGATCTCAGCTTGGAAACCTTAGCCCAGCAGACTGGGACCTCATCTGCGATTACGAGGAGATCGTGTTCGCCCGTACGACGCCTGAACAGAAGCTTCGTATCGTCACCGAGCTGCGCAACCGCCATAACATCGTTGCAGTCACCGGTGACGGTGTCAACGACGCACCAGCCCTCCGTGCTGCTGATGTCGGCGTAGCCATCGCGAGCGGCTCAGATGTCGCCATCGAAGCAGCCGACCTTGTTTTCATGGACTCCTTCAGCTCCATGATCGACGCCATCCGTCTCGGTCGCCTCGTCTTCCAGAACCTTCAGAAGGTCATCGCCTACCTCCTACCCGCTGGCAGTTGGTCCGAGATCTGGCCCGTCATTCTGAACGTCTTCTTCGGCACGCCGCTCCCGCTGAGCGCATTCCTGATGATTATCATTTGTGTCTTTACGGATCTGTTCCTCAGTTTGTCTTTGATCAAGGAGAAGGAAGAATATGATCTCATGTCGGAGAAGCCGAGAGATCATCGGAAACAGCACCTTGTCACCTGGCGCTTATATGCCCAGGCGTATCTCTTCACTGGTACGATGGAAACAGTCACTGCGCACTCCATGTTCTTCCTCTACATGTGGCGATATGCCAAGATTCCCGCGTCAGATCTCTTCTTCCTGTACGAGAAGTGGACGGACGGCTTCCACGGCTACACGGATGATGAGCTGACACACTTCACCAACACTGGTAAGCAAGCCCTTGATCTCCCTCTTCTCGTAACTTTGCACCCGTCTAACATGTTCAGGCCAATGCGTCTACTTCGTCACCCTCGTCTTCCTCCAATGGGGCAACATCCTCGCAGTCCGCAACCGCCGCCTGAGCATCTTCCAGGCTGATCCGATCACCAAGAAGCGCCGCAACCCATGGCTTGCCCTGAGCATGGTCATCAGTCTGTGCATTGCCATCTTCGTCACGGAGGTGCCCGGTATCCAAAACCTGTTCGATACGGCTTCGGTGCCGCTCGAGTTCTGGTTTATCCCTATTCCGCTGGCACTGGGTATTTTGATGATGGATGAGATTCGGAAGTTGATTGTCAGAACGTGGCCCCAGTCGTTCGTTGCGAAGGCTGCGTGGTAGGGGTTGCCTCTATCGTTCTTACATAGACTTACAATTTTGAAGCACTCACTATTATATAGAATGCGATAGATCGCATGCGCTATATGCAATCAGTTGAGTTTGATCCTTCACAGCTGTCTCTCACTGAGTAGATCCGTGTCGATGAAAGGCGGTCCCTCGTTCCCCAAATGTCTTTAGAGTCAAAACTTCTTCCAAGTTCCCTTAATCTGGGGAAGACGTGTGAAGATTGTACGATGCAAAGTTAATCAGAACAGCGCTCACGTCCTGTACGCAATTCGAGATCATCATGAGCCTAGCCTCAATTCAGCTCATTGAGCCGTTGACAAAGAGTCGCAATGTTTCTTCATCGAGCGACTTAGGCCGTTTACTGCACACGCCAAGCTGAAGCAGGAATGTGATTAGAAGCCAAACCCGAAATCCTGCGATCATCGACTCCCGCCCCATGCACTTCACACAATGAGCTTATTATCATGGCACAGCACAGCTACGTGACCACTTTGAAAGCTACTTTCCCAAAGCAGAGATAAGTCCCGGCTGGTGGCTGGAGCAGATCTTGCCCAACAGGGGAAACTTATCTGTGCACATGGGCGCAGGTTGTCAGGAACCCTCTCATACTCAGCCGCGATTGGAGATGGCGGAGGGCAGCTGAGTGCCCGTGCGACCCCCCTCCATTCTTCCCCAGTCTGTCACAGGGATCGTATGTGGGATCTCAATTGTGCTGAATCTGTCCCAGTTGTTCAGCTCGAAGTCTCAATTTACACGTGCGACAGTGGAGTAGATGCGATTGCAAGTGGCAGAGGCAGCAACGGCGCCAACAAAGGTCAGATGAATCGATCTGGGGTTTCTTTGCAGAAACCCTCACCTCAGTTCCCACGTCAACAAGCCTGACCGTAACGAATGCCGACGTCAATGTGCCAGAAAAGCTTGTCATTCGCGGTCACGGACGCCGCGGCCACCAGACGTTAGAGACTTGGCATGCGAGGCTGTATGCACACAAAGTCCAGCTGCTAAACTCCATGAGGAGGGTGCTTCGAAGCTTCTGACGAACAATTGTCGAATGCCAGCTGATGTTTATCGTGCGATCTCGGACTCCAAAACACTTGGCGGAGGAAGGGGGGGCGCTTATATGTTTAGCTGGCGTTGATCACTGCTTGGATAGGCTGCTCATAGTGGTTGCAGGCGTACTAAGGCTCGGGATCGACAGAGCGGAGGCATTGTGGATGGAACTTTCTTGCGCTGCCTTCGGAGGGGTCGATTTCGTTGGCAACGCTGTTGATTGCGTTTCCAGACATGATTCGACTGTCTTTGGCTCGTATAGTCGTCTATGAACCCGAAGTCCTGCGGGAGCTTGGTGCAACTCTCACTGGCAACGTCGCACTCTCCAAATAAGACAAAATGACGTCTCCAAGAGTTCACATCGAATCCCGACTTCCTGTGTGGTAACCTCGTGGTTTCCGTCTGTCTGAACAATTTCGATAGTCTCTGGTGCGACAACCCAATCACCGCATCGTCAAGTGACAACTCCCATAGTCTCTCCAACGGAAGCGACCGCTGGGCCACCCTCATTGATCAGCTTCTTGCGCATCGACAACCAGAAACTCCATCCATCCTTGGCAAGATCGTCATTCCAAAGCCGCCTCTCACCCAATCACGCGCCGGGACTTGATCCTTGATCTCGGCAGTCCAAGGGGGTTCCCTTCTCCCCTGCGACATTCTACCTTCCCCATCGGGGAATCGTCCATGTCGGCCGCCCGGGTATTTTTGGGTGGCAGCGGACCACGACACGGCAGCCGTGCACTGAATGGGAAGGCAATGAGAGTTGAGAGTGTCGATCTTCAGACGAGCTCGTTGAATCGCGCATGCGAATTGGCCGAGCGCAACCTCACATGTCATGTCGAAGCTGCCATCGCGTCCCGTGTTTGATGTATATAAGGATCATAGAGACCGCACCTCCATAGTGTCTCATACCAAGCCAAAGCATTCCTCAGTCTCAGTCTCGGTCTCTCTCATTCTCTCTCTCTCTCTCTCTCTCCACCTTCCAAAGTGTCCAGTCTTTCCCCTTCGCGGTCTCAAATCTCCTTCATCATGCTCTCCAAACTCGCCTTCGCAGCCACTGTCGGCTTGACATCCGCTGCGCCCATGCCCCAGAACAAGCCCTTCATCGTGGGCGGCGTCGAGGCCAGCGCTGGTGAATTCCCCTTCATTGTCAGCCTGCAGCGTAACGGCAACCACTTCTGCGGCGGTACTTTGATCGCCCCGGATGTTGTCCTCACGGCCGGTCACTGCTCCGACTACCCTGCCTCATCAGTGACTATCCGCGCTGGAACCACCGTAAGATCTCCATGCCTCCTGACAAAGCACATGCGCTCTGTCATCAATGAGAGCATTAAGTGATACTGACAAATAAACAGACTTATAGCTCTGGTGGTGTCACCTCTGGTGTCAGCTCCATCACCGTTCACCCAGACTACAGCGGTGATACTCTCGACAACGATATTGCCGTCTGGCACCTCGATTCCTCCGTCAGCGGCTCCGGTACCGGCGTCGCTGATCTTGTTTCCTCCGGCAGTGATCCCTCCTCTGGAACTGTCACAACCGTTGCTGGCTGGTAAGTCTCTTCCTCCAAACTTGCCGACCCTTCAACAAGACAGAAACTGACAATAAGTCCACAGGGGTCTCACTGACGAGAACGGCTCCAACGTCTCCCCCACACTTCTCAAGGTCGACGTCCCCATCATCGATCGCGACACCTGTGCCGACCAGTACAGTTCCGTCGGTCCCGTCACGGACAACATGATCTGCGCTGGCTACGCAGAGGGTGAGAAGGATGCCTGCAGCGGCGACAGCGGCGGTCCCCTTGTTGACAGCTCCGGCACCCTCGTCGGTATCGTCTCATGGGGCTCAGGCTGCGCTCGTGCTGGCGCACCCGGCGTTTACACTCGTGTTGGAAACTACATTGAGTGGATCGCCAGCAACCTGTAGATCATGAGCTAGGAATGAGGGAGATGTCTTGATGACTGGGAATGACTGCTTACGGAGGAATTGCCACTGAGGCTCTTTGACCGTTGGTAATGACTTTGGATACATTTTGGCGTTGTGATTTTACTTTCCAAGTATATAGGGATCTACTTATAGATAGGACTTCAATTGATACTAGTCCATGCGAAGGAGTCCTTCAAACCATTTCGATCCAGATCACAATGATGCTAACGATGGTCGTTGGCATGGTGAAGTCACCGCTGAGCATCCTCTCGTCTTCAAATGCCAACTGCAGTTCCTAGCTATTTCCTGAACTCGAGCTCCGCCTTCGAGATGAGGTGATGCACAACGCCGATGTAACGACACAGCTGCGCTTCAAGCAAAAGTGATCCTGCCACACATGAAGCCAGTCTGGGTCGATGGGCTCAACAAAACCAAGTGCTGTAGATGGAAACGGAATATACCAAAACGCCTTGTGCCCATACCCTTCTAGAGCCTTGGTATCGCTCTTCTATTCGCACACACTGTTTGAAAACTCAAGTCATCGGGACCATGACGGTCTCAAGTTTTGCCAGGAGGTCCCTGTGCCTTGTCCGCTTGATCCTCACTTGCGCCATCCTTGCGGCGCAACGGCTTGTTAGGGTCGTAGCCAACCGATTTCACAATACCGAGGCCTTTGGTTCGGCCCTCGCGGAAGAGGAGTCGGTCACCTGGGGCCAGATACTCAGGCCGTTGCACGAACCGGAACGCCACTGTCGCGCGGTCCCCAGTTCGGATAAGCTCACGGTCAATGTCAATGATGGCACACGTCTGTGACACAGGGCCGACGTGGAGCATTGCCTGGTATTTATTCTTGATAGTCGTCGCATGAGACAGAATGAGCACTGCAGCGGGTTAGAGCAACTTCGCATGCGTACATTCGGTAGGAAGCTTACCCTCAGCGACGAACTCGAGATGGACCTTGGGCATCGGCTGCCCCTCAATCTTAGGCAAAATCACCATGCCTTTCCTGACATCTTTGCGCTTCACCTTCTTCAGCGCAAACGACGCCGATTGTCCAGCTGAAACAGCAGGTACACGTATCCTTTTCCGCTCGATGGATCGGATAGCTGTAGGCGTGAATTGACCCAATGAGTCAGGTCCGATGAGAATGTTATCTCCCTCGTGCGCGACACCGGACTTTACAATGCCCGAAACAACCGTACCTGTGAAGGGGACCGAGAACGTGTCGTTGACATGGAACTCGAATGGCGCCTCGGAGTTGTAGCGGCCATGATGTGGCAGGATGTTCAGGAACGTACGGACGAGGTCCAAATTCTCTCCCGTAACATTAGAGACCAGGAATACGGGACATATCCTTTGGCTCACAAATTGAGTAGCTGTGTTGATGCAATCCTCGCGGTCTTTGATGAACGTAGGCATTTTGCGAGCGCCAGGGCTCTTGAGAATCTTCTTGATCTGGGTGATGGTCTCCTCCAGAATGTTAGGGGGGCAGATGTCGATTTTGGTGACAACTACCATCACAGGAACGTTGAGCGCAAGAGCAAGGCCCAAGTGCTCTTTGCTCATGCCGACTAGCCCATTGTTGGCTGCGACCATGAGCAAACAGTAGTTGGGGCTGGACGAGAGGAGACCGAAGACTGTCGTCCGCAAGTACTTCTCGTGGCCTGCGAGATCAGTGAAGGTAATGACTTTGGCGCTTCGCTTGCCTATTTCCTCCCATGAGAGTTTTCCTGGCCTTCATTAGCTGAGTTTCAGCCGCATAATGTCGGAGCACTCACGCCCAGGGATGTCAGAAGTTATTACACTTCCAGCGCTGTCGAAACCCATGATCTCCATCCCCACGGAGCTGGTACGTCCGGTCTCCAACTCATGCTTATGCCTGAATAGATTGACTCGCGCGCGACCTCGGCCGTCATCAAGGTCTCCCTTGACAAGCACGCCCAACAGCGAACTCTTGCCGGCATCGACTTCGGCAGGGTTAGTGACACGTTACACACGGGGATGCAGGTAACCTTACCGTTCCCGACGACAGCAATTCTCGTCTCAATAACATCCTCAATATTCTGAGGATTCTGTCGCACGAGAACTTTGCCGCTGCAATGCTTCACCTTCTCCTGGTTCGTCGCAGCGCTCGCAGCCTCCTTCTCGCCTCCCACGTGTTTCGTGAGCAGGAGCTGGCAATCCGCACGAACCCCCTTGGCAGCTTCGTTCAGCCGCGCGTATGCCTTGTTCCAATCTTCCAGACCTAGCTGCATGGAGTCTCCATTGTTCTCAAAGCCGACCTCGAAGACTGTCTCGCCGAAGCCTTCCTCTATCCTCTCGGAGACGACATCCTGGAGCTTTTGCAGCGAGTCTTCGTCGGTAGCCAGGAGCAATTGCTTGAGAGAGACCCTAGGCGCAGAGTCTCCCAGGTCAAGATTGTCGAACAGCTCGTCGAGTTCTTCATGGTGCTCGGTCGAGCCGGCCGTAGCATCGATAGCAGCTGAGGGTTTCGAGGTTGGGTATCTTAGGTTTTGCTGCTGCTCGACGTATTCGGCGAAATCATTGAGATCCTACAGAGTGTGTTAATCGTCAAAACCATTATCACGCGATCATCAGTATGTCATACATTTTCAACCTTCCGCTTGTCGCGGGGTGCGTGTCTCTGTACTTTAGTCGACATGATGGAGGGGTATCTCCAGGTGCATGGGTTGCGTTATTCGAGGAATCATTGGAAGTTCAGGCAAGTTGTTGATCATTCGAACTGTTTGGAGGAAGAGAATGCTTTTATGTGCCCCCAAGCATTTGGGCTGACAGACTGCGCCCCGGGTTTGTTCGCCGATGACTCGTTGGAAGCTTCGCGTATGGTGGGAGTCATAGTCATAGATGATGCCAGGCTGGGGGCGGTGGAGTACTCGCTCTGCCTTTATCGATAGCGGTGATCTGGGGTAAGGCCAGGCGAGAGATGGACATCCGCTGCAATGCGACACAGGCTGCTGCAACTTTACTTATATGGTTATTGTATACCTTGGGCTGTCACTTCTCTTTCCTATGTTGAGATGCTATTGATCCTGGCTCACAATCTATGAACCTGACCCAAGCTGTAAGCTCTAGGCCGCGTTTGTGGCTTCTAACATCGAGTCCAAGCGTCACAGCTCATGCCACCAGTAAAATGAGGACACAGGTTCGCGGAGTATGGTAAGATTATAGAGAGGATCTAACTACCATCCTACACGAACGCACAGCTTTTCAGGAGCCGTGGGGATGCTGGTAGCGTGGTAATGATGTCATCCTGCAATGCCCGTTTGAGGTGCAGCATTATGGCATGCTGCAAGTCCGCAGCTTCCATGCGACCTTTTATCAAGACTCTCGAAGGCTGCAGGTCAATTGGTTTGGAGCCGGGCCTGACACGGCTCGACGGGACTCGTGGGCGACTTCGGGTGCACCCTTGTCGACCCTTGTCCACGATCGGCTTGAACGCTTCTCTCACTGTGACAAATCTGCTGTCGAGGGCTACCTTATGCCACCGGCAGTCCACTCATAATGCGGTTTGGGGTGAAATTAGGACCACGCTGTCGCCTACAACAGGAATTAGCATCCACGGACGCGAAAAGTGCTAGCAGATGTACTTACCTCGCACGAAGAGCATCTCCGACTTCTTGCTGATGTTCTGTTTACTGTCAGATGGCCCATCAACGGTACACTGAGCCCCAGGCCCACGAACCTTGACTTCCTCGTCCTCATCATCCTCATCGACTGCATAGATCGTCTCCTCCACCTCGCCAAGCACCATGTTGCAGTGACTGTCGTACGCCTTTAACCAGGAGTCAGCATTGAATCCGGTTTCATACTCCGTATCTTGCCTTCAGAGCTGCAGTACTCACATGAAGCTTGCCCTTAAGCTCGCGGTTTCCCCTCAGCTTCACAAAGACCACCTCATTCAGCAGCAGCCGCACAAGGTCGAGTGGCTCCGACACATGGTTCGAATCATCGCCTGCGTCTGCCATTGTGAGTCCCGTAGAGCAAAAGGCGGCTGGTTGGGTATGGGCGGGCGTCAGGTGAGTTGTCGTCGCGACGGATGAGTTTCGTTTGAGGCTACGACTCAACTGACGCGATTCTCAGTGGAACGTCCGGAGAAACTGCGGTACAACCTCATCGGTCTACGCATCCGCCTTATGTAATCACTCAGGTCCGAGCGTGTCGTCCCCAATTTTTCCCCAGCTTCACCTCCGCCGCTACGAGGGTCCGCGCCCACATCGTGTCCCATCTTCTCCACCCTCATTCTTCATCCCCGCGCTGATGTAGTCGCGATTACCAGCAGAGCATGGCGTTGAAGCGTGCTTCTTCCACGACATCATGTTTTAATCGTCAGATCGTCTTGAACATATCACAATGCACTCTTCGACCGTCACGGCAGTGGGCGCTCCGGCGACTATACCACGCGCAACATGGGCCCGAAGCCACGCCTCAGCTCGCCGGTCTTCTTCATGCCATACAAACGCGAAATCTGCCTTCTGTAAGGGCGAGTTTTGTTGAATGGACCGATTCACTTCGTCTGGACACCGAGACTTTTGATGATACTGTGTTTGAGGAACTCATTCAACTTCCTCGCACCACCGTTTCGGAGATCATACGAAACTTGGATCCAATTGCGCACCCAGAGCTTGATCTTGCACACGGCCTACGTCTTGCCCAGGGTCAAGCACAGTATCAAGATCTTGAGGGTCTCGCTGATGAATTTGGAATCCGTCCACATCATCGCTCGGTCCTGAAGGGAATGCAGACTCTGGCTCAAGCCATCGGCGGACCAGCCGAGAATGGTCTGTCTGTCTCCGACCTTGAGACAATGATGCGCTGCGCCGGCGCCACGCACGATGCGAAAGCTGCCATCAACTTCTTTGGCTTGGCTGCGCGACTACAAGGCTACGCTGGCCGTACCTCGCGGACGATCCTCGAGTTCATCAAGGCGAGGTTCTTCACGGAACCCGTGTACCAACAACACGATCCTTCAAGGACAGTGCTCCGAGCTCGCGACATCGTCGCAAATACTCGCAACATCTCTGTGCAACAGATTGCGAACATGGACAAGATGCGTTTCAGTCTCAATGCTCTCATGCGAGAGCCTTGGGGTCGGGAAGAAGACAATCTTTCCCGTCGTACGCAGCGATCACTACGAGACCGGTCAATGTCACCAAAGTCGTTTCGCATGCATTGGGCCAGACTGCGTGGGGAAGGAACAGACGTGAACGAGGAAGTTATCTGTGCCAGTATGCTCGGCTTCTCCAGGTCGAGCAGCTTGCAAGAGATTCTGATCAAGATCTTTGACATGCGGTACGGCATCCGCGTCACCTACAAGAATCAGGAGCTTCGGGACAAGACGGGTGCCAAATATCGAGCAGCTCATTCCTCGGAGTTTGATATCTCAGGCGGTCATGTGTTCCCTCAGGGCCACCCCTATGCGCCAACCCCACAACTTCTCTACGCGACGATTGACGCATTTGGCACAATGGGACATATCACACTTGGGTTGAGATTACTGGATCATCTCTCACAGGTACATCAGATCCCTGTGACACATCAGATGTGGTCAAGACTACTCAACTGGCTCTACATTCATGCTTCCTCTCCTATGAGCACGTTGCGAGAATCGCTCGGGTCCCTTCATCAGGACAACAATGTGGTCTTGGACCACATCAGGGAGATCGTTCACATAATGACTTCGGAGCCATTCAACCTGACTTTATCATTCGATGACAATGTTATTGTCGCCAAATCACTAATCGCCGACTTTGAACTTGACGAAGCTGTCAACATCCTCAGAACTCGGCTCGTGCCTCATTATAAGACCCTGGTCTCGGACCACCAACGAGAGACCATGGACGAGGTCCTACGGGCTGACGCCGCACCATTCTCCTACCTCACAAACAATGACCGCCGACAACGTGCTGAGATCCTTTTGGACAACGCATGGCACCACATCAGACACATTGTCGACCGCATCATGACCAAAGCTGGGACCTACAAGCCTTTCTCAGAAGATCCGGACCGACAAGGCTTTATCCCCGATCTCGTCCGAGACTTCGGCCTCTTCCTGGACAAGAAGGTCATGTACCGCACGAGCAACGGCATCGTCGAGCTCTGGCGGCCTCATCCAGACGTCCCGTTCTCTCGCGCCTTCTTCGAGATGCGTGATCGGCTCATGCTACCAGCCAAGCAAGCCGGCTGGGTCACAAAGACCAAGGAAGAGAATCTTCGAATGCTCGAAGACCTGGAGGAAACTCAGGCGCCAGAGGAGCAGGCCGTATTGGACGGGCCAGTCGAAATCAAGGCAGAAGATATCGCAGAAGCTACTTTGCAGCCTGAAGCCTCAACTGACGCGAGCGGATCGTGGTGGCCCGACTTTCACAAGGCGGCAGACGAGCCCAAGTCACCCCCTCCAGTAGACGGTGCCTGGTGGTCCGACTTTGAGCTGCCGACAACAGAGAGAAGGCTGGTGCGGCAATTCACGAGGGTGCCACTACCAAGAGAACGGAATCTCAGGATGCCGACTCACGGTGCAGATGAAGCGATGCTGAAGGAATGGCGAGGGAAGGTGGCACGGGAGTTGCTGCTTTGAAGGCGCTGCCACTGCTCACTCCGTTGGAGTCCGCAGTAGGCGGGCTACAGGACCCTGCTTTCTGGGAGTCAAGCGATACATAGAGAAGAATTTACTCACTCGGTGTTCTCATATTTCATCTCGAAATTGGGGGCAGCGGATACGTGACCATGGCTCGACATTTGTGCGAATACTTGGTTGCTTGAGACCGGCTCTCGGTCAATAGATACACGGGATAAGGTCTAGCGTATGGCCGGCCGAAGGTTCGGGGAGAGTCATTGTCTGTTCAATTAGACTTGTGACATTATTTATGTGAATGCATCATAACTCATTTGACCTCGTCGGGGTATCTACCTAATATTCAAAGCACATGCGAGCCACCCAGATTCTTCGCCTCCTCCTGGCTCCCTACCAGCCAGTTTCAAAATGCCGCCCAGCGAACCCAGAGGCTATCCAGCACCGGCGCATACTATAAGAACAGACAATGAAAGGTTACAAGAAAAGAAATAGTCGTGACCTCATGTGGCTGATGCGTAACCGCGTGAACGGTGAGTGGAACCTTGGCGTTTCGAGCCGCCTCAGACCGCCACTTGCCAAACGACCCCAGGCCGTCCCGTCATCATCTTGCGCTCGTCCCTCCAACTTCCCCGATCCCATTTATCATTCAACCAGGTTTGCAGCTCGGTGTTCCGTGGTTTCCTTTCGAGCCAATCCTCCTTACTCAAATTCCCGTTGCCGCCTCGGCCAGCACGCTCAATAGACTGACCGCTGCACCTCCGATACCCACCGCTCCGAGGGTCTCTCCCCACACTTTCTTCTTGGAGCTCTTTTCCTCCCTCCGCGCGTCCTCGTCGCGCTCTCGGTCTCGATCTCTATCGCGGTGATATCTGTGGTGCTCACGATCGCGGCCGCTGCCACTTGCGTCCCCTCGCCTTCGATAATGATGACGGTCTCCTCCTCGCTCACCACGCTCGCCGTCCAGACTTCGACGGTTTCGCCCGCCTTCAGGGTGATACCGACGACTGTGACGATCTTCGTCTTCGCGATAGCGTCTTGAGGAACGGCGGTCTCGCTCCCGGTCCCGCTCTCGTTCACGTTCCCGTTCACGTTCACGTTCGCGTTCACGCCCGGGGGACCATGACGATGACTTTGCGTCGACCTCATGGGGCTGTGGATCGAAGCGGACATGATTCTCGTTCTTATTCTTGAGAATCGACTTCGGCTGCACAGTACTTGATGGTGATGTCTTTTCCCTTTCCTTGTCCGGGAAGTTGACGATATAGGGATAGCTCTTGGTGCCTTTGTCGGACGTCTTGTCATCATCGAAGTCCGTTGAATCGCTTTCATCCCACAGCACGCTGTCTTCATCATCATCGTCGTGACTACTCTTGGAATCGGCACGATCGCGATGGTCCTGACGATCGTAGCGCTTGGACTGCGGATATCCTCTCGACCGAGCAGCACGGGTCTCTGCACTGAGGCGAGCAAACTCGGCAATTTCCTCCCGCGACAGACGACCGAGAATCGCAACATACTCCGGTCGAGCCTCGTACCGCACGCGTGCGCGATCAAGCACCTCAAGACTGATCAGTGTGCGCCGCACCCTGGTCCACTCCGCATCCATGGGGATCTCATTACCGTGCGAGTCTGGTGCGAGACGAGATGACACGGATGCATGTGGACTGCTATATGGAGGTAGTTGAGGGCTTGTATACGGTGGCAGAGCGTTCGCAGCCCGCGGTGAAGCGCTGAGCGCCATGGATGCAGGTGACCCAGCCAACTCCGCGATTCCAGGCGTCGGCGCTGAGCCGGGTAGAAACCTCTGGCCAGCGGGTGACGTGCTGTAATGCTGGTTCGGAGCCTGCAGATGCATGTTGGCTATGCCATTGTTGAGGTGATCCATGACCATCAAGTCCCTCGTAGAGATGAGTGCCATCGAGTCTCCTCCATCACTAGGGACCGAGTCATCTGAAGACAGCGACCGTCTCTGATCCCGATCCGACGACGACTGTTGTGCTGCGAGTCGCACCAAGGGCGCCGCGTCCGGCATTCTTCGCTGGTCCTTCATACTGGTTGGGAACTTCTCGTTCTCAATAGCCGGGTACATTTCCTTGGGGTTTGCGGCCGATAAGGTTTTTGCTTCATGTTCAAGCAAGCCTCGAACCGTGGGGGGTAGGCCACCATTTTGTTGTGACATGGTCTCAAGCTCACGGATATAAGCACGTAGTACTTCCTATAATTCACATTGTGGCGAAGGCCACCCTCGTGTCAGCGAACACGGAGCTCTTGGTGGGGAGTAGACGGCGCGAGTGCGGGCACCGAGACAGTGCCCCAGGCGATTCGGTTCGGTTGGTCATGGTGGAGCATGACAGTGTCACGCGATGGCCAACACGAACCCGTCATCATCGACTGCCTAACGGAACATGCCGATGCGCGCCTCAACAGAGTACTAAAGAAAAGACGTACCTTGTGTCTTCGGAGTACTTGAGGCGAAAAGCCTTCTTTCTCCAGCTCGGACTTGAACTCGAGCCAAAGGCGGTCCTCGTCGTCGGCGAAGCTGCTCATGCCGTCGGTGTTTCGGTTTCGGTGAGCGAAAAGGCGGTTGGCAATGTCATCGACCTTGTTCTTAATATTTTCCAGTCCCGAATGGCTACCATCGACTATACCAGCGGGTTGGGCTGCTGGACTTCTCAGCTGGACGGTGTCGAGGAACATGTCGATGCTGGTCTTCTCGTTGGCAATCTTGGCCCTCAGATTCCCGAGCCTCTCTGCTCTCGCGTTACTGCTACCGCTGCCTGCATCCCCATATATGTCTATGGTCGCCAACGCGGCGTCGAGCTGCCTGAGCTGGAAGCCGCAATCTTCGACGAGGGTCTCGAGCTGGCGAGCGTGTAAAGCCGCCGAGTCTGGACGGTTGAGAGCCGAGTCTTGATCAGCAGCCTCAATCCTCAGGTGGCGGAGTGCCAGATGAAGCTGGCGAACAGCGAGGGCAACATCGTCGAGAGCAGGGTCAACACTATCGCTCGGTGAAGATCTCAGGCGAAGGTATAGTGTTCGTGCGAAGGCGTCAACAGTGTCGATCTGTTCGAGTGGGGTGCCGACGCTCATGTTCGCGATAGGGGCGCCACTACGGGCGAGCGAGGTGAGTTGTAGGCACGTAGGAGGCAGATTTTCTGTCTTGTTCAAAGTCTAGGGGCGCAATCTCGCTGGGCGTTGCCAGGCGTGAATGTTGATGTTGATGCGCCGGGTTGATGGTATGGTGTCTGGGTTTTTTGGAGATCGTAGAATGACAATCTGCATCTGGACAGAAGGTCTGGCGTAGTAATATATTCTGTCGTCCGTATGAGATTGTTCGCTGTCTCTAGTGCAACAGAGAAATCGTCAAAGGAAGAAGCGAAGTTGGGCTAAAACTTGGGTCGCTGTGCGTCGAGACTGCAGAGGTGCAGAGTTGCAATGTGAGCAGGCGGCGTCCAGAAGCGACGAGACCAGGCAGTGCTGGACAGCGCAGTGACAGATGCAGCGTGCAGCGTGCAGGTATTGTAGTGGGTGAGAGGTTGAATGAGCGACCGGAAGAGGACTGCAGGGCGTGGAGCGTATGTTCTTGAGTCTCGCATTGGCCGGAGCAGATGTGGTGTGTGTGGATTAAGAGCGAGGAGGATGACCTTAAAGGCACATAGAGCGTGTACGCCGAGGGTGTAGGATATACGTCAAAGGCGCTATAGTTCCCTGTCGCGACGGGAGGAGCTGGGCGTGGTCTAAATCAGACACGAGTGTTTACAAGCATGTCGAAAGGCCACAAGCAGGAGAGAAGGTCGATAAAAACAGGGTCTGGGGGGGATCGATGGAATGGAGGTCGAGCGGTCATCCAGGGCCAGGGGAGACGGGATGGAACATGGGAAGCCAGGAACATGGAGCTCGATGGTGAACGACAGGGGGTTTTGGTGGTGCAACCTCGTCTTGAAATCCAAGACCATCCGAGTGAGATTGTCACGTCACAGCGTCTTAATTTGAGGATGAAGCAGATGAGGTTCCTTCCCTGTTACCACTTGTTACAACCTGTTGATTTTGAGGAGGTGGCCGAACGGCATGCGACCAGCCTGGCTGTGTCGGCGACAGCCTAAGACGATGCTGAACGGTACTACTGAAAACCGACTATCTTACGACTCATGGGGATGAAGGCGTCGGGTGCTACGCGATACAGCATCGCGTAAATAGGAGTTCGCCCTGTCTGGCGAGCTACAGGCCAGGGACGCAAACTGCTCCCTTGGCTGCTCCGTATCATCTGGTTGTCGACATGGTGTTCATTCAGATGCGATGCTCGTAGGCAGTCGTCGGTGCTGCCCCCCATCAGGCCCTGTTGGTGACGTCGCATAACATCATCGCCCAGAGCCCAGGAGCGGCAGGCAGCGGCAGCAGGTGGGGGTGGACCCCGTTCCCTCAACCACTGGACCCTTGCCAGTGCCCACTGTTCTGAGTAGCCGTCGTCCACTACCAGCCATTGGCAGCCACTTGCAGCCACCGTATTTAGTACCGCGATCATTTGGCGAACCACTGAGACCACCTCAACCCTGCGCCACCACGGGCTCTTCGACGGGCTCCCACCTTGCGTCCCCCAATCCGTTCACTTGATTCCCACTCTGGTTCGAACCTGAGCAGGATTCGCTTCAACCCCGTTTCACGTCACTCGCCATCAGGGCAAACAGATTTCCCTTCTCTAGTCAGGGACTGTACCTGACTGACCCCAGCTGACGGGCCGCGATCCCAGACCCTGTTCATGAGACCCTGCTTTCTTGTAGGCCACATCTAGAGACGACGTCAGAGTCGATCGATTCAAGACATTCTAGAAAGAATATCCGAAGGGGCGAAAAGGCCGCGAACAGAGTTCGTGACTCGATCCCGGGACAACTAGACTAGTAAGTCGCAACTGGAGCCGACACGAGCAGGATCTTCCGTCTCGTTCAGCTAAACCCGCGGGTCGCGTTTGCTTTATTGGTCTACACACGTCTCGATGGGTCTCGTTCCCAGCGTCGGAGACACCCGTGAGGCTGTGCCATGCCTAAGCTAACACGCTCTTGCAGGTGGTACTAGCCCAGACTGATACATCGAGGATTATCGATGATCTTTGACATGCTCGACTCTTTTCTATCCCCGCGATGAATGAAAGTCAATCGAGGTAAAGAGAGCAGTTGGTCTTTCCCAACCATGTCTACTAAGAATCATATCCCATGTGCCAGCAATGCCAGGAAAGGGTACTGAGCCATGGTTGTGTAGCGCATCAAAAGCCACACTACTACTCGGCACGCGCAGGCTGCAAGCTGCAATATGCCGTCCTTGCAGCCCCGCGTTCGGCTCACTCTATTGTTCGGCCACTCAGTCATCTTACATCCCCCGGACCAGAGCTACTATCAAGTCAGCCTGAATTGGGCGTGAGCTAACGCAAGCCAGGTCAGAAACAAGCACGCGCCATTAGGGAAGCGATGATAGGTTCATTCATCCCCGATGGTGAGCCATGCAGGTCAACTATTCTGCCGAATGAGCTGAATCGGTAAATAAAACAGGCAGCCCTAGTGATGATCGTGACATGCCAAGTTGATGAGCTATTACTGAAGAATGCCTCCACTAGAGGATGGTTTGGCACATACTGGTGAGAGATACCTTTGCTCTGACGGGCAGGCTATGAAGCTATCGAAAGTTTGGCATTCATGGTACAAAGGACATTCATTACTTTGGTAGCTAAGTCAGGTAGGGGGCGCCTCCCAGGCTGGCACGAGGGACGCACGACAGAATACTGGTGACACAACGGCTACACATCCACGAGCCGCAAGTCCACCGGGGCGTCTGATATTGACTCGAACCAAAGAGTCGGTCAAGCCGCTTGAAGCCTGTCCATCGTCACTTTGTGTGCGCTTCGCGAAACTTGACGAAAGGCACCTGGAGCAGAACAGTATGTGCAGGGTAAGGTAGGTAGTACAACCAAAGCTGACATGGTGGTAGCAATTCTTCCGCACATCGATCTGCACATCCATGAAATCGCATTTGCAGATGATCCCTTGGCTCATGTGACTCGAATTCGCAGCTCAAAGGCTCATGTGTCAACGGCTCTGATGGCTCATGGTGGCCAGATGCGATACAACATCCAAGCATCATGACTACGTAGGTTCGTCGACAATCACTGATCCGCCACTGTAGCGAGCCTTATGTACTCCCATTGTGGGGCCTGACAAGGCAACCACCCAGAAGAAATGCCCGATTCACACGTTTCGATGCATAGCATCAGCGTCCGTTCAGTGTGATCGTCGACTTGTCTTCTCTCCGAGATGAACTTTGTCTTTCTTCATGGTATCACCACCAAAGGTACTTTAGATACAATAATGCCGGAACGCCTAGTTCGTGCTAATCGCAGAGACTGCCCTTCTCGGCGTCCACACAGCCTGGCGAACCAGTTCCATCGTTCCGCCTCACTTTTTCCTCCTCGAAACGGGCAGGTACATCAAGGATCAGGCTCGTGCAATCTCTCAATCCACATTTCGAGAAAGCTGCCTTTCCCGTCCAGCACTTTCAGCCGCATCCCACACGTGTTCCGACCTTATGCGCTCTCTTCACTCATGCTGTGCATATACGGCTGCCTTATCCGGCACAAGAGTGTGCACACTCAGAAGTAGGCCCTCCACCCTTTCTAGTGCTGTTCGCTATTGGTCTCACACCCATCGCACTTGAGGCTCATTCAAACTCGCAGCTTCTCAAGCGAGTAAGCCTCCACCTTCTGGCTGATCAGATGGCCTGTCTCACGGGCGCTCCTCTGGACCACCTCACCGCCGCTAACAACCTTCTCCGAGGATACCCACGCTGCCGCGCCCCTCGGCCTCAGTCCCAGCGGTAGGGCAGATGCGCCACCATCGACAGCACCGCCCGCTCCTGCGTGTGCCATTACGGTGGTTGTTGGACTGCTGCCCTTTCTGCCATTCTTCTGCGCCGCCACACCATATCGCACTGCCTCACCCACAATCCCATTGAGGTAGACAGCTTCCTCCACACCCTCCAGTGCCGCAGATGCCTCGAGCCTGAGAGCAGCAATGAAGTCTCCCGCATCTGAGCCGTCGGACAGGGATAGGGCATCGTTGAGCAGCCAGCCTCCAGCGCCAACTGCATCCAGGCAGCGGCCAAGAAGATCGGCAATGAGTGTGATCACTCCATCCGGGGGCGGTTCGTTGTGGTTCTCAGCGTCGAAAGCTGTCGAATCAACATAGAGACTGGTCCAAGCTCCACGCACAAGCTCCACGCGGAGGAGGTGTACCACTGATAGAATCTCTTCCGTCTTGAGCGTCGATCGCAGGGCCTGAACAGTTTTCGTAGCTGGTAGACGCCAGAGTTTTGATAGAGCGAGAGTGATCCCCCGTGATCGGCTACTGTCATCATCGCCGAGGTAATGCTCTGTAGCCTCAAGCTCGCGCTCCAAGACATCGAGATCCATCTCCATGTCCTCCTCCGGCTCATTCTTTAGCAATTTGAGCGACTCTAGCTTCTCAGGATCCGCGATCAAGTCCATGCTAAGCATGAGTGCCCGAATTGCTTGCAGGAGCTCCACTTCGCCTAATCTCGTTGCCTGGATGTAGCTCAGGAGCAACGCCGTGGATGGGTCAGCTTCCGTTAAGCAGTGAATCAGATCGCCAGCCATCTCTTTGATAGCAAGTGGCTCGCCACCCCAGTCATCCCGGAAGGCAGATCGAATGTTGGAGGTGGTGAGATGGCCAGCAACAGCCAGGTAGGTCGTGGCATTGCTGTCTGCTAGAACAAGCCGTAGGCGTGGGCGTAGTTTTTCGGCGTCTGTCTTCTCGACGGAGAACACCTGGCTGATGGCATAGAGAACCCACCGACGATCGACTGCAGGGTAATCTTTAGCAGCTGGCAGCCAGTTCCATTCCACATCGGCTTTGGAGTCGGCAGTGCCGTTGACTTTAGGTGCCGGAGCGAGTGACAGTCCAAATTTGGTTCTCATAAACTCTTCCCACCCTGCAACGTCTCCGTTGGCAAGCAGGCCGTCAGCCCCCTCTGTCTCATTCTGGAAGTTTGCTAGGTATGTCTCGTTGATGGTACCAGCGAGCTGTGTTGAGAATTCGAAGGATGTGCTTGCCGACCTGCGACGCTTGGCAGGAAGTTGGATGGCAGCGCCTCGACCAATGGAGTCGATGAGCATGCCCTCCCGTCGCTTGCCCTGGTTGTTTGGGGGCTCGATATGGATGCAGACCAAAACGTTGTCGATGAGGGCCACAACTAGGTCTTGTTTGCTCATGTAGCTGACTAGTTGGTAGGGACCGCGGCGACTAGTTTCAGAGGGCAGCTCAGACAGGTCAAGCTTGGATGAAGCGTGAATGGAACGGTACTGGTAGTTGTACAAGGAGATATTATCTTTCGAGCACGAAACAACGAAGGGTTTTGACAATCGGGTGAAGGAGTCTGATGCGTCGACCTGGATTGTCGATTTGAGTTTAGGGACCGCGCCGGCCAGGTCAAAGACTTTGAAGACACCTTGGCCAAGCTCCAGTAGCAGGCCAGAAGAGCTGTCGAACTGATACTGTGGAGAGCGACCATTGGCGTCGCCCGCAGAAGGCAAAGGGGTGATGTCGACGGTAACGAGATGTTGCGACCCGAGGTTTGTGTCGTGGCCAGGCAGCGCGGCAAGGACCATCATATAGCGACCACGTTGGCTCTTTCCCGTGCCTCTAGCCAAAACCACGAGCAGAGATGACTCGAAGTTGAAGCCCTTGGGGAGAGCCGTTAGAAGCTCCGATCGAGACTTGAAGAGACCGTTGTTGAGGTCTTTCACAGTCCGTGACGAAACATGGTCGACAATGAGGTGGTCCAATGGTGCTGAAACGGCATCTTGTAGGAGAGAGCGGGAATGTGACGACCATTGAATCGACAACTTTTCGCCGGATAGTGAAACAACTTCGCCATCCTCGCACACAGCGATGATGTCGCCAATGAGGGAGGTCTGAGAGCCGACAGACGACCACGTGATATGCTTGACCGGTGCGGTCCTTAATGTCTGAGTAACACTGGTTGATGCCGTCTTGCCGTCGCGTTGAACGAGGTCCTTGAACAAAGTAATCTTGTGCGAAGATGAATCCTTTGTGGCGATGAAGGTGTATCGAGAAACGTCACTGGTGCTGCTGTGTCGGATTCGGATCGAGTAGGGTGGGCAGGTGAAGGAATCTTGTGGTGGGATAGGATACGAAGTGATGAGTCGGGATGCGGGAACCTAGAACCGATGAGAAAATTGCGAGTCACAAAGCCGAAGTGAGATACTCACGTCGTAGATGCTTGCTGCCTCGCCGTCTACGCCGACGACGAGTTCGGTTCTCTTCTTCGTCTTCTCGCCATCCCGTCTTCCGTAGACGTTGCTGGCGACGATGCGGCCGTCGGTGTGGTCCAGCGGACGGGGCAGGGTCGCAAGGACGTAAGGCCGGTGTATCCTGAAAGCCGAGGACATTGCGATCGATTTGGCGTGCGAGAGGACAGTCGTGATCCTCGAAGCAGCTCGCAATGCTTGTGTTGATCTACAAGAACTGGGAGCTTCTGGAGCAGCGACGGCCAGGCGAATGCGGTCAACTTTTTTGGTGGCAGAATTCCGCTGGTCGAAAAAAAAGTTGGAGTGGCGGCCCGAGCAAAGTCCGGATGGTGGGGTTCTCCCTGTGGCTGGTGATCGTGGCTGCCATCATCACCTACTTCCTACCTTGAGATCTCCACTAAGCCTCCCTGCCAGTAGCCTGTCCAGATCCCTGACGTAGGGCCCGTTAGCGCCTTTAGATCGCTGCACGTCTTTTAATGGGGGACTTTGCAGGGCGCGTTTCGACGACGCGTCCAAATCGACCTCCAACCTCCATCCTTACGCGCCTCATCCGACTACTTTCCAATTCGCAAGGTGAGGCCACGCGATTCATCCTCTCACTGGTTTCTCCATCGCTGCAGGATTTCGAAATAGATCCGCCATTGTTATATGATCGCAGATCTCCTGACTACGCTATAGCACCCTCTAGCAGGCCCCGTGCTTTAGTACTGTCAGCATGTGCAACTTCACGACCTGAGCTGGACTCGACTTCAAATGGACTCTTATTTGGTTTCGACTATGGTTCAGGGGCACCAGTCTCAGATGCACTCTCAGAAGCTACACCCTTTCTTCAGCAGAGATCCCGCAACCGCTACCAGCACACCAGCACCGACCACTTCAAGCTCCGATGAGCAACAGCCACACTCAACGACTCACGAGCCGACAGAGGATGAAAGACGAAAGAGGCGGAAATTGTTGGAGCCTGCAACAAGTCAAGATGTTGACTCAGGTTCAGGAACAGCACCCTTTCCACCACAGATGCTACAGAAGGACGAGATGATTGCCACCTACCCTAGCCATTCCATGCAGGAGCACAAGTCGCCGATTTCGACAGTCATGTTTGGCAATGATGGTGTTCTCCAGCGCCCTTCTGACGCCTCTAAGCCTGCGGTGAAAGTCGGTGAACTTCCATCCACACCGCAAGCCGACGCACCTAGCATCGATGAAGCAATCGACACCTCTGCAGGGCAAGCGACAGGCAGACCGCGACGGCAGCGAAAAGTGCTTACATTCAATATGAGTACTGGAACCCTGGGTTCACCCCCAAAACCAAAGCAGGCTCCGGAAGCTTCCCGCATCGTCTCCATGAAGTATGGCAATAAGGGCGATGAGGTCAAGCAGCGAATCGGAACCGCCATCACGCAAATTCTCGACGGAACGCTACAATTACCGGTCACGCCCACGAAGAAGCGAGTGAGGAAGCCTCGTGCGAAGAAAGTAGACCAGAACGAGGGTCAAAATACAGCAATACAAGCACCTCACCCCTTCTTTGGTGGTAAGCCCAAAGCTCAAGGGGCCATGGCCAAACCGCAGGAAGCAACACGTGCGCCTTCCAAGCCCAGAAACACCGTGTTTATGACGACCCCGGTATCTCCAAGGAAGGCGAGAATGCCTTTCGATGCTTCCAAAGTAGCACATTTTGGGTCTCAGAAAGCGGGCATCACCAAGGTCCCTGGTGCAATGCATCCCATGTGGCCAGCTCAGGGAATGTCGCAAGTTCTAGGCAATGGGGATCAGGGTACACGAGCATCATCGTCAAGCACAACAGAGCCCCCTAGGAAGTCGAAAGGTCAGGTTGTCACCATTCCGCCAAGCGAGTCTGTCCTCAATAGCGTTGTCCGCAACCTCGGCCTGCAGCAACTTCGAAGTGAGCCACACAGGAGCGATACGCATATCAGCCCTCCGCCCGAGGGACTTCGACTGCCGACACGCCATTTTGAGAGCGGACGGAAGCTGCGGACGAGGATAGAAAGCCAACTCCGATCGAACCGAGGCATGCTTTCAGATAAATCTGGCGAGCAAGTAGAATTCGCCAATACCAGCTCCCATGCCGCAATCGCCTCACTATACCAATCGCTCGAGACACAATTATCAGCCTACGATCGATCGACGTGTGAGAACCTTGCATGGGCCCAAAAGTACGCTCCCAAACGTGCCGCTGAGATATTGCAATCTGCTCGTGAGGGACCCTTGCTCAAAGAATGGCTGGAAGCGTTGAGAGTGCAGTCGGTCGACACTGGCTCCCAAACGGCAGATGGCAAGACTAGTGCGAAGCAAGAGAAGCCATCCAAGAGGAGAAAGAAGAATCAGCTGGAAGGATTCATTGTCGATAGCGACGATGAGATCGATGAGCTCAATGCCGTCAGTTACGAAGATGAAGAGGAGGAAGACTCATCTTGCGAAGACGCTCCTTCCATGAGGACGGTCGTCAGGAACGGTCCGAGAGATCCCAAAGACTCTAGACGACTCAAGAATGCTGTTCTGATTAGCGGACCACCTGGATGCGGCAAAACTGCTGCAGTTTACGCAGTAGCCAAGGAACTGGAGTATGAGATTTTCGAGATCAATCCCTGTTCTAGACGCAGCGGCAAGGATATGATGGAGAAGGTTGGCGACATGACACGGAATCACCTTGTTCAGCAGCACCGCGCCGAGAAAGCTGCCTCCGATAAAAGCGATGATGGGGACGCTACTCTTGACGACGTCAAATCCGGGAAACAGGGGACGATGACTTCGTTCTTTAAGCCCAAAGCTGGGGTGAGCGATAAGGCGAAGAAGGTGAAGAACGTGGAGAAAAGCGAAGACACAGCCAAGAACTCTGCTCCAAAGGCTCAAAAACAATCTCTCATTCTGGTCGAGGAGGTTGACGTGCTCTTCAAGGAGGATACTCAATTTTGGGCAACTCTCATGACTATGATCAGCCAGTCAAAGCGACCTTTCATCTTGACTTGCAATGATGAGAGCCTCGTGCCAATCCATAGTCTTGCCTTGCATGGCATCTTCCGGTTCACACCACCACCGGCAAACCTTGCGGTCGATGTTTGCCTCCTCATCGCAGCCAACGAAGGTCATGCCCTTCGAAGGAATGCGGTGGAAGCTGCATATCGGTCACGTGGAGAGGATCTCAGAGCAACATTGATGGACCTCAATTATTGGTGTCAACTTGGTGTCGGTGACAGACGAGGAGGCTTCGACTGGTTCTTGCTCCGATGGCCTCGAGGTTGCGACTTAGATGAGCATGGCGATACTCTGCGAGTCGTGAGTGAAGACACCTACAGCCGAGGCATGGGCTGGGTTGGCCGCGATGCCATCACGAGCCAAAAGGTCGCCCTTGAGACTGATGAGGAGATCATGCATCAGCTTTGGAACCTATGGGAAACACCAGTTGGCCACTGGCAGCAGACGCTCGACCTTCGGCCGCTTGTCCAGGATCTCTCTGCCTCCTCACCTGACGCACACACTAGAGTCGCGTCTCTCGCGGCCTATGACGACTTTTGCGAGATGATGAGTGTTTCCGATCTTTGTGCAGATGGCACATTTGGATCTTCCTTACAACAGGAAATCGACGCTACACTTCCAGATCTTCCCGCAAAAGCGCGGGACGACTACATTGTCGGGCGGCAGCTGCTAGAGGCTGAGCCCGTCATGCACCAAAGCTGCCCCAGCGCGAGCATCGCCCACTGTCTGGCGTCACTCGCCCGCACGCACCTGCTCGAGGCTACGGAACCCATCTGCGGCCCTGTCCGTGCTGCTATTCTCAAGCCACTTGACGAATCTTCGGCAATCTCTGCACTCGATGCCTCATTCGATGAAGTTCCCAGGCCCCTGGTGCGCTATGACTTTTCACTTGCTTTCGACCCTCTTGCCATCTCTGACCGGGCTCTTGTCAACTCCCTCGATCCCTCCGTGTTCGATCGTACCCTTCGTTTGATCGTGCTCGACGTAGCCCCGTGGGTCCGTGGCATCGTGGCATACGACAGCAGACTCGCGCAAGAGCGTACGAAGCTCAGCAGTCTTCTTAGCGAAGGTGGCAACGGTAAAGGCAGAAAGAGAATGCGAACTACCAGAAGTGCACTGTCTGCTTTGGAGGGTGGAGAGCGTCGATCGACGAGAGGAGAAAAGTGGTTCAAGGGCGTTGGCACGGGTCTCGTCCTCAGAACAGGGGCTGACGGCTGGGCTGAAGCTGCTCGGGTGGTCTTTGAAGCGCAGCAGCAGGCTCACCAGGAAGCGGAGCTGCAAGCGGCCAGACAGCACCAGCAGCCAGGCAGCGAACACAGTGTGGCCCCGGAGGCGCATGATACCAGTGCGGCGATGGACACGGGAGAATGATTCCGCACAATCAAAACTTCGCAACGACGGTGATGATGTCGTATACATTAGCATGGGCCATTGGAGTTCTCATATAATCGTTCAATCGTAACACATAACACCTCTAGGAGGTAGATCACCATCTGGGACCTCTATCGTCGTAACCTCGGTCGTCTGTGTATCTGCTTGGTCGATAGGCTCTGTCCGCATACCGATCGTCGTCGTACCTTGTCTCGTCATACCGCTCTGAGTATCTGGGTTGATGTCTGTCATCCAGGTAGGCGCGGTCATCTCGCCTATGATGCTCCAAGGGTGGTGGAGGCGGTCGAGCATACCGCCTCTCATCCTCGTAGAATGCCGAAGCTGGCCGCCTCTCCAGCTGGGCCTCAGCTCGGACAAATCGTTCATCGACGCTGCGATCTCTCCTGCCGTTCTTCCTCACAACATCGTCCACCACCAAAGGACCGCCTTCTCGCTCCCTCACAGTCCTCGCTCTATGCACTCTACCCTCTTCATCCCTAATCACCGTCCTTGAGTGTCGCTCCTTCACCGGCCTCGTCTCCCACTCCTCCTTGTCGCCGAAGAGCACGCCCTTTGGCCAGAACTTGTGAGCGACGACAGAGGCAACGCCGATTGTCGCCAGGAGCGGAGCTGCAGACTTGAGTGCGGCGAGTGCGCCTTTGTTTTCCTCTGGCTTCTTTTCGGGTTTGGTTTTCTGGCGGCTTCGAGAGCGCTTTCGTCGGCGGGAGCGTGAGCGAGAAGACGAGGAGAGCGACGAGAAGGAAGCAGCCCGGGAACGTCGGGTATCGCGACCGCGGGGAGAGGGCGAGCGGGAGAAGGACAGCGCTCTCGGTCGGGAACGAGATCTGTCTCTAGCTGCAGAAACCGACCTCGACCTGTCATATCTGCTGCGTCTATCGGTCTCCATTGTCGCCGGCGTCTGGGTGTCGATGCTTCAATTACAAGAACCTCCGCGACAGGTAGCAGGGGGTGGACGGGCTTGGCAGGGTCCAAGTGTAAAAGCCAAGATGCAAGCCGATGCAGTTCGTGTGAGAAAAGACTCAAAGCATTGCAAAACCAACGGGAAACGTGTGGAAGTGCGATGATGCAAGCGATCGTCCTCGATTGTCGTAATAAGAAGCAACGGGGCGCCTCCTAGCCGTCAGCGAGCCAGTGTGGAGGACCTTGTCAAGGAGCGGTATAAAGTACCGTTACTCTGCTGAGAGTAGCGCACCCGATGATGTCTCCAGTACCTGCTATTGCCCTTGACTCAATTCCACCTAGCGATGGGCAGAAGCCTGGTTTTCGAGCGGCGAGCGATGCCGACACAGCCGCTGCAACCCCTCTTTACACGAGACCACACGAAGACGTGAGGAGACTGGGTGCCTCCTAAGGCTGGCGGCTCTGCGGCTCTGGGCTGCGCCCTCGGTGAGGAAACATGGATGCAACGGCCAGAGCCTGCGCGCCCGTGCATGGGCCACCCTGGCTCGTCGTGTGTGGATTGTGATTTGGGTGGCTTCAATGACGTCTCGAATAACAGCCCGAGTCAGTGTGGAAATGGTAGCTCGGCTGAGACGGGTCAAGGAAGAAACTCTTAGGACTCGATCATTCAGATCTTGAAGCCCATCTCAACTTTAGCGAGAGTCTTAGGCTCGAGACAATGGGCGACGACTACACATGTCTGCTAACTGTGACCAACCTGGGTCTCAAAGACCCGAGAATATCCAGGCTGCGAGCAAGGCAACCCTTGGCCCTCCTTTGCCTGCGCTTGAAACGCTCCGTTAACTGTGATGCTCTTCCAGTGTGTTACACAGCATACCGCTTGACGGCAAATGTTCCAGTGCCGCGGCTCAAAGGTCATATTTGCACACTGTTATGCTAGAAGAGACGAGGAGACTCTCAGGCGCGAGGGCAAGCTGTAGTGCGTCTTTACACCCGACCGCCAGATTGGGGACACATGAAGCCGCTGCTTGTATATGGCTACTTACACACACATCGTACCTAGTCACGTAGCTTCGCGAGACCAAAGCCATCAAACAGAGGCATTAAGAAAGCCTCAAGTCTCTCGTTCGTGTGCATGGCGTCGTTAAACTTCCGCAGCCACTCAACATCGTCGTCCTTTTCGTACTCAGACCTCTGCGAGGCTACTTTGGCGACCCAAGGGTTCGCCTCGCTGTCGTCTGCAACTATACCCCGTCGTAGAACATTGTCGGCGACGACCAGACCCCCCTTGCGGAGGATACGTGACGAAGAGCCAGGTTGCGAGTGATCGAGAATCTGTTGAAGATATTGGAGGTAGCCAGATTTCTGGGCATCGATGAAGATGAGATCGTATGGCTTCTCAGGCTTGAGTGCTGGCAGACTAGACTCGACGTCAGTGACAAGTGCGTTAGATTATGCATGCGAACCTACGTCTGGAGGGCATCACCCTGAACGACCTCTACATTGTTCACGTCGTTCTTCTTGAAGACGTCCCTCGCCATCTGAGCGTACTCTTCGGAGAACTCAAGGCCAGTCACATGGCCTTGGGGGCCAACGGCATGTGCCCAGACCAGAGAGGAGTAGCCAACGTAGACACCAATCTCGAGCACACGCTCGGCTCCAATGAGACGGGCGAGGAAAGTATGACATTGACCTTGGAAGTTGGAAATCATGTAGTTGAACCGCGGGTGGTTCTTCATGACCCAGGCATGGTAGTCGGTGATGTACTTGGGCAGGGCCTCTGATCGCTCAGCGGAGTAGGTAGTGACGCGTTCAGCGACCTCCTGGTTCGGGTACAAGGTAGTTGAGCCGACAGCCATGTTGTGAACTTTTCTTATAAGGACATGAAGATTTACTAAGTGTTGTTCTGAAGTCGTGACAGTGAAGTATGAAGTTCATGGACGCACTGCCTGAGAGGTCATCATTGCGGAGTCACCGGTCCTGAGCCGGCCGCCCCGATAGTCGGAGGTGGAGAGACTGGCGCCGGACCGACACATGGCCGCCATCGGGAGGCATCATTATCAAAGATCTTACTTCTGAGCCTCTCAAGGCTTTTTCGGATCCCGGTGAGTGTTTTAGGGGTTCCTCACAGCGAAGGGCGAGTAGGCAGTAGCGCTTCACTATGAAAATCAGACAAGGAAGGTGACGATGGAACGAACCTGCTCCGTCAGTGGACTGTGAGGTCAGGTGATCAAGGTACTACCGTTACACCATTGCCTTCACACGCCCTGGCAACCTTGACGCACAGCTGACTCGCTTCCTTTGCCCTCGGAGTCCCTCAGAGTCTCAAGCGGCTTACAAAATCGGAGCAAACCACAAGCCTCACCAGAAACTTCCAATATGTGACGAAAGGTGATATTCCCGCCTGACCCATGATGCCACGTTAGTGCGAATCCACAGCACCAACTATTCAGATCGCCTCACAGAGCCGGATGGATCATTGGAGACCCAGAGCGACGGAACCTGGTACGTTACCCACTGTCTGCATCGCCAGCGTGGCCGGTCAAGCATTGCTGGCTGGCTTGCATCGAGAAAGGGAATCGGCGTCTGGCGTCACCCAAGTGTGGCCAGAACGCCCCGACAAGTGCTTCTCACAGCTCAAGTAAAGGCACGCTCAGATTGAGCTATGCTGGCGTTGGTGAGTTCAGAGCACATCCGCAACCCGAATGCAACGCAGAAGGGATGATGTCGTGGCTGATAAGGTTCAGCTACGGTCTCCAGGCATCAGGCATATCACAGTGGGAACAATCTACCTTGCTCAACTTTTTGCGCCTCGAAACTTGTCTATACCAACGAATGGGTCAACAACATGAGATGTGCCACGTTGAGAGGAAGAATGGCCTTGGGCCTCCTGTCACAAAGATACGAGGGCCTGATCGCAGCGTCTCAGTACTCGAACCTCATCAGACGGAGCTGAGATCCCGTCAGGAACGTCCATCAAATCTCACCCACGCCACCGTTTTGATATTATGGCACCACAGTACCGACGGAGAGAAGTCAGTGTCAGCCCATTAGGCTTCTATTGCACCCTCGACTGGAGTCGCCGAAAGAAGTTTCTCGCCTTGCTCCGAGTGGTCCACTCCGTGCCAATAACGAGAGTCGAGAATCGAGGGCTCGACACGTAACCTAGACCAGGTGGAACGCATTCTCAGCGAGTTCCCCTAACGTCTTGTCGACTCTGGCTTGTTAGTGATGCATGATGCCGGCAGCCCAGCGCCCGGCCACGCAGGAAGTCCACGAGACCATGTCAAATCACGACAGATGAAGGGCGCTGCGAAAATACCTCTGCCATGCGAGCTAGCCTGGTTCTCATGACGATCCAGGATGTTGCTTCAGCTCGATCGCTAGAAACTTGTACGGTCTGGATCGTAGTCTGTCTTGGCCTATGGATTCGGCAAGCGGCGAGTCAAGGCACCGTAACTGCCCGCATCTAGCTGGTACACACAAGACACACGATTTGCGTCATGTACTTCGGCCAGCGACTGTGCTTGCCAAGTCATCGATACCAACTTGAGCGACCGACTGTTGCAAACCGAAGGGGCAAGTTTGATGGCATAGACTGTGGCCTGGAAGTCGGCTCCGTAAGAGCACTCATTCTCCCGTCGACTTTTTTCCCAGGTCATCGTGGGGCGCAGGACGAGCTTGTGTAGTGACCTCGGCGATCTCAGGAGGACCCGCACACCAGCCTCTCTACAACGGTGGGACAACGAACATATTGCCACTGTATCATCGCAATTCCGTTTGTTGCAAGGCAAGGCGGCGTGAGCTTCAGTCGTCCGGGGGCGTTGATCCCGAACCCCTGCTCTGAGCATGACATTGTGCTGCACTAAGTCCCGTCTTACGAAACCGGAACCCTCTCTAAAGAGGGCTGCAAGATGGTCCCAACGAAGGCCTCAAGACCAAGCAGTTCGTGCAGAGCGTAGTACTTCATCCAGCTAGGCAGCCTCTACGAATCGGGCAGCCTTGTCCAAAGACTGCTGCTCAATGAGGAATGCAATAAGGCCTCGTTAGCATGATTTTGAGCATCAAGGCTCAGATGGCTCAGATGACCAGCACAATGTCGCTTCGCGAAACCGTTGTTGGCGATCCCCCGTCGTGTCTCGGCTGGAGGGTTACAGTGATACTTCTTTCTAAGGCGCCGAGCCGGGGTTGGTGGTCGCGCCAGGGATTCGCTACTGGGTGAAGAAAGACGCCGCAACTGACCCCTAGTCACCTATTGCCCGATCTTTTTGCCAAGTTCACCCAAAGTGAGCTGCACAAAGTCACAGAGAGATGCGAATGGAGAGAGCAAATGTACCCTGCCCAGGGAAGGATGGTTTGTGCCAGTACACTGTCCCTGCTCTCATCCCCGCTGTGCGAATGCACATCGGTCTCAAGCGAGCCTTGCGCGGTCTTATTCAGGTATGCAAGTGCAGCATGATTGCCTAGGTACTCTCCTAGGATCGGCCAATACATAGACCCCCTGCGCGCCGACAAAGTCACGAAAGTACAGTTGGCGACGAAGCCCACGGATGCGGCGGGGAATGTTACTTAGCACGATTTGTTGGTGCGGGATCCTCGGAGGATGCAATGGCGCATCGAGCCGCTCGTCGAACACTGGCCAGGCTGCATCGTACGGACGTCCAAACCCTTCGTATTGAGAATATTGGGGACTTGCGTGTGCAGCTGATGGCTTGTTCCGTAGCTGACGGCGCCAGGGAGGCCAAGATGGCTGCTCAAACCGACAGTTCATTGTAGACGGGACACTTGCTACGGGGTGGATGCACCGTCAAGTTGATTGAGCGAGATGATCGCTGCATTGTGCAGTGGGGATCTGACGAGGCAGCGCAACGCATGGATGGCGGACTGCAGGCACTGGCGCGTCTCGTCCCCATTTGGTGATGAGGATTCGCCATAGACCGGCGAGACGAGACCAGGCTGGGGGATGTCAGCTGGAATGCGCCCGAGCCGTGGTGTGCAAAGATCCGAGACTGCGACGAGAGCGGCTCACGATGATCACCGCCAAGTGAGAGTGGACGTGAACCAACACTGGAGACAATCGATGCCAGGGAAACGCCCTGGGACTTGTTCATTTCCTTCTGACACAGGACAGGCAACACACAGACATCCGATCGCACTTGTGATAGTTGCAGTGACTCCGTACGAGACGGGAAGCGTTGGAGCGAAACTTGATTGGGAGAAGCAACCTAGCACGACGGCGGACGGCGAGACCTTGCAGGGGGTGTCTCACCGTATGTTTGCTGGAGAGGCTTGGGGCGGCGGTGCTAGGGGCTGGTCCTAGGGGACGCCGCGCGCTGAGGATGGGGGTCCGTTGGTCAGGGAAGACGCGGACAACGAGGGAGGGGTGCCATCGAACCCCTCGTGATGAAAGGGGTCATGGAAGGACTTGTCCGGTGGTTGAGACATAAGTCTGTAATCTGGCAGTGTGTTTGCTATTTGTCTGTCTGTCAAAGCCTTCAACAGGCGTGCCCGATGGTAGACCTGGATAGCCTGAATGGGCATTGATGAAGATGAATACAGGCTAGCGGGGCAAGAGTCCGTGTAGCATGGCGCATGTCTGGCCCAAAGCGCGCCAATTCGTATCAGACTTGCAGGTGAGGTGGGCAGCGTCGTGTTCTGGATGTAACTTATTTACGGAGTATGGAGTACAGTGCATTCAAAGGTCTACAGGTACCTTAGACAATACATAGACGGGCGGGCGGATTAGGAAGGGAGGGCAAAGGATTGTCTCTCTGTCAGCCGGTCGGTGGCTTGTACCACTGCAATGTTTCCCAAGCCATGGCGACATATGATTGTTCCTCACATCATCACATCAAGATCAGCTGGGCCCTTGTTGAGATGATCCATAAGCCCCTTGTCTTCGTGGTCGGCGAGACTTGTCGTGATTACTCTACCGGAAGCATACTCATGTGCACCCCCTTGGAGATAGGGATTTGATGAGTTTGATGTGGATTGGCAGGCGAGGTCGAGAAATCATGAGTGAGGGGGACGGAGGGCGGGACATGAAAGATGGCGAAAGGTCTAAACCGGGTTGAGCGTTGGAGAAAAGCCAAAGAAGTCTTGTGGCGTGAGACCGGGGTGTGTATGTGTGTGTGCGCGTGCGTGCGTGTGTACGTGTGTTTAGTGGTCCATATTTGCGTGCGTAATGGTTGTTCTGTCCACTTCGGCTTCGCTTCTTTGCGTTCATTCTTGAGCCAAGTCATCGGCGAGACCTTGAATGAATCCCTCAGCGTGCGAATACCTGCAAGAGTAGCACGAGAAGCAGGGGGGAGGGAAGAGAGAGGGGGCCGCTATCAACCTCGCTAACTTGAAAGAGGCGGATGGGGTCCCAAATGCAATGCAATGTTAAAGTGCAGGCGGTGGATTCGAGCTGGGACTGGGTTCAGGTGGTCCGTGGCTACAAGGACGACTACTGCTAATAGTAGACTCCGTACGTTAGCCCCGAGTAGCGACTACTAATTGTGCTGGGCTGGGCTGGGCTTGGCTGGGGTGTTGCTAATGATGGTGCCGACATTGGAGGTGAGGTGGTCATGGATGACTGGCCATGGGTGCGGTGGATTCCAGGTTCAAGGTCATGGTCCCGGTTGGAGACATGTGCCTCGCCAGTCCTCGCTTGCACCGGCGTCTTTGATTGCGATGTGCTGGAAGATGAGGAGGAGTGGTCGATGTTTGTCTTTGCTGCAAGAGTCGGTCCACGATGAAGCCTTGGACACAAAATGAGAGATCCATGGCCATGAGCTGTATCCCAAGCGTTGATTAGGGAAGCTCAGCTCTCACCACCGCCGGATCGCTGTAATGGGCACATGCTTCCTAAAACTCCACCTTGGGACTGGCAGCCAGTACAGTCTTCGCTAAATGCCACATCCCAGTGCCCTCGTAGGGGCCTGCATCCACCCCAAATTAGTAGAGTGCGCAAGTGCCACTGCCACTTGCTGAGGGCGGCTTTCTTGGGGGCCCAGGTCTCAAAGCCCGGAGCTGGGGCCACCTCCACCACGGGTGACTATAGTAGTACAGTAAGACCGCTGCGCTATTCCCACCACCACCGTCACCACGGCTTCAATGGCCTCAGTGAGGTATGCGCCGCCGTAACTGCAGTGCCAGCTCCAGCAAGTGCTAGCGGTCCGCCTCTCTGGGCGCCGGGGAGGGGGGTTTGGACTGGGATGCTGCTGCACCACTGCCACAAAGGCCAGAGACCACTACACCACCACCATCACCAACGACAACCGCTGCTACTCATGCATCCACTCTAAGCTCCGTCTCAACTCCAACATGGGAACGGGCCTTCGTGTTTGCATCTCCATTGGCGACTCTCCGTTCCTCCCTTTCCTTCCTCTTTCTCTTTCCTGTCTTTTCGTCATCTCTTTTCCTTCTCACACGCTGCTTGAAAGCTCTTGTCCCCGACCATCGACCTCGATTCTCTCTTCTCCGTCCCTCCCGCTTCCTCGATACTCGCTTCGAGCCCACCCACCTTTCGCCTCGATTTCGACTACACGACTCCTCTCTGATCCTTGACCTACCGTCATACGTTGCCTTCCCTGCTCGATTCTGCCGCTTGTGGTAATTCACTGCCGTTTGATCTCCCATCTTTTGCTGTGTGCTCTCTCCGTCCTGAGGATATCCAGCAGTGGGCTATCGTCGAACCACGGCAGCAAACCGAAGCTTCCTGAGTGCCCGCCTTCCGAACAGCTGAACCAGGCCAATATCCGCCGACAAACCTCATCCCGTTCGAGACGCCCCCCCTCGACACTGTACAACTACAACAGCAGGCTCTGTTGTCATCTGGGTGGACTAGGTACATTGTCGTTTCTATCCGTAGAGATACGTCACCAGCTCGCTCTCACACCATGGCCGTTGCCTCCTGCTGCTAAATAGCGTGGATTGCCTCAGGTGCTTTGTGTCAATATCTCGTCTGCACGTCGCTGACGACCACTCGTTCCATAAACGGAGGTTCATCGCCCCGCCACCACTCGCCAGCTGCCGCCTGCAAGTGTTCGGCCGGCTTACAGTCAAGGGCCCATCAGGCCCCTTCATCGTCCTCCTTCGGATCCTCTGCTTCGAGAAGAGGATCTTGGGGTTCACACATTCCTGGCTGCGTTGTGTTGAATCATAACTGCCTGCCATCGTGTCCCTTGATCGGGGCGTCGAGTCTTAAGACGAAGGTTCGGACCGTCTCTGGATCATCTCGAATCGCCCGTCACTGGTCACTCCAAACACCGCCTTGACTGCGATACATCGTTCATCCGATCTCAATTCGGTTCTTTGCCAACATTCACCGCGACGGCTACAAAGCCACTTCACTCAACACTCTTGACAGTGGCTTGCCAATGTCAGATGATTGTGTTTCGCTCTTCTCGTACACCTTACATCCAACTTCGAGCTTGTCTGGCTACCGGAGAGCAATCGGGCCCCCTCAAGGCCTCGCGCTCCGCAAGCCCGGGTTTGACCATCTTCCTAACCTCTCCTTAGAAAGCGGCCTCCAGACGCCGCCTGTCGAAGACATGAGTACGACCTACCACTCCGCGATGGCATCGGCCTATGACTCGAATCCTGTGGCTGCGTACTCTGCTTCCCTGGCCCATTCAGCTCGAAGCAAGGCAGCTATGATGGAGGGCGCTGGTGCACAGTACCCTCGCTACGTGCAGCAACAGCAGCCCTCGAACCCCATTCAACAGCGGTACAACCCCATGCCTGCCGGGTCACATATTCCTCCCGCGACAGCACATTCTTCTCGCCCAGTGACCCCGAAGGCTGAGACGAAGGCACCGCCAAAGGACAAGATATCCGGCAATGCTCACGAAACACTGATATATCACAGCCTCCAGCTTCCTCGCTGCATCAGTCCCACTGGAGGTAACTTGGCTGAGTTTGCGGCACAGGTACGGTGATAATCGACTGCCACACGGCTACGGTCTTGTGCTAACAATCATTGCCATAGATGACTTGTCTCTTCTGGTTCGAAACTATGGACGGCCTTAAGCAAGCAGAAACCATTCGATCACGGCCTGCAAACGCAGCGGTCCCGCGTCTCCCGTCATTAGCGAAACCGTATGATCAGTTCAAGAAGTGGGTATATAATGTCTTGTCAACCACGCAGGTCACGCAGAATGTGATTCTGCTTGCGTTGCTCTTCATCTACCGCCTACGAAGGTCAACACCCCAAATTAGGGGCCGAGCAGGAAGCGAGTACAGACTGCTCACTGTCGCCCTGATGCTGGGGAACAAGTGTGAGTCTCCCACTGCAGGGACCACGAATATTTCGAGCAATGCTGACATTGAAGCCTAGTCTTGGACGACAATACATACACGAATAAGACATGGGCCGAGGTGTCTTCTTTTGCGGTCACCGAGATTCACGTTATGGAGGTTGAGTTCCTGAGTAACATGCGCTACAACCTCCTCACATCGGCTTCGGACTGGGAGGCGTGGCTGGAGAAGCTATCGTGTTTCCACGAGTACTACGAGCGGGCACTTTGTTTACCTCCATCTCCTGCCTTATCTAACCCGATCGGAAAGCCTTCTGCCTCGCCGCTCCCATCGCCAACAAGTAACGCAACTCTGGAGGCGCCAGACGTATCTGGCGCGAATAACTACTCCCCTAGCTCGAGCCAGGGACATACCTGGGCCGCTTACCAATCCAACATGGTGTCGCCCCTTGCTGGAAAACCATCGCTGACCCTACCTTCCTCGCGCAAGCGCCCATACGACGATGAGCAAGCTGATCACCCGGCGAAGCGTCCCGTGCCAGCTCGCCTAACACAAATCCCGAGCGACGCTGTACCGCCTAGGCAGCACAGTGCTCCAGCGGATGCAGCTCGTCTCTCGGTGCCTCATCTCACCGTAGTGACGAGCAACGCTCCTCAGCAGCAACACGGCGTCAGTGCCTACGCCGGAACGCCAGGGGCTTACCCTGCCCCAGCTCAGATGCCTGCCTCAGTGCAGCCACACGTCTCCTTACCACCTCTCCAAGGAGGTATGCGCGCGATGGCGACGGTTTATCAGCCGACGCCGCCAGCCTCGATGGTGCAACAACCCGCTGCGGTCCCGGCACCCACTTCTGCTGCGCAGCCGCCCATGTCTCAGGCACCGTTGGCTCTCCCTGCTCACCAACACTTCGGCACTCCATCGAAGCGTCAAAGCCCTGGCAGTCTCGGGCCATTTGCCTCGTCACCCATGGCTGAGCCGTTTGGCCCTACTTCTGCAGTCCATACGCCTCTCGCTCACACTCCGCTGGCCAACTCTCCAAGCGTCTACCTGCAGCACCGTAACAGCCCGTACAAGCCCATCAGGCATGTCAACACTCTACTCTACCCGCCGCCATCAGCTTCGCTGGAGCAGTATCATTTGCCTGTTCCACTGCAGCCAGCGCAAATGCATTACCAGCCACTAGGGAGACGCAACGACCTCCGCACTGGTGTCGTCCCCGA
Source organism: Sarocladiaceae sp. R1802 (assembly GCA_023628655.1). Taxonomy (NCBI): domain Eukaryota; kingdom Fungi; phylum Ascomycota; class Sordariomycetes; order Hypocreales; family Sarocladiaceae; species Sarocladiaceae sp. R1802. Next base: position 985,004 of record JAMAKF010000007.1, read on the forward strand.
GTATTTGCTGTACAATCGAGGTCAGATCCATCCTCAGCAGCAGGGGCAACCACTTCAGCCGCAATTCACGCAGCAGCAACCGCAGCAACAGCAGCAACAGCCGCCTCGTTCGCACGGCATGCAGCACGGCCATCCGTACCCTTCCTAGGAGAACAGACTATGGGTGGACGTTTCAGGGCTCCAGGCACCTGCGAATGGTTTCTTCGGGCTGATCATGACATCCGACTTGAACCTATGCTAGGATACTGAGGGCTTTCAGTTCTGAGACAGTGCCAACAACCTCGAGACACGGGCTCACACGAGATGCAGATGTCTTGTTCGTGCTTACTTTATCACCATTGCGACGGCTGGTTAGCGCCGACTGGGTGTCACCATCATGCGCGGAGGCCAATCATGCGGCCACGATACATCATTTCCTTTTCTGCATCACCTGGCCAGGCCTCTATGATAGCGAGGTTTCTAGGCACTATTCACTTCTGGCGCTCTCTGAGGCCAAGGACTCGGCGGCATTCGAGAGGAGTATTGGCGTTTGGTTACATACATTTTTTTCAGAACAGCATTTGCTGGCGAAGGTGCTACCTGCGAGCACCGTACTAGCAGGACTCATCGCACATCATCAGGGCGGGGAAACAAATCATCCGTGATGAGGGAGTTGGGTTCAAGACACACCAGAGTAACATAGCATTATGGATATAGAGGCGGTGCAATATGGGTCAGCAATGACAGCACGGCAGACAGAACTCAGCGTCCTGTGTCTAGGGAACAGAATACAAATAAGCGTTCAGTGCATGCTGGCAAAGGAAACAAGCGAAGAGTGTCTGTATGTTGTGGGTAGTTTGCACGTGGTGTGACCGAGCGGAAAGAAGACGTAGTGAGAATGGCTCTTGGCGATGGGGCTAGACCTCGTGTTGGAGGCTGTGATCGTCATGAGCCTCCTGTGCTGGCAAGAGAAGAGAACGAGCAAGGTTCTGGATCTCATCGCCATGACGACAGTCTCATATCGCCATCGTTGTATAAGAAACATCTTATAGTCGCCAGCGTTATGAGAGAAACAAGCAAGTGCGTAAAGTGCCTTGGAACCTGGGGATGGTGTACTTCGTTGCCGGGTTACCACGGTTGATGCAGATGCCGAATGCGGTCTAGCACCATCTTGATTGACCAGGTTCAGGGTAGTCGGAATCCGATGTGAGATATCCCCAATAATAGACACGAGAATTTTCCGCTCCACCCTTTGCTCCAGGCGCTGTCCCCCCTTCCAGGCTCCGCGTGGGTGACGCTCTCTCAGTGTCGGTAGTGGCCTGTGCTCTAGCGATTCGCTCGTGCCAGCGGGTGGCACAGCGGCCTGACCCTCCCTGAGGCGCATCCTCTGCTATTGCCCACCACCACCAGTAGCGCCGCCCTGCTCAGTACCTTTGTCCTTATTCTTCGCCCTCCATTCTCCTCCTCCTCCCTTTTCCACAGCAACGGGGCCCGTCGTTTCGTTTCAGCAACGCAGCATCTTCATACAGAAGAACCCCCCCTCCCTCTCGCTTTATCACCTCTTTCCTTTCCGGCCCAAGGCCATCTCACATTCGTTCGACTGTCGGGGTACTTCTGTCTTCTCTTCAACTCGACGTTTCCCGCACTCGTAGACGACGACAATTCTTCGCTTTCTCGACGACCACTCTGCGCTGTCCTTCGGTTACGCCTGCGAATACCGCCCGACCTCTACTCATCCATCCTGAGACATATCTCCTATCGCTTCGACTACCTGACTTTACCTTCATTCGTCGGGAGCGATACCTTTGCTGGAGGAACCGCATCGAGTTCTCGACCCCTTTCCAACAATTAGGGCGTCGCTCGCGACCATCCGCCCCAAGACCACTCGGAATCACCACACAGCACTCCCACGACTGGTCGAAACCCACCGCCCAACATGTCTGGCTTCGGTGACTTCACAAGCGTCTGCGAGAACGCACCTCTGCCTCTCTGCGCATCTGTCGGCCCAGTACTCTCCGCCAATGGCCGCGTCGGCATCGAGCCCGACTGCTACGCCCGCAACATCGAGCTCGCAAACACCATCATCTTTGAGGGCGCTGCCGCGGCCTTCCACATCATCGCACTCGTCATGACCGTCATCATGATCCTCCACGTGCGCTCAAAGTTCACTGCTGTTGGCCGCAAGGAGATTCTTACCTTTTTCTACCTCTACGTCTTGCTGACGTGCGTGAGTCTCGTCGTTGATGCGGGCGTCGTTCCGCCGGGCAGCGAGCCGTGGCCATACTTTGTCAGCATTCAGAACGGATTAAGCAGTGCGTTGGTGACGTGTCTGCTCATCAATGGTTTTGTCGGTTTCCAGCTTTACGAAGATGGCACTCCATTGTCCGTCTGGATGCTGCGAATCATCTCCCTCATCGCCTTTGCCATCAGCTTCCTCGTCTCGCTCGCCACCTTCAAGGGCGCCGTCGGTCTTGGTCCCACCAACACCATCGGTCTCTTCGTCGTGCTGTATCTTCTCAACGCGGTCCAGCTGTTCGTCTATGTGGCGATGCAGATCTTACTCGTCACCCGCACGCTGCAGGATCGCTGGCCACTGGGCGACATCGCCTTTGGCATCTTCTTCTTCGTGGTCGGCCAGGTCATCCTGTATGCGTTCAGCAGCAAGATTTGCAGTGCTGTAAGCCACTACTTTGATGGGCTACTAATCGCCACCGTCTGCAACCTGCTTGCAGTCATGATGGTCTACAAGGTTTGTCGCCTCTTTTCACCTCTCGGCAGACTTCATACTAACAGTGATCTCACAGTACTGGGACTCTATCACGAGAGAGGATCTTGAGTTCAGCGTCGGCACGAGGATGAACAATTGGGAGGTTAAGGAGCTCCTGCCTGAGGACGAGCGTCGCCACACAGTCTACACTGATGACCCGTACGGACAGTCCAGCGCGTACGATCTGCCTTACTCACCTGGCGCCGCACGATACTCGGCCAAGTACTAAGAACCAGCATCTTTGGACTTGTTGATTTCATCCCGATTACGTCACTGCTCTATTCTTTTCTTCTTTCCAGGTGGGACAACACGGTGTAGGACACTCAGGGCGGCGGGCAAGGGAAACATGGCATGGCGTTTGTTGCATTTATTGAATGTTTCGTGCTTTTTTCGAGAATTCCTGACTACCCTTCAAGGAAGAAGGGAGAGGGCTCGAGGGTTACCTGATCTGCAGAATCTTGATTTTGTGGTTTTTTCGTCATCGAAGGGAGCGAACCAGACAAGGGTGGACGGCCTACCATGGAAGGGCACAGGCGCTTGAATGGCCGATAAGGCATTAATAGCTGGATAGCACCATCACGAAATGTCTTCAATATGCATACAGAACATTCTCAGTGGCCTTGTTTGTTTGCCAGGGATGTGTGCCGTGTCTACACTGAAAGTGTCCTGCTACCGTGCTTGCAGGTTCCTCGAGTGGCTTGACTTTCATCAGCTCTTCGCATGTGCAACGTTTGCGATCTGTGCGTTCGCAGGCATCCATGCTGGTGACTGGCAGGTATCAGGTTATTACTTGAGTACACCCAGTGTTATCCATGCTCTCACGATTTGAGTACGGTACGGAAGCAATGTGATATGATAGTCGACCCCCGTCGCATGTGAGTGTATAGGGTAGTGCATATGTGAACATTTCGAATGAACATTGATTGCAACCACGGGCTGCTCCTTGAAATTGAATAATAAGATTGGTGGCTTAACTATATGATGCCTTTATTGCTTAAGTGTCTGCATTGGCTTGTGTTTCTTGACAGCAAATTGGTCAACATGCTTCGCCTACCGTAGCAGGTCAACATTGTCGTTGCCCAGAACCATGGATCCAACGCTACAGAAGACGCTCATGGAGATATTCCTGTTCTTTGCAAGATCATAATTTTCTTGTGCTTCGCTGAAAAACCACAGTCAAAGAAGCTAAACTTCAAGGTTGCTGAGAAGACCATCTGTGACACCCGTGAACGTTCATCACGAGATATCGTATAGGGTAGGAAGCATACTGGGAGGCTCCCAGTGCGTGCTTGCTAACAATGAAGCGTCGAGATCTTCCCTGAGGCACAGAAGACATGGTTCATCTTGCCTGACAGGATGTAAGCACTGGCTGTAAAGATTAGTCGCGCCATTGCAGAGATGAGACACTTGTTCATGCAATGAATGCTGACTTGACCATGTCGCCTCCTGAGCCAAGCTCGCCCGAATGAACAGGGTTCCCAGGGAACAAGATATGCAAAGTCCTCGCCAAAGAAAAAGACCAGTACCTTCAAGGGAAGGGGGGAGGGGGCTTTAAGCGAGGCAACCGTGCGGCACTGTTCCTTTCGCATGCGACCATCACAGGATTCGCAAGTTGAGTTCCTCCTCGCGAAAGTTCCGAAGGAGAGGAGGATCTGCTTTCCTATCGTGAGGGCGTCGAACACGCGTGTTACGGATCTTTGGGGAATGATGCGATGGGCCACCGGATGCGCGCGCCCGATGCTGGACTTGGCTCTCGCAACTAGTTGATGCGAGGATTGCGAGGGACTATGGAGTACCGCTGGGGCGGTTTACATACGAGGAATACATAGGACTTTGGACGATCTTTCGTATACCCTACCTTATCGAAGCCAACTCGCGTGTGACAGGCCGATAGTCCGATAGTCCGCGTGTGTAACACCAGGAAGACGACAGGAAGAAGCATGGGAGGGAATTTTAAACCTGCTGCGCCCCTAGGACACCTGGAGGATGGACATGGGTTTGGCTCCCAAAAGGACATTGACATTGCGCTTACTGGGCAGGTTTCCTCGAGGGCACAGGCGGCGGTTCGACTCTTGTGTCCTAGATGGGCAAGGGTTGCATCTCTAGTTTCTTGTGTCCATGTCTAGAGGCTGGGTTTGTGCCCTCCATCTCATGGCGGCGATTTCCTAAATCCGAATATGCAGGACATTCAATGTTTGCGGCGTAGGAAGGCCGTACGAACGCCGCACCCTGGAGCGGCACCATCTGGCGCAGCGGTGTTTGCTTTACACTGGGGGAACTCAAGGACAGGAAACGTCGAAACTCTCGGAAGCGACGGTTGCATGGGAGACGTAAATGAAGGTACCTCAGGTAGTATTCCGAGCGAGAGAGTGTTGGATGGAGGCAACGGAGAAGGGCCGGTTGCGCCATAGTCTACGGCCCGTCTCGAAATAGACAAGGCGAAAGAGACCGCGACGTTGGAGCCGACTCTACTCCTGATCAAAAAGTCTGGATCGCGGCGACATGAGTTGCATATCCGTTGGTTCACTGCAGGTGTTGGTCATGCAACATAACAACTAATATCAGGCAGATGAGGAATCAGTAAAGGTAAAGGTGGCCAAGTGGGTTTCACCAAAGTACGTGAAGTCTGCAAGTAACCAACAGCCAAGTAAAGGCTACCTGAACCTACCTGAGAGCGAGTTTTCCTCTGCAAAGTCCTCTGGGGCGCGCGGCACGTTGGCTGTAGGGAAGGGCATATAGCCTGATCAGGTGCGCAAGGTGCGCATCGAGTGTGCCTGTGACTGGTTGTCGTGCGTCCCAGTGGTCTGGGTCGCAGGACGGTTTGGAATCAAGGAATCCACCCGGACTCCGTCGACGATGGAGAGCTGAGTTGGGTTTCTGTTCGAGTCGACTCGTTTGAGCTCCTATTGCGATGCGATGCAACGCGGGTCGGTCGGAAAGGAACGAATGGGCGATCTACGGGTGGCACCCTTTTGGTGGATCAAAAAGGAGAGAGAAGCCTCGGGCCAGGGAGCGGCATACGAGTATCCGTATAGTATTGGTTTCTTGCAGGGATGATAGACGGTGTTGAATGGGTCCATTGCGAGTCGTTCGTGGGGCCGAGGCGTGGCTTGATCATACGTAGTACGTACAAAATGATATACTGTATCGGGGAGAGAGAGAGAGTGTGTCGACTCTGTGGGATCTTTGTATGTGAGGGGAATACTAGGTGAGAGATGCAACGATCTCTGTGGCTATCTATGGTTGCATAGCCGGGACTGGATTTAGAGATAGTCTTAAACAGGTACCAGTTCACTGTAATCATGGCCGATGACCAATGACCTGGGATGGTGACGGTGAGACCGTTCTTATGCCTGGGGTTGTCTGTAACGAGCCGCAGCCGATACATTGCATCGCGATGCCCAAACTGGACCGTGACCGACTGAGCCAAGAAAATGAGTGGAGATGGGGGTGTTGTGATGTTGGGCTCTGCCACGGGGAACGGAATATGACTGTCAAGAGTCAGAGCTCAGCAGACAAGTCACAGGATTCATTCCAGTAGTGCTCCCAAAGTACAGCAGCTGAACTCTCCTGGGAACGCCGACTATGAGCTGTCACCCGAACTATTAAGCGAGCGAGAAATGCAAGAGGCCAATGTCCGGCAACCGCGATAGTTACCTTAGTTACTACTAGTCCTAGCGAGCCTAACAAGCTGAGCTGAAGTGGCAGAACCCAGCTCAGAAACCCTCGGTTGTTCGCTTAAGCTTTAACCCGTCTGGGAAAGGCAGAATCACATTGTCATGCAGCATCATCACTCTGCAACGCCTCTCTGACGGGGGCTGCGGATACTTTACTGGTCTCTCTGTACGAGTGAAGGAAAAGTCCTGGGGCTGAACCTGTTCACGGGCTGAGCCTTGGCGCCATGCAGCCACAATTGCCTGGACTGACTGTGTCTGTTGATTAGAATCCCCCAGTAACAGCTTAAACAGCGGCGATTCATGATCCAGCCACTGTCCCATCGACACACCCCTTGTCACTTTGTTGATCCTTAGCTGGATCTCCCCTTTGGGAAGTCGTATGCGCATCGCATAATGACGAATGGAAGGAATTCCCATCCCGCTCCGAGATCCAGCCATACAGTTGATGCACAGACGGGGGTTGCATTATCCATCGGCCCAAACGAAGTTATGCCGCTATACGGATGGCGCGAAACGAGCAGAACGAGTTCTGGGGGCTTTGTTCGCTCTCTCCGACGCTGGCGCCGTGTCATAGCGACAGGTCACGCCGACCGGAATGAATTGTAACGCATTGGTTCCGTGGACTTTGCTCGACAACATGATGGCTTACTCTTGCAACCTGACCGATAAGGAATCATTAGGAGACGGCAATGCATGATTCCAAACAGTCGCTATCCACATCCAGCACACTAGAGAAGGTGTCATGAGGGCCACCTACTCGGCATCTTTTTGCATTTCCGCTCCCGCCCTCGGAGACTTCTGAAAAAGAAAAAAAAAAAGAGCCCAGGCCACACTATCTACCGGACTACTGTATGTCTTCCCAGCACGCCACTTGCTGAGGTAGGTGGTCGCTTGCGCATCACAGCTCGCACTATTACCCTATCGCGAAGAACCCGAAGGAAAATGACAAAAACGCCTGTGGCTGGCTGTGTGGTTCGAGAGGGGACCCTCCTCAGTTGCTCGCTCTCGCAATCTGGGCGAATCGCATGGCAGCGGCTGCTTTTCATGCAAAGGTAGGGGAGGGGGAGACAGAGACAAGACCCGATGGAGTTAATAATAATGGACATGATTACGCACCAGGGGTTCTTGGCCATTTGATGTATAGTGATCGGAAAGTACTGCATCTAAAAGATGACCCTACAGTTTCTGCAACTTGTCATTAGTACGCAGGGCCTAGCTGCCACTATCAATTCCTCCTCGGGCCCGAACGTGGGTAAAAGGATGCAGAAGGAAGAAGCCAAGTCAGTGCCGCCAACAGCGTCCGAGACCCCTGCCAGCCCATTGGGATACCTTAATCATCCATCAGGGTGGACTAGCAGAGAGAGAGAGAGAGAGGAAGGAAGAAAGAAAGAAAGTGCAAGCCGAATGAGGCCACATGAGGCACTAATCACGAGATCACAATTACAAAGTCTTGGCCATGGGAGTAAGCCTCTGCACTTTGGGTTTTCAGCTGGCCGGACCGGCGTCTCCCCTAGACGAGCCATAGACCATGCTAGTCTCGGGGTAGCAGCAGTAGTAGCAGTAGTAGGAGTAGGAGTAGGAGTAGGAGTAGGACTCGCAGCAGACAGCCAGATGGGTTGCCGAATTCGAATTTAATTGAGGGGCCCGGGATCTCGATCAAATCACGTTGCGACTATAGCGGAAGGGCTGACGACATGGGCCGCCCTTTAACTCCTTTGGGACTCTGGTTCCAAATCATCCTAGGGCGCGCTCTCGGGTCTTGGCTCATCTTTGGTGGCTGACAGTGAGGCACCCAAATCCGAGTCGCACTGCCAGAGAGGCCCAGAGGTGTGAATGATCTACGCGTGCGGCCTGTTGCCGATGGCGCAATACGACACGGATACGTTGCTGTCCTTTCTTTCCCACCGCACGACAGGACTTGGGAATGTGGACTCTCTGGTTTGGGGATTCCGCAGATGTCCACGTCATGGCGGTCTAGGCGAACAGACTATATGTTCCTCGGCGGAGGTATAATTGAGGGCATTGACCGAGGCTCGCATCCACTTGGCATGATGACCTTTTCTCTTGCGACATGCTCCTTTTTTCTTTTTCTTTTTTTTTTCTTCACGTGAGGGCAAGCAGTGACATACTGGACCTTGACAGAACTGCAGAGAGTAATCTTAGTCGGAAAGACTGAAAAGCATAATAATCCCTACCCTGCTCGGCTCGTCGTCCATCGACCGACGTGGATCGGAAACTTGGACACTTTGACACAAATGGTCCAGCCATGCCAAGCCCATCTCAGTAATCAGCATGAGAATAACCAGACATCCCAAAGTGGGCTGTTCTTGTTGCCGTGTTTGACCGTACTCATTACAACTACTTGAACTGGAATGTAGATGAGCCGATGCGCCCTGGAGATCTCCCAAGTGGAGGCGATACGACTCGGGGCGGACGCTATTCCGGGAAAAGCATCCCTTGGAGACAAGCCGTAATTTACTAGCCTGTGCCACTATGGAAGGTTTCTCTACAAGCCAACGAGTACATACTTTTAGGTACAACTAGTCGTGTGCGAAGAATATTACCTGAATCGAGCAAGGTTCCTCCAAGGGCTTGGAAGGGGGCGGCACCTTTTTCGTCTCACAGGATCTCGTGGTGCTTACTGAACTACCTTGTCCCTTGCGACCTTGCCCGTCAGGAGGAGCGAATACAAGCTTTGGCGCTCCGAAACGCAAGAGACGGTGATCATCACATGATGACGGGCCTCTCCACACCCAGGACACTCTTATATACGCTTTGGGTAAATGCTTTGGTCAGGGCTGGGCTTCCTAGTCTCGGCATATGCTGTTCTGAGAGTCCAGACCCCCCCTGGTCTGGTCTGTCTGTCTGTCTGTCCAGTAATTAATGATTACTCCGTGTCGGGTGTTACTAGGTATCTACAACTACCTAGAGTAACGCACACACCCCCCTCCCCCCCCTTCCTTACCATCAAAGTGCACGCACCATCCCGCGCGTCGCAGAAAGATGAAATAAAGATAGTGTAAAAATACGACAGACTATACGAAGCAAAATGGTACCCAAGGAAAAGGGCAACAGGCCCAGAAACCCACATCGGAGCCTACCTATTTACTGCGCTACTAACCGGGACAAGACTATTGCGAAAAACAGAAGAAAAAAAAAAGGCCCTCCACCGGAAGTTGAGCACACAGACCACCCCGGTTTCCTCGTTTTGTGCCCGGCGAGTATGGGCCCCTTTCCCGGAGACTATGGAAGTGTATGACTAACAGCCTAGAGCATGGGCTTTGACTTTCCCGGGCTCCGAGTCAGATTTCCATAGGCTTCACGTAGACCCGGACATGTTCAGATTGACACTGACGCCGCCTGGGCAAGATCTCGGCCTTGCCCGCATTCAGTAAACGAAAGGGTTGCCAGATTGAGAGGGACAATAGTGTCGTTCACTATCAGACGCAGCTGTGCCTCCGGCTCGACGGCAGAGCTTGCGAAAACCGATCGTCTCGGACGGACACTCCGCAGCGCACCCTAGTCTGCCATGTGCAATAATTAAAGATGTGTTCACTCCTGAAAGTTACACTTGCCCTATACGCAGACAATACTCGAAACCTCAGGGGTGTCGAGACTGTCGGGCGCGCTGGGCGGAAGGCGAAGCGGACGATTACACATCTCGCATCCATCTCGCGTTCCTCAAGACGGGGGCAGGGAAAATGACAGACCAACTGTAGAATATGGGCCCAACACGCGAGACACGATGGCTGCATTTTCGCCTAGACAGAAAAAGGTTGGTGGTGGAGAGAGAAGGCGCGAAAGCATACAGCTTACACACTGAATACCCCCTTCGGGAGGGGTGTGTGTGTGTGCATGAGCAGGGGTCGGTCTGGACGGCTTTACGAGTTATTCGTCATCCTGCCAAGGATGGCCAGGTCATATCATAGCCCAGAAAGGGATATTCAGTTCACTCATTGCCGGGACGAAAAGCTTGTGCAGCGTTTGACCTCGGAAGAGTTGCGACTGACTTTGGACAGCCTGACCTCAAATCTCAAAGGCAAGCAGGGAAAGCAAAAGACGTCCGCTTGCCCGGAAGGGAAGCAAGATCTGGCAGCCTGGGGAGGAGTGTGGCCGCAGCGAACGAACAAAATCGGAGTGGAGGGCGTGTGCATGAGAGTCGTTGGTCGAAGACTGCCCCTACTGTTTTTCGTTTGCGATTGATCGTCGAACCAACACAGCATGACTTGATCATCTGTCCATGATTCAAATGCAACATGATAGTTAGCTAACCAGTCTAATAGTGCATGACGAAAGTGTACTTGCAGATCTCGCAGCCCCGATTTCTAGAGCCGAAGCTAGACTATGCACCCGCCGATGATCCATGTGACGAGACGGCGTTAACACTGGGGGGTGAGCGATCTTCGCGGGGCGGCATGGAAAAGAGAAGTGCCGGCCACGGATCCGCTGCGAAGCATCTTCGACAGCACATCGAATGCAATGTGACACGTTATATCTGCCATATGTATCCTGGCCTGCAAAGAATGCCGGGTTTCACAAATGTTGACATTGTGACCCACGGACGAGAGTGACTGATCGTCCCGGACTCGTACGAAACGGCCCATTTCCGTTGACGTCAAGCTGCACATCCCATGCTGATACGAGTCGTCCTGTCCTGAAGGAGAGCTGGGCGTCGGACAAACATCTTGCGACTCTGGCACCGTTAAGGTTGTGAGCGATCGCGTGGTTGCTTTGAAGCTATTCTCATTAGCGACAGCTCAAGGTTATTGACACGGAATCCAGACCGCGTTATTGACTCTTGACCACGCACTGGTGTTACAGCCCCCTTGCTGGGCGCTTGGTCTGGGCGCACACCTAGCGAAACCATGGCCGGCGGAGCTTCTTTGCATCAGCGCAGATACCAGACGCATCGACAATAGCCAGGTCAGGTGGCTGGCTGATCGGCATGCCTAGTGGTCGGATATGAACTGTGCGCCATAGTTTCTGGGTGTCGTCCTATCGCTGATGAAAGAAGCAAGTGCTCTCATACGCTGTGTAATAAAGCGTAGCTGAAGTGCATTCGAGCCGTTGAGCGGATCGATCTGCGGCGCCCCCCATCTAATTGAGTCTTCGAAGCGCATCGGTCTGTCTCAAATGTCCAATATGGGAAATTGCAACGGCTTCCCGATATGCCGAAGTCGCACCCGTAGCATACAACACTACTCTGTCCCTTTATGCTGCCTCATTGCTCATTGCTACATCCAGGATTGACTGCGACGTATGAACTGTCCTGCGGGAAGGCATTTGCACACATACGGCAGTTTCTGTAACCACACATGTGCGCGGCTTTCGCCACGGCGGCGGTCAATTTCGCCGGAGGCGTCCCAAACGAGAGAGACGTTAACTTGGCGTTGCGTTGCATCTGCCGTTGGTCGTTTCAAGAAAATACTCAAACGAGTACATTCGTCCGGCCTCCGTGGGATCGTCAAAGTCTGTCCTCGGTACGGCCAACATGCATCAAAAGCCCCCAATTCCTGCAAAACTTGCTGGATGATTGAGTTCTGCCCAGGCCTCTGCGGCGAGGACTTTTTGACGAGTGGGAATGCGAGGGATGCGAGGTAACCGTAGGACTTTTGCGCTGTTCCTTTTACGTTTGGGCCAAGGATCTACGACCCCAAGCAACATGAGCACCCTGCACCCTCCTCTTTTGCCTTTTAGAGCCAACAAAGAACTTGGCAACAAGAGCCACCGCTGTTGAGGCAGACTGTGCCGGAGCCCTGCGTTCTGATGGTCCATCATCGCCATTCAGGGAGATAATTCGCCCCTGGCCGTGCGTGTTGTAGGCTCCTGTATGTGTCATCTGTCATATGAGTCGTGCCAACTTGAAGTCTCAGCAAAACGAACGATGCACAAGAGCACGATTGGCATGAAGACCAAATAGTGTTCAGCTGGTCGAGGTTCGACACTAGAAGCATCAATGGAAGGATAGAATGCAACAGTGAAAGGGAGTCAGGAATGCAGCCGCTGCTCTCGGCATAGTACAGTACCCTTGCTTCATGGCACCAAGTCCACTAGACAAAGTTCACCGCCTGGATCTCGCTCGAGACTATCGTTTCCAGTTGGTCGTCGGTCGGAAATGTCGCCGCACGGTGGTTGCAAACATCCCTTTCTCATCCCCTCATCCGGAAGCACATTGTGGCCGGGATAGTCGCAAAAGTCCGCTCGCCGCTGCGGATTTGGGCACGACCTAAAGGGATAACATGCAGCGCTCATCCTCGCGCGAAAAGCTCGGATCAGCTTCGCTTGGTTCAATGTCGTAATGTGTTGCATGGGGCGGCTCGAAGTTCGGCTTTGGCGGATAGTCTGTCGTATAGAAGCAAGTACGACACGAAAACCGACGATTGGAGCCTAGCGACTAGGTCATGGGGAAAGCCCCTACCTCAGCAGGAAAACAGCGACGGTGCGAGATGAATCCCGATTGCGGCTCAGGTACATCTAAATCGAGTGAGGCTGCGGTTGACCTGCACTATGCCCGGAACAGGAATTAAGATGCGTACTTCAACGGGCAAATGGTGAAAGGAATCCCCTGAGCCGACCTTGCCCTTTTCCTCGTCTATTTTCGAGGAGGGCCAGGGCTCGTGGCTCGTCAATGTGAGATGGGATTATCTCCGAACATCGATATGACTATTGCTCGCATTTTCAGTGATCCTATTCGCGAGAACATGGGCTCTCACTCAATGCCTATGGTGAGCCTAGCCGTGTCAGGGGTGGGCATAAGCGATGGCTTGACTATCTCACCTTAGGTTATATCCTGTTCAGGATAAGGGATTCGTAGGACATCAGAGTTGTAACGAGGCTCCATCAGCTTCAGGGCCAACAGGGAGGGGGCGTGTGCCCAGCAAGGCAGAGTAGGCGGCTGCGGCGAACGGGGAGCTACGGACTGTCTTAGCTGTGAGAAAGACCGGCCGTGGTGACGGACCTGAACAACCTAGTCGGAGTTCCGTGTAGAAATTGATGCCCTCATTGCCACGAATAAAGTGCATCCAAAGAGAGGGATATTGCGCTTCTTGACGATGAGCAGCTTTCGCTTGGTTGGCTGGACTCGTACCTCTGAACAACGAAATTCTCCGCGCGGAGATGTCTACCCCGGCATACACCTGATTCTACTATCGGCCGAGTGCTTGCATGAAGAGTCACTCATGCGTGACAGCAGAGGAAATCTATAGCCTGTCACCGTCAGTACGGAGCATGAATAACCAGACCTCGCATCGCATGACTTCTGGTAACGCCAGGCCACAGATGTCGACACCCCTTGGCCAGTGTCGGTGAAGAGGAACCCCCTCATCCAACGAGCTAACTTCGCTGGCGAGCGGCTTTCGGAAATGGCTTGAATCACGAAAGTTGGCCGTGGACGAGGCTCTGCCTGAAGCCACGCGGGCAGTCAAGACGCACGATGCTTGCGTAGCGGCTGGACTGAACGATGGCCCGTTCGCTCCAGCTGCTGGTGCGAGATGAGAAAACAGTCTCTGCGATGGAGTGTGCCTCAAACCAGTGAATGATAACGCAAGAGAACCGTCTGCATCTTTCGAGGCCATGGCCAAGGTGTTTTGTTGGTTCTAGGTTGAAGCGTTGGCTCTAGCAGCCGCACCACTTGCTACAGGCACCTGTGGCAGCCTTGGAACCACCGCTATTGCCCTGAGAATTCCTCCCACCAAAACATCCGCTTCCTCCGCATCCTCCTCGTCCTCAGACCTTCCAACTCACATTTCTGATCGCTCATCTCATCATCCACGCCGCATCATCAGCCTCAATACACGGGCTAGCGGACACTTTGCTGCTCACCATTGCCTAAGATAAGCCCTACTAACAGCGCTGGACCCTCGATTGACCAGGATCACGACAAAGGAGGGGGTGTGTGATTTGCCTCATGAACCCAGACCCCCCTTCGCATCCTTCGTTTACCCTTTTCTGCTTCGCTCGTCATCCGCTGTCGACGTTTCTACGAGTATACGATCTCTTTAGGCCAGTTTCACGCTTCGCGAGACCCCTCATTCTTCATTCCTCGTTCAAGGCATCCGGGTTGACCGACAAAGCAACTGTCCTACGCCCAGCATCCTAGCCGCCACACTTCCCAGTCCTCGAAATCATTGTCCAAAAGCGAGCCACAGACACTGTCATCTCTCCCTCCACCACCGAGAAGTAGACACCCACACTCTCAAACTAACCCGCCGAGTCATCGGAGGCTGACCAGAGAGATTCCCAACTGTCTTTTGGCGTGACACACCTCACACCATCACCCTATCTCGGCGACTAACTAACTTAGTATGCCTATACGCTTCCCGCTTGGCTAGCCCCAGGTAAGCCTTTGCGATCATGGCGTCCAACGCCCACGCCCAGGCCCTCCATGGGCCTGAGCTTCTTCTATTGTCCCTTTCTGCGAATCGGACGCCCCTACGGCCCCCGGCCTAACACTACGCCCCGTTTCCTGTCGAATGTTATAACTAACTTGTCGTAGCCACTCAAGCCCGTACGCCGCCCTTTCGCTTTTCACAAAACCTTGAGTTACGGCTCTTGCTTCACACCTTTCCGGGTTGTCCTGTTTCCTTCTCATCATCTACAAAAGAAACCCCTAGGTTTGCGCCACTTCTTTGAGGCCTTAGATACTTACGCATTGGAGTTTCTACTACTCACGATCCACATATGGGCTTGACGTGAGGGCCTTGACCACCACATATCAGTTGAAGGTGAAGGCATTGCCTGGGGTATTTCACAGACAGCAGCACGCCCCGGCCTGAGGACGGAGGAGTGTCTTCACGATGAAAGACTCCGCCGTCTGGCAGGCTCTGCCGTCAGACGAGCACCAGTCGGTATGGCACGAGACGGAACGGAGTTTTTGGGACCGCTTCAAACGAGACACTGAGACAGAACGCTCAGCTGCCAACGCACGCTTTCACAATGAAAGCGTCGACATTCGGGTGGAGCTTAGAAACCTGTCAGACCTACGGATGCAACTCAGTGATAGGAGGGCACGCATGGCGCGGGAGATGGCACAGGTCGAGGAGGACCTTGCGCGGGCTGCATCCTCTTGCCATGACAAAGCTACGAAGCTCGCCGCTATGGAACAAGAGTATCGGGAATCCTTGCACGCAAGGATGGAGACTCGTGAGGAGGTTTGCAAATCCATGACCAACTTCTTCCGCGAAAAGCGTGGCGAAGTGCCACTTACAGAACTCGGGCCACGCCTTCCCAGGATCGAGCCTCGGGAAACTGACGAGGACCGCGCGAATGCAGCAGACGCCAACGGAGTGCCAACACCAGCTAGGTCGACATCAACGGAAAACGTTCTCGTTAACGTGGTGGACGCCGATGGCCGTTACGTTGGCCCCGTCGAGAGAATTGAGCCATGGAACCAATGGGTGGAAGCTATCCAGGATCTGCCCATCCAGCGCCCAGTCATCATTCGCCGAGGGCGCCGCTTCAACAAAGACCACCTAGGCAGCATCTACGAACGTGCCGAGGCAAAGGGAGTCAAATGGCTATCGTGCATGATCCAGGCGATTGGAGAGGTGCAAAAACGTCGCTGCCACTCGTGCGAGAAGAATCAGGGTGCTTTCGAGAACTGCGTCATTGTCGGAGGCGAGATGTTCCCTAAATGTGGCAACTGCGAATGGAACCGTCAAGGCTGCCACGGCGCCTCGGCGGAGTGGATCGACCTACAGGCTGCACAGGAGCACGCCAGGCGGAAGAAGTTGCACGAGCCGCCGACACCCACGGAGAAGGACACACCTGAGACCAAGAAGGCTGTGGAACCCTCACGGGAACCTACTCTAGAACAGCGTGCTAGGGAGGCCCGGGAAGAGGCTCAACGACTAGCTGCTGAGGAGGGCATGCGGCAAATGCGGTTGAAGGAAGCTGCGTTGCAAGCCCCCTCCTATGGAGCATCTAGGATGGAACCTAGGCGTCATGTTGGTCTTACGCCTCCTCCTCAGGGGCTTGAGGACGAGAGGATTGCCAGAATGGCCATGGCCCGCATCACTGGCATCAATGACCAACCCCTGCCGCGGCCAATCAATCAGCGGTCACCGATTCTTCCTCCACCTCATCGAAGAGAAGGCTCGGGATTTGTTGATCCGATTCGTCACATGAATAACGAGGACGTCCCTATGAGGGAGATTCCTCAACCCAATGGCCCGATCTATCACACCCACGAGAGCCAGAGAAGGCCGCTGCCCAAGGAACCTCGCGCCTATATGGGATTCACGCCCGCCAACATCCGCAGTAGGCCTCCTTCTTATGAGGTGACCTCAGGACCAGGGTCCGCCGAAATCTCACCCCGTCATCCACCTCACAGCCCAGAAGAGCCATTGACGGAGATCACCTCGAAAAACCTGGTCCTACGCCACAATGGCACCGTCTATACGCATCCGGAATGCATGGAGGGAGTTCCGGTCGCTAAAATTGACAAAGACCACCCGTACTGGGAGTCGCATTGGAAAGACGTGCGCAAAGATATTACGCGTCAGTGGGAGAGATGGAAAGAGAAGCATCAGGCTACGATCGAGGCCGAGGCGAGGGGTGAGAAGGGGGGTTCCTCGAAATACCAGATTGGACGTCAAGTCAATCGTGGTGCCAAGATTCTCGAGTTCCTGGACTCGGGTGGTATTAGCCCCTACCAACTCCTTGCAAAGAGATTTCTGCACACCTCCAAGGGTGGAATCACCTCCTACGACACTTTGTTCCGTCTATCGGAGTCCCTCGCGGAACTGGAGAAATTCAATCTTGACGTTTCCCCAGTTTCCTGGCTGCGGCATCGCCTGCACGAGATTTACGAGGCGGAGGGCCCGAACTTCAATATGCCACGGACGATTCATGACTTCTACCACGATAAAAAGCTTGCAAGTCTCCGCGCCAAGGCTGGCTTCAGGAACATAGGACGACCTTCAGGCAAGAGCGCGGCTTCAGCAACAAACAGCGCTTCCACTACCCCGCAAGGCATGCTGGGAAAGCGCAAGAGCATGCACTGGTCTACCGATCAGCCTATGGAAACTACCTTCATCAATCAATCGCCCGGTATGGCACTCAACACTCGCTTCAAGAACATCACGGTGCCCGAGGTTGGCTTCCAAAACAACAAGCGGCCGAAGAGCGCGCACTCTAGTGAGGCACCAGCCGAGACTCCGGCCGAAACCCCGAGTCGTAATGCGGACGCGATTTCGGATACCGGGTCTTCCACGGGTGTTCTCTTAACAGAGGATGACTTCCGGATTAACCAAGCGAAGACAGTGCAGTATGCCAGCTCTACCAAGCTCGCACATTATGTGCGCAGCACCAAGAAGGCGGCCAGCGTCATTCTTGACCTTCGCGTCCTGGACGGCGAGGGCTCTTCAGAGAAGTGGTGCAGGCCAGCAGCCGAAGGTGTAGAGATCGGCGAAGTCGATTTGTCCAAAGTTGCCCGTCTGAAGTACAACCGCCAAGCACTCAAGGCATCCATGCTCGGTGATCCCAACTCGTCTCCCATGCAGACCGACCTTCTTCTCGAGTTCAAGCGGGAGAGCACGCTGTTGCGCTTTGTGGACATGTGCAAGAGGTACAGCTCCAAAGAGCAGCTTTCCTTGGAAGTTCCAACGTAGGTTCTCACAGCACCCACGCCGACGCATTTGATGTGACGCTGACCGTTACTACAGTGAGGAAATGGACCGCGAATGGAACGAGTGCAAGCCTAAGGTGAACCTCGGCGATAGTGTGAAGCTGACGCCCATCGAGCAGTGAGGGCAAGGAGCTCCTTTACAACCCTGAATTTCTTTTGAGTGGCTGCAAGGAAGCAGCGTAACCGCCCGGCAGAGACGATGATACCCCTGGGCTTTGCCCTCCCTTTCCTATTACCTTTAAGATGAAGGAGGTTGTGGATCTTATTTTCGCTTTCGCCTTTCTTATTTTCTTTATGGCATGTAGGATGCCAGGCTCATTCCGCCGGATATCGTTGAGAATGGGAAATCTTCTGATGAGCCCCCTGTTTGGGAGAGGCAGGCGCATGGGAAGGATCACAAGGTTTAGAGACGGTCAATGGGTTCAGACCCTGGCAGAAAGCTGTAATGACCAACTGCCGACAATGAAGTCGAAAGCGAAAGTTCCTTATTGTCATCCGAAGTACTTCGAATGTGTTTCTCATGTGATTGCATCATGTCTCGTCATAAAAAGGCGCCTCAAAACTACCAGTGACGTTGCTGTCCTGCAAATGATCCATCAGTTGTTTCCCATGCGCTGACGCCCAATGCAAGTGTTGTGTATCGCAGCCTAGAAACTCATCCATTCCCGCTCACGCCCGCTTCCTAAGCGTCCTGCCGGCCGTGACAGGCTGGCCAGCGGCGGATTTGACCTTCACTGGGACATCCTCGCCTGCCATCCTACTCATGATCCGGGCTTTCACGCCCTGAGCTTCAGGGTCCCCATATACGAGCTGAGTACTCGGATGCTCTTGACTAGCCTGCCCGCCTTGTCCCTCCACTCTGACCGCACCGCCATCGTCATCGTTGTCGTCTGCGCCGAAGACCCCAGCATCAGATGCCGGCGCTGCCGGTGGGTTCGCAATGGAGCTGGTCGCGGATGCGTTACTGGTGGCACGGCCCAGAAGTTGACGGCGGCGGGGTTTGAGGTCTTCCATGGAGTGAGCAGAGTTGAAGGAAGCAGCTGCACCGGTGTCGACGAGGGTATTGAGGCGAGATGTGAGCAAGGCGTGATGTTGCTGCTCAGCTGCATTATGAGTGCTGTCTTGCTCGGTTTCTTCATCCTGCGCTACGGGTGCCTTCTCGGTGGGAGGCGCGGATGGTGCACGGGCAGCGACTGAGTTCTCATTATGCAGCGGCGTTGGATCAGATTTTGTTCGCAAACCACTATTGGTGTTGCGCTTAGATGGGGAGGGCGACTTGTTAAGCGACGCTGAAGAGCGTTCAGTGAGCGTGGAGTCGGAGTCACGGGTTGGAACAAGGGTGGTGCGTGCAGTCTGGAAGTCTGCAGATGTCGTCGAGTCGTGCTTTGCTGGCCGATAAGGGGCTTTGGAGTTTTTAGCCTCCTCGCCCTTGCTCTGAGCTGGAATATCGCTCGCATCAAATCCGTCGCGATCAGCCCTCTTCACCGAGCGAAACGTTGTCTCGTGTTTTGGCATATCGGCCGGAGCTGTAGGCGGCAGGGAAGGAACTGAGGCCGATTCCTCATTTGTTTGACCGGCTTCGTCATGTGCATCTTGTCGAGGGAGATCGTTACCGCCAAGAGACCGCCGCTTCTTAAGCTCATTAAATGTAAAGTCCTTGATGGGTACAGCGCAGCCTGTTGAGATGCACTCCCAAAGCCACTCTGCCGAAACGACGGGTATCCCCCACGCGAGAGCGCATTTGAGTTTCTCTTTGCGCGTCGCTGCGAGGGTTCGACAGACTAGGACACTGGCCGAGGGGCGAAACTCCTCGGCGAAGGTTGCGCCAAGCTGTGTGACGCTGCGTGCCACCTGGCTAAGCTCGATCCCCGTGAAAGCGGCCGTGCAGATAGTCATTGTTTTGAGTCCGGCTATTGGGAATGCAGGGAAGGGACGCCCGATGACGTGTTCGCGGGGATCGAAGAATTGCTTGTTATGAAGGCACTTCTCGATGTAGAACTCTGTAATGATGTGAATATGGTCGCTAGGGAGCTGAGGATGTGTATCGGGCTGTGAAGACTGAGGGACGATGAGCAGGCGGTAGGAGAATCTAGAGTCCTGGGTGTTTCTTGTGAGTGCTTCAAGGGATTGTACGGTCGTGCCACCCATGGACGTGATTGTCTGATCAAGAATTTGAGCCCGTTGCTCCTTAAAGCCGTGGATGCAGAAGAGAGCAGTGCCAAAAGTCCCCTGCACTGGAAGTAGTGTTGTACGTTGTGCCTCCATACTCGGATCAGGTACTGCGGTCGCAGCTTCCTTGACGTGCTGCATAGTCTCCGTCCGGTCCTCGGTGATCGAGTTTTCTTTCGAGTCCGATCTCTTGAGAATATCGCCCCAGAGGCCATTTCTTTGCGAGTTCAGCTTCATGCTGGCTGTTTTCCTGAGTTTCCTCGGACCTTTGCCTTCCTCTGGCCCAGACGTACCCGACCGTGACCGTTTCCCAGTAAATGATTTGCGAGGATCCTTGTTGGTCCAAGCACCAAGTCCTTGCTCCTCAAATGGCAACGTTGGGTCAAACTTGTTCTCCTCAAGTATCAGTCCTCGTTCGATGCTCTGCTCGAGCCACTGCAAAGAGACAGTATGAACACCCCATTGCTTGGCTGCCGCGAATTTCTTGCCCTCAGGCTGGTGCACAATAAGGTGTGTACATTGTTTCGTCAGGTCTGGCGTATATGTCGCTCCGTTTGCTATGATCTTCTCCGAGATCCCATCTCGTGCGTCGCCAAAGCCCGTCAGACTGATCAAGAGGCCCTGTCTGTCGCTGCCGTCACCAGAAATGGCAGTAGGCATAGACCCGCATCGGTCGAAAGGCCTCAATTGGTGCTTGGTCTCGAGAGCGTCAAAGTTGAAGTCGTCATCGCCATTCCTCCAGAGGTCAGAAATGGCGACTATCCAGCGGGCGTCCATCGCCTTGATATCGGGGCGTTCGCGAGCGACATGGCGGTATTTCGGGGTATCGTAGTCTCCAACGATGAGGTGCGTAACATCTGGAGTGAGGTCATACTTATGTGTTCCTCCGAGCTCAGTGACACGCTGAGCGATGATAGTCTGGAGGTGGGGTTAGTTAGTGAAAGAAGATGGCTGTTGATGGCAAGCGTTGGGGACGTACACGACCCTCGGTTGGGATGCTGGTGCAGCAGACGACTATGTCCTTGAACGGCGCCGAGTGATCGATAATCCGTTGTGTGCGTCCAGGCGACTCGGGCGCTGCCATGTTCGCACAGCCAGGCTGTCGTGTACTGATATTGGCCTTGCGATAGTGTTGTCGAACGGGGGCATCGACACAGCTGGTCGAGTCATCAAAGTCGCGTAACGCAAAAACTTGCATACATATCTTTACAAGAGGTGACAGGAACTAGTGGTGTTTTTTTCGGATAGAATCGTCGCAGGCTCGGATATCTTGTGCTGTCGTGAGCTGCTCAGTGATCGTGGTGCAAATAAAGTGGTTTTGGATGGAGCGCGTCGTGCCTCTCGCAAAGCGCGTCTTCCTCCCTCAGCGAAAGACAGTGGAGAGGCCCTTAATGCCAGTGAGGTCACGAACTGCAATTTGGCCAATGATAAGCCTCAGATGAGGGGTCTCGAGGGGGGCTACAGCGGTCGAGGGCCACTAGACCTGCCTGCACCTCGACAGTAACCTCGCTGCAGCCTAGAGCCTCTCAGGTACCTTGAGGTAGTGAATACGGGGATAGATGACCCCTCCTTCCGCTTCTCGATCTGCCCCTCTCCCGCAGTCTGCTTCTCCAGAACAGCTTCACGCCTGATTTTCGTTGACTCCAGATCTGTCGCCTCCTCAGATCCGATAGATCGAGTGTTCTCCGGCAAGTCATACTTCCGCCAACTCTACAGCTTCTCCTGCGCCCTCCACCAGCTCTACCCGACGACAGCTGCCGCCATCGCGTTGAGCGCACGCGATAACGCTCGTTATCCACAAGCTGCGCATCGTGACAATACACGAAGAAACTACATCAGATCTCGTGCATGGTTCCCTGGAAAGCTTGGGCGATCACAGGACTGGCCATTTCCGCAAAGCCGCTCAGCTTCACCACAACTCCGACCTCTACCACCGATCTCGTACGATACCCAGAGCGTAACGCTCTGCGAACATCATAATGCCACCTATGTCGTCATCCCGGCAGAGGGCCTTGATCTCTGAGTTCATGGACTTGACAGGTGCCACCGAAAGGCATGCATCACGGGTATGTTGATCAATCCTCATCCCTGCAATCATAAGAAGATCTAGGCGTTCCAGATCAAGCAACAAAGCTGGTAGCTGGCAAGTAATTCCTACCAGGTATAGACGATTCTCAATGCTGATTGAATCGTGTGACCGGTCTGGATTGAGCTTGTCTGCATCCTCCTAGGCCTGGTTCTGGCCGAGGTGATCCCTTTTCAGTGTGCAGAAGTTACTGACCACACAACATGTGTAGTATCTCAAGGCGGCAGATTACAACATGAACCAAGCTGTGGACGGGTAAGTGATGAATGATTTCAGCTTAGCAGCCCATGTCTGTTTTCCCTATGTCAACGTGCGTTATGTGCCATGCATCGACCCCTCCGCGATACTACTGTGGTGTTCGGCCCCATACACACAACGGCCCGGCTTCCGTTCTCAGTCTTCGTCACTCCACACTAAGGCCGACTTGGATTATATACATGGATGCATCTTCGACAAAGCTTCGACGCTTATGCAATCAAACCACGTATTATCGGGTGAGCAATTGGTGGGGAGGGCCACTAGGCCAGCGTTGAGTTGTGCTCGGAAGCATGGAGGCACAGGACCAAAGTACGGCCGAGAGCCCACCGACGGACTTGATGTTTCAAGCTGCCCTTTCCAGAGGTGCACCCGGGTCCCCAATCGTCTCAATTCCGCCCTATTACGGCATGTTTTCAAACCCGGGATTTATTTGCTGCTGGCCGTTTCATTCGCTGCGCCCTCCTTGTTGTGAACTCGGCACTGGAATGGTTACGCCGGCTGGTGCGCACGCGACGTCGCAAAATCCCCGCAGATCGCCCTTCCAGCTTGCCAGCCAAGCTTGACCTTGGTCGGAATCGCTGATGTGCGTTCGGTCTGGGCACTTTTCTCCCGCATGGATAATTGCTTGCCCAGTCGACGATCTGAGTGCCTAGCGACCGCGTGGGATATAACGAGACTGAACCAAAATGACTTGGAGAGCCGTCAAACAGCAGATATCCTCCAATGTCCTCGCGCTACTATCTTCCTCTAGGAAGAAGAGTCACAGCCCAAGAGCACATGAGAGCATTCCCACATCACCACCTCCACGGTACTATACTGGCGTCTATCCTCAAGGCTGCCAGCTGAGAAGTCTCCATTTCTGGGCCTTCGAGTGATAGTTCTCAACCTTGGCGCTTGTACTTCTACTAACGATGCTCTCTACAGATACTACGCGGCGGGTCATGCGCCCAAGGGTCCTTCACAAGTCGAGGTGCAACTCCACAGCCTATTTGATTCCCTTCGGGGTCGGTTCCCCTTGTTCGCAGTGCCCGCCAAATCTGTAGCATGGCTGACCTTGTTCAGATGACGATGCCGATGAAAAGGACAAGCTCGAGCTGGACTCAACGATGCAGTACATCACAAACACTCTCAAGGTCAAGTTGGACGATGCAGGGCTCTTCGTAGTTCAGTGGCTGGTCACAGCACCGAGCATCGGCGAAATCACTCGTCAAGGATATGTCGATGGTTGGAAGAAAGCCGGGTGAGTCAGACCTTTATTCTTTACTAGTTGTGAGCTTCCTTTCTAATGATACCCAGAACTGGCGCCTCGCATGAAGAGCACGCGTCGTACGTCCGCTCACAGATCAAGAAGCTTTCGACAGATCATGATCTATTCCGTAACGTCTACAAACACGCCTTCGTCGGTGGCCGGGAACGCGACCAGAAAGCATTGAGCTTGGAAAACGCTCTCATCTACTGGGACATGCTGTTCAATAAGCCCGGTATGCCCTGGAAAACCGCCAACCACGACTGGTTAGGGCTGTGGAAAGCTTTCCTGGGCGAGAAGTACACGAGATCAGTCAACCGCGATATGTGGAACATGACGCTCACCTTCGCTTTCAAGACGCTGGAAGACGAGACGCTGTCTTTTTGGAGTGCTGACGGCGCGTGGCCTAGCGTCATCGATGATTTTGTGGAGTGGTGCAAGGAGAAGGGGGTAGGCAAGGCAGATTCCATGGAAGTTGACGATAACTAGACGGGCGTCACTTCTGGATCTTCCCCCAAAGTTTCCCAGCGAAAGGTCACACGGACAGTGCCACGCGCAAAACGGACCAAAGCCAAGAAGTCTGCCACCGGAGCATCCAGTGGTGATCCAATAGTCCTGGACTAAGCCCAGATGTTCATCGCTATCAGGCGCCAAAAGGCAAGCGAAGAAAAGATTCTGGTCCTCGGACGGCTTCTGGAAGAGTACAACAACTGGGGCAGGCTATCCGGCAAGACTGACATTATTCGTTGATCGCGAAGTCCCAACGACTACGTACTGGCCCTAGCCAAGTACACCGTTATCGCATCATAGCATTCACAGGCGCGTAGCATATGGGAGGCTTTTTCGAAACATGACCAATGAGTCCGATCTTCGGCTCTCCGACCTATCGACGTGTGGACAAGCTATCGCTGAGGCTAGATATAGAATCATTCATCAATAAAGCCCTGGGTTCATGCTTAAGACAGATTACATCCCTTACTCAAAATCTCAAACCTAATGTGGAAGACATAACAACGATTTGACGCGCAAGCAATCTCGTAGACGATTCGCTGAACAATGAATGCTGAAATATGTTTGGGATTGAAAGACGATTGATATTTGTACAATTGAACGCCGTATAATGTTTCCGAGTCCTCGCTCTATATTACAGTTCGACCACCTCCGACGTATACAGCATGCACCTGCCAGACCTGGGCATGGTTGCTATTATGCCGGCCGGTTGGGGCCATGCGAATTCTTTTTGGTATTTCCTTGACTTTGCCCGATTCCATTGTCGAATTCCTTTTACAGATCACCAGTCTGCGCATTCTCCCTCAGCGTCTTCCACGTAGGCGCGCCAAATTTTGCCGTCGTCGCAAGCTTTCCATCTCCGAGCTTGACATGTGCAGCTCTGATCATTCTGGGCTCGAGTCTGAGGGTCGTGCGGACTGTGTCGTGGATTTTTGCGGAGGCGTCGTAGCGCATGACAAAGTAGTGGCCGTGTGTCTGCTTGATCTGGTGGACGGAGATGGGGCTCGGGAGGGAGAAGACACCCCAATTGGCGAGGCCGCGGACGACGCCGCCGTTGCGAAGGACGAGGGTGCCGACAGTTTGGGCGATCTCCTTGACCTCGGAGAGTGAGCCGGGGCGGACCTGGTAAATGAATACGTCAGTCTTGGAGGGACTCAGAGGATCAAACAGATGAACGACTGGAAAGGGAAAGGAGACGTACTATTGCGACAAGTTCGTACAGCATTTTGACGGCGACATTGACGGACAAAAGGTGGTCGATTGGCGCGTCAGTCAAAAGTTGGCGATGCTAGAGGTCGGAGGTTTGGCTGGAAATTTGGAGGGTCGGGATGAACCGAGAATCTACCGACCAAGCACTATGGCAATGAGAGGTTATAAGTCACGTCGCTTGGAGACTACCAATTATTGAGATGAAAATCTATTCTGTTGATGTGCTTGACTACTGGAAGTCTTCTCATTTCCTTCAACTTTTGGTGGATGCACAACACAAGTGAGGCGGGAGGGCATTCAAGGTGCATGCTGTCCAGGCCAGTTGACCTTGCTAGGCAATGCGGAGAGGCGTCTTCAAAAGACGTAAGTCATGAATTATATCATATTTTTGTATGTAATACATAGGCTTTTTGATACATGAGTTTGTACATCTATTCAAAGCAAGAGGCAGCTGGTCAGATCCTCTCTTTGGACAACGCCTGCCATATACTCCAAGGCAGCCTCCAGCCGCCCGTCCGTACCGCAAAAGGATCGAAGTTCGCTTTCTCGAGGTTCTGCAGGAACTGGGACGCAGGGACCGCTTCCAAAAGAACTCCGAAGGCTCTCTTAATATCTTCTGTGGCATGGCCGCCCTCTTCGTAAATGTGTTCGCCCTCGCCCTGGTGCTCAAACTCGTGACCAGGATCCTGGCCAGCCTTGAGCCTCTTGAGCATCTCCCTGGCGGTGATCAAATGATCATTCGCGCGCGTAGCGACCGTGAAAACGGCATCCTGTAGGCCTTGAGCATTTGGCCCTTCACGAAAGACTTCCTCTTCTTTCACACCAGCTTCTGCCATGATGTCCAGTGGAAGAAGTAGCGATGGCTCTCGAGTTGATGGCGCCTCTGCTCCTGATGGTGTCTTAACGGGCTGTGCGGGCGCAGCGAGAACTGGGATGCCACGAAGAATAGCAACAATGCCACATGCTTTTCCAATGTGACTCGCCAGGTGGTCAACATGCATAGAGCGCATGGGCATCAGTGCCAACAGCGCATACATTAGCGTTGAGTATGTGTTCTCAGCGTACTCTTCCAGGCTTGCCAAACTTGTGTAAGGTCGGTTCTCCATATGCTTTTCCCGTGTCTTCACAAATCGAGACAGCCAGAAGCGGATAGACTTCACGTTCGGCTTGGAGCCTGTCCGTGCCTCGAGGTCGCTCAGGCTCTTGTGGAGGAGGATGCAGATGGGCTCGCGGGGGGGACGGCCGGCGAAAGTGTTGTCGAGAGATTCTTGCCAGAACTTCATGCGCAGAGCGCCAATGGTCGGATTGGAGACAAGCTCGGGGAGGCGGACGAGTTCGAGGTTGAGGGTACGGAGGGCAGCGTAGGCGTCGCGAACGGGAGGAGGAACGAAGCGCCGGATTAGATGGGCGTCATAGTCGCTAGACCTAGTCACAATAGTTAGATGGGAACCAAAGATTCGCAAATACTGTTGGGGTACAAACTGTAGCTGTGCAAGGCAGTATCTGCGAGCGCCCTCGACGTCTGAGTCAGTTACATAGCTTCGTCGACTGCTGGGAGCCCGGAAAGCCTGCCGAGCGCATCTCGCGGCGGCCCGAGGGCAATTCATATGTGCAAGCCACCTGTTTCCTCAGCTTCGCAAAGCAAGGTTCGTGGCGTGGACTGATCGTGAAGGGTGGTCGAGCGTGATGTAGATTTGATGGTGTTACGCCGTGGCTGGCCAAACGAAATTTCGCGATGACGATGCGATAGGTCAGCTACCTACCCCAGCCGTCTCGCGAGCGACGCAACGCAAGCTTAGACACGTCTATAGATATGACCCAATGCAACCAGAATATTGAGATGAAACATGACTATGGCTTTGATTGTATTATTAGAATGTAGTTTACGCTGCTCGAGGCGTGAACTTCGAGATGATTCCTGACAAAGACACCCGTCCTCCTATTGTCTCAACATGTTCGACTCAGAGAACTCAAATTGCCGACACACGACAGCCATGATTAACGTGAAAAGGTTTTGTCAAGAACAACATAATTTTAAGCGAGGCCTTTTCTTGCATAGAGCAAGTCAAGGCCCTCAAGAAATCGCCACGTCCATTGCTTGACGCGGTCACATGACCTCTATACGCGGTCCGTCGCGCTACCCAAAGAATCGCGTCTCCCGCCTCGAACGAAAGTCGAGTCATCTGCACGGTGCCGCTCGAAAGGTCCACATCACCGATGTTGCGCTCAAAGTATGGATTTTGAGCGCTCACAGGAACCGCCTAACAAGAAGCGGAGGTTCTTTCGAGATTCCGACGAGCCAGAACCCGAGACCGACCTGCCGATTCATCCCCACGGTGGCAAAGCCGCGGCTGACGAGCACCGGCGATTTTTCAAAGAGGAGGAGGATGAGGAGCCTCAAAGGGATATAGCTGTCTTGGAGGAAGTCAGTAATAATGTCCAGAATGGCACAGCCGCGGCTGAACCAGCAGCACCTGAGCTCAAGCACGAATCGTCAGCTGTGACGTTTGACAAGGCGACCTTCGAGAGCTTCATCGGCGACACTATCAAACCCGATGTCCTTGATATAATACGTGACAACTGCGGCGATAACCTCGAACGTGCTGTCAACATGTATTTTGATGGCACGTACAAGACCTTGAATAAGAAGAAGAAGCTGGGATCCCGCACGCCTGGACCATCACCCGCGCCGAGTTCGAGTCGAAGCACGCCAGTTGGTCATCAAGGTAGCCCATTTGACTCGCCTGCAAGACAGTCAATACCGGAGTCAAGATACATCGGAGCTTTTGGCGTGGAAGGTTGGGCGACACGAAGCGGTCCGAACATCCTCAAACACGGCGACGTTGTCAAGATCGAACGACAGAAAATCCAGCCATTGCAGCCGCCCAAGGTGAAGGGGAAGCTCGGTTTGATGCCTCAATCTGCCAAGAAGAGCTTCCCAGCCTCGAACCGAGTCGATGTCATTGTGCGATTCACGAACGCCGATGGTATGGAGATCGGTCGCTTGGCTAAAGAAAACGCCAGCTGGGTTTCGACGTTGATCGATCAGCAAATATGCGAGTTCCGAGGGACATGCGTCTACGCACCCGAGCGTCTGCGGACGAACGACACGGTCTTCTTGCAGCTCAGATGCTCGTTGCTCAAAACTGCGTTTCACAAGCGGGGCTTCCAGCTGGCGGACGATCGTTCGACGGCTTTCTATGAGCAGAGCGAAACGTCGGACGAGAAGACCCTGCGGCTACGGCAAGTCGCGCTGGTGAGGCTTATGCAGGAGATCAACTTGCACCCTACCACATCCAACGCTGCAGGCGCCGATAACCGCACAGGGCTATTACAGGCTGCTGAAAGAGACGAGCAGAAACAGAAAGAGGCTAAGAAGGCTAATACAGACGTGAAGGAGCCTGACTCTGCAACGCCGTCGGATGGCGAAGATGGTGAGGGCGAGGAGCTTGAACAGGACCAGCTTGATGCGCTTTACAAGAAGGCACAGTCTTTCGACTTCAACACACCCGAGGCTGAGCCAGCCGACTCATTCTCTCTTCAGTTGCGTCCATACCAGAAGCAGGCATTGCATTGGATGATGAAGAAGGAGAAAGACGAGAGGAGCAATCGTGAGCCCTCAATGCATCCTCTTTGGGAGCAGTACGAATGGCCGACCAAAGATGTTGACGATAAGGATCTGCTCCAAATTGAGGAGCAACGACACTTCTACGTCAATCCTTACTCTGGAGATCTTTCACTAGATTTCCCGACACAGGAACAGCACTGCCTAGGTGGCATTCTCGCAGACGAAATGGGTCTAGGCAAGACAATCCAAATGCTCAGCCTGGTCCATTCACATCGTTCAGAGGCGGCACTTTCAGCCCGAGCATCCAACGGTGGAATCTCGAGTGTCAATCAGCTACCGCGACTTGGTATGAATGCTAACAGTGTTCTTGACGCCCCCTGTACGACTCTGGTAATTGCGCCTATGTCTCTACTCTCACAATGGCGAAGCGAAGCAGAGAAAGCTTCGAAGGCTGGCACCATGAAGATCGAGCTTTACTATGGCAACGAAAAGAGCGCAAATCTCCAAGCGCTTTGCTGTAGTGCGAATGCAGCCTCTGCACCCGATGTGGTGATTACAAGCTATGGCATTGTTCTCTCCGAGTTCAGCAGCATAGCTGCCAAGAACGGGGACAAGTCATTTCATAACGGGATTTTCTCGCTCAATTTCTTCCGAATCATTATCGATGAGGGTCACCACATCAAGAATCGTGCCTCCAAGACGGCCCGCGCATGTTACGAGATCGCAGCTGTGCACCGCTGGGTCCTGACTGGAACGCCTATCGTCAACAAACTGGAGGATTTGTTCAGTTTAGTGCGTTTCCTTGGCGTAGAGCCATGGAACAACTTCTCCTTCTGGAAGACTTTCGTCACCGTGCCTTTCGAGGCAGGGGAGTTCGTTCGAGCACTCGATGTGGTACAGACTGTTCTCGAACCTTTGGTCATGCGCCGGACGAAGGACATGCAAACCCCTGACGGCCAGCCTCTGGTCCCATTGCCACCCAAGACTATCGACATCGTCAATATTGAACTCTCAAAGACAGAGCGAGACGTTTATGATTACATCTACTCGAAAGTTCGTAAGACTTTCCAACAGCAAGTGGAAGCTGGGACAGTCATGAAGTCATACACCACTCTATTCGCGCAAATTTTGCGATTGCGCCAGACTTGTTGTCATCCTGTTCTTGTCCGCAACCGCGAGGTAGTCGCCGATGAGGTCGAGGCTGGTGCGGCTGCAGATGCCGCAGCAGGTTTGGCCGATGATATGGATCTCGACAGTCTGCTTGAGCACTTCACCGCGGAGACAGATGAGGCAGCCAAGGACAACAAGGTCTACGGAGCCAAGTTCCTCGAAGGAATTCGGGACGAGGCCGAGAAGGAATGTCCATTGTGTTTCGACGAGCCAATGAATGATCAGCTTGTGACCGGATGTTGGCACTCTGCTTGCAAGAAGTGTCTGCTTGACTTCATGCAGCATGAGTCTAACAGGGGGGTTGTTCCACGATGTTTCAACTGCCGTGAGCCACTGAACCAGAGGGATCTGTTCGAAGTGGTTCGCCACGACGACGATCCAGAGGTACAACTCGCGCAAAAGCCACGCATCAGTTTGCAACGGTTAGGCGTCAACTCATCCTCGGCAAAGATTGTGGCACTTCTCTCCCATCTTCGGGCTTTGCGCCGTGAGCACCCAAAGATGAAGTCTGTTGTTTTCTCGCAATTCACTTCGTTTTTGTCACTCATTGAGCCGGCGCTCGCTAAAGCCAACATCAAGTTCTTGCGACTTGATGGAGCCATGGCGCAGAAAGCACGCGCGGCTGTGTTGCAAAAGTTCACGGATGCGACTGGATTCACAATCTTGCTCATCAGCTTGAGGGCCGGCGGTGTCGGTCTAAACTTGACGAGTGCTGGGCGGGTGTTCATGATGGACCCTTGGTGGAGCTTTGCGGTTGAGGCACAGGCAATTGACCGGGTACACAGGATGGGCCAGGAAGCTGAAGTGGTTGTCAAGAGATTTGTGGTGAAGGAGAGTGTGGAGGAGAGGATGCTGAGGATACAAGAGCGGAAGAAGTTTCTGTGAGTTTGAATGTCCTCTGGGGTCACATGAGCTTTTGCTAATCCGATCGCAGCGCAACATCTCTGGGCATGATGAGCGACGAGGAGAAGAAACTTCAACGTATCGAGGACATCAAGGAGCTCCTGAGTTAGTAGTCACGGACACCTTGCTGTTGCTAGCGATCCCGATACATGGCCAGATGGCACGTCGGAATCTGAGATGAGCTTGGAGTTCGAAACACATGTAATTAGGACGCCCGACATGTCCAGGTCGATGAATACCACATGCCAAGATACTTGCTCTTTGGCATCGAGCAAGCACATTATCTGTCCATCAGGCGACACCGCGATGCGGCGATTGTGCTACACATATTGCCCGGTTTGTCATGATGGCGGAACAAGCGCGAGGTCCAAGCCTCGGGACGGTTGACGGTTACTACTTATACAATCCGGCTCGCCCCGTCAGGCGTCCGCGCTTGTTCTGCATGAAAACACGTCACAGCGGCCTCTTATTATTCACTAGCGATGCTGATTACTTGCTAGTGCTCCCACGTCTAGCCGCCATCGATCAGCCTCCCGAGCCTGACTCAGTTTGCTGAAGGAGACTGACGGTCATGTACCGTGCTCTTGTCGACCCCCATCGCTCATAGCATGGGTTGGCCCTGATTCACTACGAAGTGTGATGCTGATGCAGGCGAATCTCCTGTTCTGGAAGTTGCTGGTAGTTCCAGCTTGATGGACAGCGGAAGCAGCCGACGCGGCTGTGCAAGCGAGGATTGTTCATGAACTATCGCGGGCCGCAAGTGATGGGGCGAACCAAATCTCTCTGCAAACGAGTTTGATGCTAGGTCTCTGGACGACGTGACTTGTGTGTTCTTCTTTGCCTCAGTGTCAGAAGCTCACGAGATGCTTGCCAAAGCCGTCTTTGGAAGTCTTCGGACGAACTCCTGGAGGTGATCTTTTGCTTATAAAAGCAAGAGCTTGACTATCATGGAGTCACGTTGTCTCCAACTCGCTTTCGTACAGCGCTCGGACAAAGGATGCCTGTCCTCGCAGATCTCTGGGACCCAAGTGCAAGTACAGCACTTGTCCAGCGGCGCGGGATGTCCACGGGGGGCAGTATTGGGCTGGCAGTCGGCCTTTCATCGCTTCTCCTAGTCATAGCCATAGCTGCATGTAGCATGGCGCATTCACCATCCACTCGTCGGCGACGACGTAGCCGAAGTACTCATGAGAAGGGCAGCCGGCATCGGTCACATACGCAACAGCACCAGGCGCATCATAGCCAAGAGCACACGCAAAACCATGTTCAGAACGTGACTATTCAACAACCGCAGCCCCCCTATCAGCACTGGAAGCAGAGTGGTCGCCCGGCAGCTGGACACGAGGGATGGGCACGTTCACCCACGTCCTGGACGTGGCATGGACCAAATGTCAACTTCAACCTTCCAGATACCCCAAACGACCACAGGCGCTTGGTCCCAGATTACGATCATGAGAGAGGGCGTCGAGGGCATGGGCCTGTGCGGTCTAATGAGGCGAGGCCGGAAAGCAGAAGAGAGAGATCATCGAGAAGGAGCTTCGACGGACACGGACACTGGGATAAATCAGAAGATCTCGATCCGCGGCATTGGCGGACACACGACTATCGGTACTCGCATCCTGGGTCTCAATGGCCAGCCAGGCCCGAAGACCCGTGTCAGTACAGGCCTCATCCCCATGAGCCACCATGGGTTCTGCCTGATCCACCGCTATACTATGTTCCGTATGGTTCACACGAAGATCCTCGCCATTGGGGGAGCTCTGATAACGGACTGTCCTGAAGCCAAAGACTCGCTGCTCAGCTCCGAAAATGTTGCGAAGTCACTCGTTCTCAAACACTCTAGACAGGCTACAAGGCCACAGCCACTGTTTACGAGATTCAAGTTTTACAAAAGGCAGAACATGATTGTCAGACTTTCTACAAGACTTTGATCTCCTAGGCATACTTCTAGCTAAGCATGCTCGGCCGTTCTGAGAAGCCTAAAGTCTACCTGCAGTTTGTTTTCATGTCGCTCTGTATCTCCCAGGTGACAAGAACAAGGTTCATCATCATCTCCGATCGAGTGCACCATTGCCTTGTTTTACTTAAATAGGCCCTTCCTAACACAAGAAACTACTGCTCCTCATGCACACCGGTCTTGCTCATCCCGAAATGCATCTCGTTCTGTAACCTGGACACCATAAACCATCCATCAACCAGCACCTTCTCACGCCAAGCCCGGAAAGATGCAGAGACTGAACGTGAGTCTCGCGGCGCCGATAGCCGACAAACTAATGCGGCTGGTCCGATTCACTTGTTCTGGGATCGTCATGGTCACCTGCTGCAACTTCATCAAGCAATACGAGAAGACCGCCGGATCATACGACCGCATTCGGTACACCTTGGTCGTGGCGTTTATAGACATGCTCTGTTCTAGTACTCGAATCTCTATAATGACCAAGGAGAACGACAAGAGGTGGTTCCTCGACCTGTATCCCATTATCTGGTGGTCTGTATCGTTTGGTCTCACGGTAGCTGTGAGTAGCCCCAGTTACTCTGCTTTCTGAATGCAGTTCGACTGACGAATGTTGCAGCAATATCCAGTGGATCAGTGCGGCTCTCTGGATGACTGGTGGGATGTGAGTCTTCAAGGCAGCGAGTGCGGTACGCTCAGAGCCGTCAGGGCTTTTGCTTTGCTCTTGCTATTGCTGTGCTGCTTCTCTGCATTCTTCGGCGCCCTCCGGCACACAGCGGTGGTTCTTGAAGATCGGCTTTGGAGAGGTTCAGACGACAGGTCTCGAGTTGGCGAGCATCCTTCTCGTCCCATGGAGCTGAGCTTTTGGAGCTGGGCCTGAGCGAGGCAAAGACGCTGCGCTGGGAAGCAAGGATGAACATTTCTGCCATTTGACCTGGGAGGCGCTCAAGAAGATGAAATATTCGAGTGGCCAAGCATATATGAGATAATCGGCCAAGGAGCAACGAGGAGCTGTGAGCTGGTGAACACGGACATACCAGGGACGTAAGGAGAGAGGCGAAACTCAGAACATGCTTTTATCACAGCGGATTACCGATAAACAAGATCCACGAGAAGTACGTATTGTCATGAAGACGAGCAAAACAGGATTCGATCAAAACATGAGCCATGGACGCCGCGACCCTGAGAAACCCGCCTTCGATGTGCTGTTTGTCCCAGTTCCTGCAGAGTAAGAGAAACTACAGTAAGAAAGTTTACAAGTGAAGATTAAAATCCAAAACAACGTCATGAGCTCCTTCAACAACCAGTTCTGCGTATCCTCTTAACGTATTTAACCATCGCCCGGGGGTGGGGGAGGTGCACCTGCATCTGAACTCTTGGAGCTCTTGGAGCTCTTGCTGCTGCTGCTCGGCCTTGGTCTGTGACCGTGTCCGTGATGTCTCCTCTTCCTCCGTGCCATGCGATCGATGGAGAAGCGGTAGACCCAGAGGAAGGCGATGATGCCGAGGAGAGCGACGCCGAGGACAACGCCGACGATGATGCCAGTACGGATATCGGCATTCTTGCTTGCGTTGTCCGAGAATTGCCTCTTGAGACTGAGAAGGGGTCCCTCGACATCTCTCACGACTGACGAGGGGAGATGTCGTAGTAAGAGAGAGGGGGCCTCCTTATCGGCGCCATGTTGATGGGATCGTGCTGCTGAATCGGCAGCTTGATGGAGTTGGACCGGGATATACATCCACCACCCTTCCTACGTATGTATTTCTTCTTCTTCTTCTTGATCGAGTCTCCTCCTGCTGTCAGATCGGGTGGTCAGGAATGGGGACGACTTCGACCAGTCATGTGGGCTTGAGACGACTGAGACGACCTGTGGACTGAACCGGTGGAGAGAGATCGAAGCTGGTCTCGGTATTGTCTAGAACATACAGCAGATTCCCCAATGCGATATGCAGATGTAGATGCAAGTTCGTCCGAGGTGTTTGTGCAGAGTGAAGAACCGCCAGACGTGGAGCAGCGGTTTGGGCAATATTTATCAGCCCACACGCCCTCCTCCCTTGCCACTGGGGCTCTGGACTGCACCCTGATGAGACCGGGTACCACATGAGAGAGAGAGACAGAAAGAATGAGTGCAGAGAGGATGCATATGCGGGTCACGAACGAGTGGATTCGCGTTGTGCGAGGACTGTCCGCCTTGCATGGGGGCCGGGACCATCCTGTGAAAGGTGCTGCAGAAGGCGCAGGAGAAAAGAGCTTGGAAGCCCTGTGGTATTGATTGGGTGCGGATGCATGGAACTGGAGTCCCAATAAGCCGGTGATGAGGCTGCAGAGAGGGACATATCAGGCACAGATGTATTGGAGAGGGTGGGGGGATGGAAGATGGAAGAGAGATGAGGGTGCGTGTAAGTCGCTCACTGTCACAGCCAGACTTTGATGCGATGGACCTTTGAGGCACTTCTTGTTGAACTTTGGTTGAAGGGCAGAAGCAATAAACGGAACAAAGACCCAACAATCAGTTTCGTCTGTCGCTCTGATGTTGGTCAC
The DNA here is from genome assembly GCA_023628655.1 of Sarocladiaceae sp. R1802. Classification (NCBI taxonomy): domain Eukaryota; kingdom Fungi; phylum Ascomycota; class Sordariomycetes; order Hypocreales; family Sarocladiaceae; species Sarocladiaceae sp. R1802. The sequence goes on from JAMAKF010000007.1 coordinate 1,020,667, forward strand.
ACTCTTCACCGCCTCTCGCCTTGTGCAGCGGTTGACCGCATCCAGGCGACAGACGCCGTTGCACAGCGCTGTCATGACTTTGTGAGACGATCAAGACAAAAGTAACGAGACTCAAAGACCAGGAAAATGACTCCATGATTGTCTAACATCATTGAGATGTCGAAGAGAGAATATGACATTGGCAGAGATGGTAAGCATTGGGCTCCAACGTCGCGCCAAACGAGCCGAGCCGAATTGAGGTGCACCTGCATAGTCACAGAGGGCAGAGACGACCGACCTGCAGGCTAAACGAAGGAAGATGCATGACAACTCATCACTGAGAACGGCTTGGGAGCCCCTCCCACCCTTACGCGCGGGGAGTCGGAACGTTGCGGGGACTTGCTGCAGGAAGCATGCGGTCGAGATTGTCGACTTGTAAAATGACCAAGTGCCCAGTGATAGGATGGGGTTATGTAGAGTTTAGTTGACTGGGTGGGTTGGTGGGAGGTATTGGGTTTCGACAAGCTGATGCGTGTTGGGCTGCTATGGCGTGAGCGATCAGGGAATGTGACGTTTATAGACTGGCGAGGATGGAGGTTTGTTATAGATCATATGAGGCGGACGATGGCTGATGAAAGACTGGATGAGGTGGAATTGCAACAAGCTGATTGGGATACTGCCCATTGATCACCAAACAGTGAGATAATCGGGGCATCATCAACATCGTTCTCTTGATTATGAGCCCATCACAAGGAGCAGGCTGGCGCATTACTCGGCTTGAGCGGCACACACCCATCATATAGTTCTTGAGTGGCGTACCAAATACAATAACTCCTTCGGCATTCTACAATTGCCTCAGGCATGGCTCGTATCCGGGACTTGTGCGATCTTGACGACGATGGCCGAGTATACGATTACCGGTCTTCCCATCACTCGCAATTTTGCATTGCTTTGGACACGACTTCGGTTGGGACATGAACACTTGACAGAGAAGTAGCAGCAGTGTCGCCATACATTGCATCCTGCGATTGATAAGTCGGACGTATGTGGGATGTGAGGGATAGGCATGGCATTGAGTTCTGTCTAGCAGTTGCTCCCCAGGGCAACGCAAATGGAACGATATTGAATGATGCGAAGTGTGATTGGTGAAGAGAACTATATACACAAATCTAGAAAAGCAACATGTCTCTCAATGATGACTCTATCGCTTCCTCTCCCTCCCTTCTATCTTGACTGCTCAATGCCTTCTGGTATCATCTACGCAATCTGCTGCACAAACTGCGGCCCGAATCCATCCTCACCAAAGACGCTCGCCTCGACCTTCGCAGCAAAGTCCTTCTTCATCGATCCGTCCTCATTGAGTCCAATCGACACGAGGCCAAGCGCACCGCCCTGGTTGCCCACGAGCAGCTCCTTGCCAGACGAAGAAACGCTGAACATGCGGGGGAGCTTGCCGCCCGTGGAGACGGAGTCGACAAACTTGAGCTCCTTCTTGTCGCTGCTGCACGAAGTGATGCTGAAGTGCGAGATGTCGTCCGTCTCGCCGCCCGTCAGACGGTTCGAGATGTAGACGTGGTCACCGACGAGGGCGAGCTCGCCGGCAGCTGCGTCGCCGCTGGGAGTGGCATCCGGGCCGAAAGAGGAGATTTCCTGGATCTTTGTGAACTCGATAGAGGAGTCGGTGTAGGACAGCGAGTAGACGACGATGATGTTTGTGATCTCGCACAGCACGAAGTAGTGCGTCGATTTCTCGGCGTCGCTGGGGTAGAACGCGCCATGACGAGGTCCAGAACCGGGAGGAGTAGCTGCACGGCCAGCAACAGTGAATGCGTCGTCGGCCGAGTCGATGAGCAGGATCTCATCGGTGCCGAGGTCGTTGACGGCGAAGAACCGGCCAGAGGGGTCGAGAAGGGACTGATGAGGGTGAGGAGCAGTTTGGCGCTCCTTGTTGGGACCAAGCTCGCCGTCGGACTCGAGGGTCTTGAGGAGAGTAAGGCCACCAGAGGAGATATCCCAGATGTCGATGGTGCCCTGGCCGTACGCGGCGCCGACCATGCGCGTGCGGTCCTTGCTGAACTCGAGATGCACGACGCCCGAGCTGCCGAGCGCCTCCGTCTTCTTCTCAAGCTTGTCGCCAGCGACGTCGAGCTCGAAGAGGCGCGTGGTGTTGCTCCATTCATCGACAGCGTAGAGCAGGTTCGGCTCAGTGAAGGCGAGCCATGAGGGGCTGTGGCCCGAGTCGTCACCCGTCAGGGTGATGTCGAAGGAGGAGCCATCGTAGTTTGCGAGGTAGATGTGGCCGTTGTTGGAGAGGAGAACGCGGCCCGGCGAGGAGTCCTGGCGAGACATGATGGGGGAAGGGAGGGCGGATGCGGTTGTGGCAGCGAGAGCTGCTGCGGAGAGAAGAGACGACTTCATGTTAGCGAAGTTGTGGTGATCAGTTGCTCAAGGTGCAGGCTGGCTGGGGTTCAGGTAGAGTAGCTGAAGGGAGCGCAAGATATAAATGGGGTATCAACAAAGAAAGATGTCGTCAGGCCAGCAGACTTGGAGGTCAATGTGGAGAGAATGGCAGAGAGAGAGGAATGGGGCAGTGAGTGAAAGAAGAGGCGTGGTTGAGCAAGTGGGTGAGACATGAGATGAACTAAATATACTCCAACAATGCCCCCTTCCCCCTCTCAGTTAACAACGGCGACTTAATGGGTGATGATCAGCAATGCCCGGTGGGATCCGTGCATCACGAACAATCCATGTTGACCAGCCTCAAAGGTGGAGTTGGTAACTTGTCTCTTGCGAATAAGCAAGCAGCAGCAGCATCACCTGCAACCCTATCACTGTGCTGACATCCGGGGGGCAAGGGAATGGGGGGTTTGACTTCAGAACATGCTTATTCGTGTTCAAGTCTTCAAGATGCGAGGAGGAATAAAGAGACGCGATGGATGGAGTTGAAACATGGGAACAAGGACAAACGCATAAACATGTCCAATGAGGAGGATGAAACACCCGAAAGGGGAAGCTTACCAGGAACAAGGAGACGCCAAGTTGACGCCGTGCGAGGGCAACGATTGGCGCAGGAGAGGCGCAGTTGCGGAGGATCAGCACAGACGAGGCGCTAGAGTTGATTGGGAGGGCCCTGGGGGGGGGGGTTGCAGGACAGGCTGTTGGCAGGGGGTGGAATGTCTGGTATGGCTGCCCGGCTGGGGTTGAAGCAGATGCAGAAGGTGACACTGATGAAGAGAGAGTAATTGGGCTTGAGTTGACGCGCTTCTCTTGCGTTGCATCTTGTGGCCGAGTTGAGGATGGACTCTGAAGAGAGTTGCAATGAGGAGGAGGGGATTCCACGTTGAAGTTGCGGACAGAGTCCGAGTCAGTGGGTTTAGCGGTCTTTAGCACATGTTACGTTGTACTCTACCTGACCTACTGCTAAGTACCTTACCTGTATCAAGTATGATTACAGTCAGTACATACAGAACGGTGCGATATGGTAACAGCACGATGGAGTCTGCAGCTGTAGTGCACAACTCAATGCAAGACTTGTTCTGCCTAGTATAGGTCGACCGACTGTAACAGGCAGATTCAACTCAGATGAAGGGTCATGGTGCGCAAGTCTGTGAAACCACTCCGTATTTCGCTTCTTCCCGTCCATGAAGATCATCAAGATTAACGATCCGTCTTCCTCAAGACTTCAGCGCAACTAAGTCAAGAAGGACCTACCCTGTCCCCGAAGGACTGAGTTAACAAACAGGATACGACCGACATGAGCAACAAAGAAGACATTAAGTGACATATTATTAGGATATCATGGCAGCTATACTCAATTTTACAATAAAAGAAAATGGGCAATTAAGATGTTACCAAGTCAACGATACAGCTTTGTTCCTGTACTCCTGCTTCACCTCCTTGACCTTCATCAGTTCCTCAAAACACCACCTTCCCACATCCTCCCTGGAGATCGAGTACCCGATTTCCAGCTTCTCAACGCCTTTCTCAATATCCTCGACCCCAACCCTGATTTCCCTCTCGCTCCTCTCCCCGTCCACCAAGTGGCTCGGCCTCACAACCACCCAGTCTCTCTCGCTGCTCGCAACCAGCAAGTCTTCCATCACCTGCTTATCCGCGGCCGGTACGCTCACAAACAATTTGTAGATCGGAATCATGGGAATCGCAATGTCGCGCCCGTGTCGGGAGTGGCTGATGGTGCTGATGGCGACGATGCGCGGGCTCCCTACCGCGCCTTGAGAGCGCAGGTTTGTGAGGGACTCGAGGAGGCACTTCATGCCCTTTTTGCAGACATCCGGGTCTGAGACGGAGAAGCCCATTTTGACGGGTACGGCGCCGATGGAGGTGAAGATGACATCGACGAGACGAGGAGGGTGAGTTCCGGGGACGGTGAGGCAGGATGTCACGGCGGCTTCGTCGTGGGCGTCGCCTTGGTGGATGATCAAGTTGGATGGGCGCGATGAGGGAGGGAAGTGCGAGTCGAGTTTGGATGGCGTGCGAAGGAGGGCGATGCAAGTGTGGCCTTGGGCGAGTGACTTCTTGAGGGTTGCGAGACCGACACCGGTAGATGCGCCGAAGAAGGTGATGGTTCTTGAAGAAGACATGGTGATTGTCCTGGTAAGAGATTATTCGCAAAAAGGTAAGGTATGATGATCAAGATGTCGAATAAGAGTCTCAAGTGAGGTATTGTGCGGTTGTATGGAGATCGTACTGTGCAGCGCTGGTAAGAGAAACTTAGGATGCATGGGAATACCGTCGCCTCTTTATACTTGATTCTTAAGAGTCCTCTATATTACACAAGTTGACATATTCTTCACTTCGCGACTGCCGGAGAACTCATCATGACGATGCATCGTAAGCCACCTCGAACACCATCCTCCCGATCCCGTCGCCATGCAGGGTCCCCCGTCGTGCCACCCGCCCGAATGTGGATTATGTGGCTTGCTAATACGAAACCTCAAGATCCCGGCTTCTTGCGATGATTTGTATGGTGGCGTCGGGACTAGTCGAGTAGACTCTTAACAAGCGCCACTCTCGGCCAGTCTTCTGTCCGTACCGCTGGATCCAAAATCAGGACGGACCCCGGCCATTCATGTCTATGAGAGAGAGATAGATCCATTTTCCGCATCGTGGCTTGCTTCCCTGGCGGAGTTGGTTATCTTGACTCGGGTCATCGCATGAATTTGCGCGTCAGGCGGAGATGCGCCTTGCTGTCATGGCGCCGGTTTGACTCATAGTCGTTCTTCAGTGCGGCGTCAGTAATGAAATGTCATGTCGCCTTGTATCCATATGTGCTCTGTCTGCGCCATCTTCACCAGAGCAAGCCACCGGCCGGGGTTGGCAAGCTGTCGCAGGTTCAGTCATTCATGTCGCCAGAATGGGATTCCCGACCGAGAAGTTGTCACCTATCTCTAAACAAACAGGACCACAGGCTTCGTAAGCTGGATTACTTGCTTGATTTGGTATCATTGTTCCTGAGCTCATCTCTAAAGTTTCCGACCCTCACCATTTGTCCTTCCGCGCCTCCACGTACTCCTCCCAGCTGACCGCCTTGCCATCCAGCAACTCATTTGTCTTCTTCAGGTCCTCGCCTCCATAGTACCCAACGTCTGCCGTCAGCAGCATCGTCTCGAGTAGCTCTTCTGCCACAGGCGGCGGGAGGAACGACTTGAATGTCTCGCTCGAAACCTGCACAAACTCGAGCTTCTTGCCGGTGATCTGAGTGAAGCTCTGGACGATCTCATTCGGCGTGTAGTACCTCCCGGCGGCGTAGATGGGTGTGCCAACGATGGAGGGGAAGTTCTTGAGAGCAATGTTGACGTATTTGCCTGTAATTGCTATTAGTAGGGACGATCGCCACGAGATGCCAATAATTGACAAAACTCACCAGTATCGGACTTGGGGTCGAACAGAGGCAGCTTCGCCTCATCAGCTCCAGCCGGGAACGCCCATCGATACGACTCGCCCGCCGGCTTGATCATGTTCTCAACGCCGCTCATAAACATGCCCGGCAGCTGAACGTCGCGGGGACACCAACTTGGTTGATGTACTCCTCAATCTCGGCCTTGCCATCAAAGTGCCTGACGTGCTTCAGACGGCCGTCGGTGGCCTTTGCCACGTGAATCAGTGAGGAGAAGATGAGGTGCTGTACGCCCGCCGCTTTGCATGCGTCTGCGACGTTCTTGCCTTGCTGGATCTCGAGCTTATCGTCGAGGCTCTCCCAGAAGTTGGTGACGAGGAAGACGGTGTGGGATCCCTTGATCGCAGAGACCAGCGAGTCCGCCGAGGAGAGATCGGCCTACAAGAGACTGTTAGCAGGTATTCTTCGGCGCAAGGTGTAGCTTCAGTCGGCAGCACCAGCCATTGAAAGACTAGGCCCAAGGCACAACACTTACAGAAACAACCTCAACACCTTTGTCAGATAAGCTCTTGGCCGATGGCTTGTTCACGTCGCGAGTCACTGCGCGAATGGCGAACTCCTGGGAAAGCTTGGGGTCCTTGAGGACGGCATCGATGACGGAGCCGCCCTGGTTGCCAGTGGCACCAAATACTGTGAGGACTTTGGACATGGTGATTGGATTGGGACGAATGTTGATGGACAATGATGCTGATGGGTTGTCGATACGGTGTCTGTTATAGTATTGGCGATGCGAGTGCTTGAGATGAGGGTAGAGAGATGTCGATCTTAACAGTATCCAACAAGGTCAAGAACCTCATATTTATAGTTGCGTCACTATGTTCATGACGATCCTCTCAACTATCAGTACCACAGTCGCGCGCTTGTCTCAAGACGTCAAGCATCCTCCCCGTAACGGGCATCTAAGACGACCAACCCCGCTCGAGACCCTGATCTTTTCGACGTGGCGCCATCTAAGTCTACGCCGGCCTCGCAAAGCGTCACGATTTAACCAGAAGCTACCAAAAGGCTCCTTTGAACAGCTGAATAAGCGCTACCGAAGTTCGCGGTCGACGCAATGCCAGAAAAAGAATGCTAAGGCTGTTACTACTAGTAGAAAGCTGCTTGATTAGCAAATCAAAGATTGGGCTCGGAAAATCGCGACTATTATTGGACGCGAAAGGCGCTTGCTCGGTGAGTTCGCTCGAAGCTCCGGTCGCTATGTCGCATAGTGACGCGAATACTAGTCAAAGTGCCGAAGGACACGGGCTGAGCAATTTCGACTTAGCAATTCCTACTCCATAATTGTCAGCATTACGTTTTAGAGATTCGCATAGTATGTTGATTCGGCCAGCTGCCCAATGAACACAGGGGCACATGTTCTCTATCACAAACTTATTTGATGACCGATCCTCAAAGTTGCTTTGCGATGCTGAGCAATCTGCCATCTCAGGATTGCCCAAGAACACGATCTGGACTCGTCTCTCGCTGCCTTACTTTAGTGTAGACTGCTGGTGGTGGAGTAGGCCCATAGAGGTCCTCGATGTCATTGTTATTCCAAGCTCCTTGCTGCGAAGTGGTACAGCCTCATCCCATCACCGGCCATCGTCAGGGACTGGTGTCAAGTCTCCTTGCCGTGATTCCCCCAACATTCCATCTCCCTTCCCCTGATATAAGTTGATCCCGTCAAAGTCCGGTTTGCGGACAAAACCCGTGGCCCTAACGCCGACAAAGCCCGTGTCTCGGCGGTTACTGCTTTAGTGTCGGGGCAATGTTTTAAGGACATCTGATTGGCTCCAGTGTCAACGGCGATGAGAGTGATGAAACCGACCAATCAAAAGTCCTGAAAACATGTCCGCAATCCCTCATGTGTTCTTGTTAGCATCGGATTCGCATTTGCTGGATTCGGGAAGCAATGGCATCAACGCCTCAAGATTCCTTGGAAAGAAAGCCTTGACTAGGAGTATAAAACCCTGTCTGCCTCCGTCGTTGTGATATCTGCTCCGTATGAAAACTCGCATCAATAAAGCAATCTTGCACTCTCCTTCTGATCCTCGAACCAGTACATCCCTTGCTATCATCTCTTTCATCTGCCAGAAACAATGTCTGCCGGCCTGGAGCAACGAGCCAACTGGGAAGCTGGTCTCGGTAACTTCCAGAAACAGATATTCCAAAAGGTGCCGCCCATCCCCGCGGGGGTTTCCTTCAAAGGCCAAACGGCCATCATCACCGGTTCAAGTACCGGCATCGGTCTCGAAAGCGCACGTCAGTTCCTCGATAAACGACTAAGCACCCTCATCCTGGGCGTTCGATCGACCAAAAAGGGCGACGAGGCAGCCGCGCAGCTTCGTGCCCAGTACCCGGATGCCGACATACAGGTCTGGATTGTCAACATGGAGTCTTTCCAGTCAGTCCGCGACTTTGCGCACAAGTGCGAGTCCTTGGATCGCATCGACATTGTCATTCTCAACGCAGCCTGCGGCAAGGGCGCGTTCGAGAGGGTCTCCGAAGACAAACACCGCGAGACCACGTTGCAGGTCAACTACCTCGCTACAGTCCTCTTGACGCTTCTTCTCGCTCCCATCTTGGCGAAGAAGAGGGCGGATCTTGATAGTCCTGCGCGCTTGACCTTGGTCGGCTCCGATGCGGCACACCAAGCACGCCTGGAACGATCCCCGACAGGAGTTCTCGACAGCGTCGATCGCGAAGAGACATTTGACGGCATGCAAGCCTATGGCCAGACGAAACTTCTACTTCTAATGTTTGTAGTGAAGCTGGCAGAGGTCATTGATCCCAAGGCTGTTGTCCTCAACGTCGTCAATCCTGGTGCAGTGAAAGGCACGCAACTCCTTCGCGAAGGCAAAGGGCTATCTCCACTTCGCGTTGTCTTGTTCTTCATATATGCCATCGCAGGCCGAACTGTGTCAGATGGCGCTCGGCAATACATGATCGCCACCTCAGTCATGGGCAAGGAAACCCATGGCTCTTTCGTCGATTTCGCAGTCCGACCGTAAGTTAAACCGTCCCACGTACCCACTTGTGTAGTCGACCTTTACTGATTTCTTGCAATAGTTGGTCGCCTGTCATGTACACCGAGCGCGGTCGTGCGTTGATGGACGATGTGTGGTCTGAAACCCTCACCGAACTGGGTGTTGACGATGTCAGACAAACGCTAGGTGCGGCGGCGTTGTAGACATTCGATTGATGATGCCGCTGCATGAGAGTTTGCAGGCAGGTAGATAGCGCGATACCCTTTCCTTGAAATAAGAAGTTATTTGGCCTGGTCACATCAACGTTTCGCAAGGAGAACGCTAGACTTTGGGTGACGCATGACAATAGTGGCAGTGAGTTCCTGACGATGACGAATGGGGCCCCTACACAGCGCTCTTTCGAGACGGGCTGCGCAGGCACTGTGCTTTTTAGCCAAGGCCCAGTGTTGTTAGGTCGCCGACATATCTTTGCACTCTCTGAATGTAATCTTGACGGACCTCCTCGGCCTCGTCGACGTAGCCTCCCTGAAGGAGAAGCTTCTCCAAGTGTTGGAGCTCGCGCACAACCTGCGGTGCTATTGAGCTTTGGCCATACTCCAGGACTGCAACGATATCGCGTAAATAGTTGATCTGAGTGTCGATGTCGCAGCTGTTGTCTGCTTCGGTATCCATGATAACTCGCATGACGTATGCAAGGGTTCTTGCGTTGAGTCGTTGGACAGCAGGATTGCGCATTGCCGCTGCCGTTTCTGTAACTGAACCCTCCCATAAACGACTCTTCACTCGCGCCGCCAATGCACGGAATCGTCGGATGGTGCCAACGGGCTCAGTGGCGCTGAGATACTTGATCTTTTCCAGACTCTGTACCATCAGACTGTCGTAGCGGGCTGGCATCTGGCTAAGATCCACACTCTCAATTGAGTCCGTTGCTCCATGCCCAGACAAGAACCCGTCTAGGCCCTGTGAAAGCTGATCCAGCTCCACAGCTATGGCTGGACCTGCTGGAACCTTATCCTCGATGGAAGCATAAAGCTTGTCAGCTGCCCGAAGCCCAGCCTCGGGCAGCTTCACCAGCTCCGAGTCCCACACTATGCGGTAGTACAGGAGTAGGAGCCGACTATCAGGGGGTGTAAAGAGCATATCAGCATTGACAGCCCAGCCGTGCTGCAGAATGCCGAGCTTCCACTCCGAATCCTGATTCAATCCGTAATGCCAGACGAGTGATTCCAAACTTCGCAAAGTTCTGAGCATTGGATCCTGTTTTGGGCGTGTTTGGCCTGCGAGATTGCTGAGATATGCGAAGAGCATCAAAGGCAACTGCGTCTGCTTGTTCTTCAGCATATGCCACATAATCTCCAGAAAGTTCCAGATAAATAGAGGTCCTTCGACATCCAGAATAGCTTCGGCCTGGACGAAAGCTTTGCGGGCAAGAAGTCCTGCAAGCCTGCCCTCACCTTGTTGCAGTAGAGATGCGGTGAGCTGGAATGCGCAACTAAGGTTTTCAGCATTGTACGTAAGGCTTGCCGGCTTGGGCAACACCACGTCCTTTTGGATGTTGCTAGACCCGATCTCCTCGAGGAAGGACAGTGTCCACGCACGAATCGATACAAGAAACTCCAGTTCTGCGGCATCTCCAGGGCTCAGTGATGGACGTGAGGCGAGAGAATTCGAGGTTTTCACCAGGGCGACTTCGAGCCTCCGAGATTGGCCACGCGAGTTCTTGTGGAAACCCCATTGAACAAAGCGCTTCCGCAGCGTCTGAGGACTGGAGACCAAGCCGGTGTAAGCATCTTCTCTCAGCCCTAGAAAGTTGAGACTTCTTACTTTACCCTGAAGCCGTGCTCTCGCGCCAGCTTATCTATGACATAGCGTAGTTTTTGACGCTCAACCACGTACATACGGTGGATGTGAGGATAGACTGCATTCCACTCCTCCTCGGTGTGTCGGATAGGGCCACTCGACTCTGTCAGCTCGCGACCGGCGCAGCCTGGCTTGGGCCGAATGGACACTGCTGCGAGCGCCATGCGGATTGGCGCTACATTTGATGCGTGCCTTGATGATTGTGCAACTTCCTCGAGCATGCATCAGTGCTTCCACGAACGTAATCACACCTTAGCATCAGGCGTCCACTCCTACCCTGGAGTGAGACGCTCTGACCCAGCCCGAAAGACTACTCCCCTCGTCACGTGATGACAAACACCAGGATTGAGAAACAACTCTAGGTCTTCAATGATTACGAAACTGTAAACGCCGTTTCAAACATGCAACAATGAAACTATTGCCTGCTCAAATGAATGTCACGAATACAGTATGTTGTGGTAAGGCTTCTTGTTCGTAATTTAATCGTACATAAAACTATCGTTACATCCCGAATATTATTTGAGCCCAGCTCTGGGATCTTAGCCTAGCATACCTCTAGGACATGAGGCCCTTCTTGCCGTCGCCATCGGCGTCCTTGAAGGGGTTCAGCTTGTCCTTCAGTGAGACTTTGCCAGACGAGGTGGAGCCAGAGGTGGAAGACTGGCGCAGCTGGTTGCCAGCAGCTCCAGTACCAACCGCTCCAGCACCGACTGCACCAGCGCCAGCAGCGCTGCTGCGGGGGACGGAGGAGTCATTGTTGAAGGCGCGGTTCTGATAATTTGTTCAGCTGAATTCCGCTGGGACTAGGGGTATATCATTGACTTACAGCAGCCTGGGAGGCAACCTTGTAGTCCTCGGAAGACTTGTCATCAAGACGAGACTCCCGAGTTCCAGTGGCAGCGGTAGTATCAGCAGCGGCGGTCTTGGACGAGCCAATCTTGCTGCCTTGCTCACCCTCGACGAAGGTCTTCGCACAGCCGTCGAACTCGCCAATGGCGCCCGCGGGCCTAGTCTTAAGACCATGCTCGGTCTCAAACTCCTGCAGGGTCTTGGCCGGCAGGGTAGTGGTACCGTGGTTGACGCTGCGGGCATGGTGAACCTCGTGGATAGGCACAGTGGTGTGGACAACCTCAGGAGCGATAGTCTCCTTCTGAATCACAGGCTGGACGTGCTGGTGGAGGTGGTGGTGAACATGCTCGCCCTGAACGGTGGGAGCGATGGACTGAGAGTGCTCGGTATCGTGAACCACAGAGCTGTCGCGGTACTTGGCAGCATCAGCATCGAGGGCAGCCTTGGCCTCTTCGGGCTTGTCATGTTCGAAAGTCTTGTGCTGGACAGCAGCAGCATTGTGAATGTGCTTCTCAGCGCTGAGGAGTAAAACGTCAGCTTGGTTCACTTCTCCTTCATTTTAGGGGTAATACATACAGCTGCTCCTGGTGCTTGATGGGCTGAAGGATGGTCTGGTGGTGGTCCTGGTGAATCTCCTTGTCGATGGCGGTGGTCACCTCCTCATGGCGCTGAGGGCGGATGTGCTCCTCAGTAATGGCAGCACGCTGGTCTTGATCGACGGTGGTCTTGTGCTCGTTGTTATGGGACATGAAGCCCGCGATGGTCTGCTTAGCCTTGTCCATGATGATTGTAGTGTGTAGTGTGTAATTGATGTTGATAGGTGTGGTGTTAGAAGAGGCTGAATAATCTGAATGGGTATCTTGAATGCTTGAAGCTTGATGGTAGAAACAAAAAGTCTAAGTCCTGCCTGGAAGGAAACCTCATTCATATAGCCACTTCACATCCAGTCACAATACCAAATCAAGCATCACGAGCTTACACATCGACGTCATCCGATGAACGATGTCATCGACGGAGTGACTTCATACTACGACGGGATTTCGTCATATCGTCTGGGGCTTCAGCTACCTCTCGCAACGTTCTCAACACGAGGGCAGACCGTGGCTGGTATCAGGACGTCAACGAAGATGTTACTATGGACGCGCCGCTTCGAGAGGTCAAGCCACCAGTTGCTGTAAGTGAGACAAACGTCACAGTAGTCGCTGTGCTTGTCCTGAATAGGCCGTCGGCTTCACCATACCAAGCCGGGTTTCATCGCCGGAGACAACATTCCTGTCTCACATTCCAAGAGAACCTGTTCTGGTAAAGCACGACTGCTTGCGGCGGGTTTTCTCCCCTAAGCGCCCATAAAGTAAGCTTCGAGGTCCATTGTTTCCCAAAAGCTTGGGAAGCTGCATGCAGTCTACGCCGCATCCATGTCGCAGATCCGATCGCTAGTCTAGAACATAGATGCTGTGGCTTCTCGGTAGGGCAAGAGCCGCACTCTTGGACGTCATGATGATGGCCATGGCTCTGAATTGACATCAAATTACCCCAGGATGTGGCGAACACCAATCAAAGGTCAGCCACTGAAGCAATGGATGTCCAAGAGCACCAAGCGGCTCAAGCTCAGATACTTCTGCGCCGTGAAACAGCTGGCATTGGATGTCCTGATCGGCGCAGGTACCTATGTGGCATCGTCAATCCTGAGTCCTGAGAGTCGAGGCATCAGCGATTCACTTCTCAGCATGTAGCTTCATGTACAGACGTACTCACCACAAATGTCGTCACAAGCTTCTTCTAGAAGATGCATCTCCGAACCATGGTTCAATGTTCTTGAGGCTAGTCACGATGGTCGCTGCCTTTTGCGTTGTAGGACCATCTCTTGCTGCAGCATCTCGATGGTGAGGCTCCACGTCGGCCCTTAGAGTTGTGAAGAAGCCATTGCGGGTACTCGTCGCACCGATGAAGCCGGATCGGAGCTTTCGGCAAACCCCAATACAGGGCACAGCGCACATAGTGGTCTCTCAAGGTTTCGGTCAGCTCTATTGTCCCATAAGTCCCTGGCCTCCGTCGCATACTGGCTATTGCTGCTCGAATCCTGACTTCTAACGCACAGTGAGGAGTTGGTTCGCTGAGCCACGCCGAGTTCTTTCGACCGATCTCTAGCCTGAATTGACCTCGGGTAGTTCGTGGGCCGATCCATATGTTGGTCAAACGACATCACAGCTCGATGCTGAATGGACGCGAAGAAGCTGATGCCATTAGGCGGCGGGCCATGCGTTCATCAGCGCATGGCGCAGCGTGCAGTACCTTGTGATCTGGAACTCCTGGATAGACGTCTTCACTCAAGCAAGCGAGGCACGACGTCAGTCAAGGGAGATCTAGGCGGTTCCCAGCTTCGGGCCATGCACTCAGTGTTCATGGACTTCCTGGGCTTGACGCGGGCTTCGTTTGCCACGAGCTGAGCGGCCCGCGACTCTCGTTATCTGAACTTAGACATGTGAAGCCATCACGTCGGGTTTGTTCGACTTTGATCGACTAAAGAACGGCGGACAGGTGGAATCGTTACGATGCACGGTCCTCGGAGACGAATGGACAACGGGTGTGCATGCCATAGCAACGTTCGTCAGTGACCACGACTTTGAGGTCATCTCGAGAGCTTTCCAGCATCGTTGAAGAGTCTTTCTTAGCGTACATTGTTTGGCACTGTGACCATAGATCTCCTTCTTTGCTTCCAAGTGTTGCAATGCTGGGGTTGGTCACGATAGCTTCGGTCGCGTCGCCTCGCAGGCAGCTATGCCTCCTCCAAAGCCTCAGCTGTTAGTGGCTCCACTGTAGCTCGCCCAGCCGCTTATCTCCCCCACCTCCCGCTCCTTCCCCGCCAAACACTCCGATAGCTCTACAGTGTGCTACAGCAAGCGCGCCTGCCCCGCCTGCCCGCCGCTTTGCCTATCATTATCATCACCACGATCAACCTCTCCTCATGAAGTTACCCTAATCCCCTGGTGAATCTGTCTGCATCCTGATCCCTCTGTATTCGAACAGCTAGAGTCTCGCAGACTCTCTGAAATTGTCGCCTTCTCTCCACAATGTCCTCATTACCGCCCAACGTCCATGTTTCGCAACACCCCGCCCTTCGCTCGAAGCTCAGCCAGCTAAGGTCCAAGTCGGCCGACGCTCGCGCCGTCAAGTCTCTGATCAATGACATTGCCCTGATCCTTTCATGTGAAGCTCTGGCATCATCTCTGCAAGCTGTAGACGGCCCAAAGGTACCGCGCAATAACTCGCGACATGGCTTTGCCCCTCGATTAACACAGACGTACAGGATGTTAGCCCCATCGGCTATGAGTATACGACGACGACCGTTTCACCTTCGACGATGTGCATCGTACCCATCCTCAGATCAGGTCTAGGCATGGTTGAAGGTATGGCATCTGTGTGTCTATCTCTGTATGTTTTGAGAATGCTTACCATGTATAGCCGTCCAAACAATCCTACCCGACCCTGTCCCCGTCCACCATCTCGGCATGTACCGCGAACCGACCACACTCGATCCCGTCGAATACTACAACAACCTCCCCCACCATATCCCTTCCGCTGACTCCAGCTCCGCCTCTCCCGCCAGTAGCCTTGCTATCGTTGTCGACCCCGTCATTGCAACGGGCGGAACCTGTGCCGCCGCCATATCTACCCTTCGCGAGTGGGGTGCCCAACGTATCTTGGTCCTGGCCGTCATCGGCGCGGAGGAAGGTGTGAGGACGGTCGCTCAGGAGTGGCCTGAGAGCACTGAAATCTGGGTTTCTGGCATAGACGGAGAGCTCACGAAAGAGGGAATGCTGAAGCCGGGGTTGGGAGATGTCGGTGACAGACTGTTCTTGACCATCGGCAAATAGGTGTCAAGTGAGTCGTCGCGTCGTCGATTTTCGATCACGAAAGTTCGAGCTCTGGGCTATAGAGAATAGATGCGATGCTCGTTTCTGGATCATTGCCCTCAACGAACGACGTACTCCTCTTCATCTAACATTGTCCTTTCCGCCCAGCAATCCTCCACCCACTTCCCTGATACCAGTCTAGGGCCCTTTCTCCTCTCCGCCATCTCTCTCCTCAGCTTATCTGCAACCTCACCAGTCTCCATCGGATCATCTCCAACGATGACCGTATGCGTGATGTTGCTGTCGCTCTTGTCCTCCGTGCATATGCCACCTGCATATCTCACGAGACTAGCAAGCCGATCGGCGCTCTTGATATCGCTTGTACTTGCAGGACAGAGATACACAACGCAACGGCTGAACATCCAACCACGTAGATCTGACAGCCCCCTTCCTCGCGACTCGAGCTCCTCCAAGAAATGAGACTTGTCAAAGGCTTCTTCCGACTCGATCTTGGGCATATTCTCCAGTATCTCGCGAAGCTCGTCCACCGGCACATCGCGCGCATAACTGTCACCATACGGATCAGTATTCTCTGCCGCTGCCGCCGCCAAGGCTCTGGTGGCGTTGAAGATATGCGCCTCCTCGTAGGGAAGAGGTGTCGTTGCGTCAAAATTCTGCTCTATGCAGTCGCGGATCCAATTCGGTCGAATAAGGTCCACGTTGCCACCTTTGATGAGACTGGCAACCTTCACAACCTTTTTTTCGGCAATGAGTAGCATGTCCGACCCGGGCACAGCTCGCTGAGACACTGTTCCTCCGTTCTCCTTGATAATCCCCTCAAGCTGGGCCTTTGTTTTCTTGTAAGGCTTCGCCGATTCGGAAAGAACGCAAAACTCGAGCCCCTGGAAGACTTGTGTCTTTGGTCCTTCGAGCTCAGCCGGGGCGGTGTCCTGGCCGGCGATGACCAGCTCGCGCTTGACTCGCTTGGGGGCACGACGCTTTCGATCCTCCACTGTCATCGCCTTCTCTTTCGTCTCTTCTTCCACCCTCTTCTTCAGCTCAATGAACTCTTCTAGTGAGAGCGCTGAGTCCCACGTTCGATCCAGTCGCAGTCGACGGAACCGAGGGAACCTGAGAGTGAAGCCTTTCGCAAATTGATCAGACGGCCCAACGCTGGCAGCCTTGGCTGAGATGACTATTGAGTCCTTCGGTCGAATCCACATGTCCGGTCGCTCGTACTGTCGTGCCTCGCCTCCACCTAGTTCGATATACTCTGATGGCGGGTTCTTCTGATCCCACTCCATCCACTTGCCCTCTGTACGATGTCTGATCTCCGCATAATCCTCTGCGCGGAATCCACCTCCAACCTTGAAGAAGCTGAAGCACTTCTCCGGGTTCGCGCCGGCTCTGATATGGTTCTGCGTGACGCGCAAGCCGCAGAGAAAGCTGGACAGGCGACCGCCACGTCTGCCGGAACCGTAGTAGCCTCCAATGACCACGCAGTCGAGCGATTCGCCGAACTCTGACATGTACTCGGGCTTGACCTTGAGCCAATCATCGTTGCGGCTATTGAGACGGTACATTGACCGGGGATTCTTGAGTACAAGTCCCTCAGAGGCATTCGCCACAACTTCTCTCAGCAGCGGCTCAATCGCATCGGCTGAGGTAGCACTCGTGTACGAGTGAATTTCGAGCCGCCTGTGGACGGGGTTGATGGTCTTCTCCAAGGCATTATGGCGATCGCGAAGAGTATACTGCGTGAGTTGCTTATCGTTAAGGAAGAGAATGTCAAAGACTCGAAAGAGTGGTCGATGGCCTGTCGCATCCGACCCAGATTTGTTCTGCTGCTCTGACAGGGCCGCGGTCTTAAGAGTACCGAACGGGACAATCTTGTCCACTCCCATGTCCCAAGTGATCATCTCACCGTCCAGAATCAGGTTTCGGACGCCCTTCGAGAAAGCCTTCTTCAGATGGCGTGTCAAGCTAGAGTTTTCATCTTCAAGACCGTCACCGTAAAGGTAGGTGTAGTCCTTCGCTTTCCTCGACCAGAAGCGGAATCGCATGCCGCCCGGATGTGAAGGATCTGCTGCAACATGCATCTGCATACGTTCTCCATCAAGCTTCTCCTCGATCCAGTATTCAGGATCCTCCTCTGTAGGTCTCAGTAGATCGATCATCTTCTGGAATGACGCAGGCATCTGAAATTGCGCCAGTTGGGGCTGGAAGCACTGCATCACCGCGATACCGGCCTCGTCCGACTCGAGTCTGACCTCGGGCGAGTGGAGTTCCCAGCAGACGCGTCTCAGACTCGACGAGACATTGAAGAGAGCTTCGCCGTCGGGATGCCAGAGGTCCAGAAGCGTGCGCTCGGTTGCGCCAACCTTCATCTGCTTCAAGACAATGCGAATGAGCCACATCATCTCCTCTGCATTCATCTTGTTGTAGAAGACCTCAAATACTCTCAAGTTCTCAGCCTCGCCTGTCGAAGCAGCTAGCTTGTCGAGCTGTTCGTTGACTTCGGCGATGGACATTGTGCCAACTTCAGTCAGGATCGGGCGCTTGGAGATGATCTCAAAACAGCGGCCTGCAAAGTCGCCAGCCAATCGCGAAGCAGTGGTCTGGCCGGGCAGCTTCCAGTGAAGTAGATTGTAGCCATCTTCGGAGTTCTTGTCGATCTTCATGAGCTTCACAAGGAGCTTGCCAATTGTGTTTTCCTTAAGGCCGTAGACACCGCGATCGCGGTCCTTGTCAGGTAGGATGAGGCGCAGAGCAGGATAGAAGTCGTCGCCCACCTCCTTGCGCCAGATTCCTATAAAGCGCTCGATAATGTGCCGTCTTTGCTCTTGTGGTGAGAGCTTGGTGGCTCCATGGGGGCCTCTTTTGCGCTGTTGGCCGCCGCTGGGCTGCTTCTTATTCTCATTGAGTGGGTTGAAGAGGTTTCTGAACAGATCCGAGAAGGCCAGAGTTCTCGAGTGGTTTCTGGGTCGGTTCGGGTACCTTCACACTGTTAGCGAACAGTTCGATCACCAATCTCTGAAACGGCCTTGGGTCACCTGCTCTTTATCCAGCTCTTCTCGCGTCATGCCAACAGAGCCGTACTGAATCTCATCCTCGTGCTCAGCCTCCGCATTCGGACTGATCTTGTCCACCTTGCCGCTCATCTTTCAGTCTCTCAGTCACACGGACGACGAAGAAACATTGATGCATTCGGATTTCAACCGACCTGGAAGGTGATGATGGTCCAAGGGTCATGTTCAAAGGTCGGCAGCGTGAACGGGCGAAGTCATTGTGGGGCACGGCTGCCTGCACGACGCTAAACCCGCTGTGCATCGCCATGTTGCCTGCTAGTGATCCAACCACGAAGGTAATGATTCGAAGCCGATGAACGCTGTCCATGTTCCATTTTACTGCTCATACAATTCTGTAGCACACGACTGGGCGAAATCAATCAGAAGGCAAGAAATGTCAAACCCATTGAGGAAGCAGATTCACTGACATGCGCAGCCAAAGCGATGGTAACCCATTTCCAAACGAAGGCACGTCAATAGTAACGTGTAGCATTGGGTCTGGTCGTGTATATATTTGCTCAATGAAATAAAGTGTACGTCCCAACAACCGCATCCGCACGAATGATTAGGTCCCGAGCAGCCCAGGTCACATCCGAACTTGTCATCTTCCGTTCCGCAATCCTGGTTGGCCGAGCGCTTGATCCATGGTCCGTACTCCCATTCGATGCCGTCCAGCACCACACCTTTTGTTGATACTCGGGTGCGCGCAATACTTCCAGCAGTATCCTTTGTACCGTCCCTTTGTCTTGGAGAGTTCAGAATAAGACTGAAGACACAAACCAGTGATGAAAAGCCTGTCATAACGACATCACATAGTCCTTTCACTATGAGAAACCAAGCTTAGAAGTTATGACCGGGGCCTGTTCGTGTCCAAGGTATGCACCAGATTTATATCATTTCACATCATAGGCTTATACGTATAAGTTGTCTGGAATTATAGCCAGTGGCTGCTGATTGACTTCAGCGTCGAATAATCGACTACACAAAGCTGGTACTGCTCTGAACTCACTGTTCACGCAATCAGGTTCCAGTTTGGCATTCTGTATCCTCATACGTTATGTCAAACATTCGAGGTTCTATGGTGAGGCAAAGGCTCAGGTATGCACACCACCTTGCCTGATATAGCACATGAGGCGTGACGCGTTTGAGTAGGCAGTTGGCTATCAGAGTAGAGCTTATTGCATCCTGACATATGATTGGAAACATCGTACAAATAGCCTGGTAGCGAGATTGAAAGCCAGAATGCTGCTGTCAACGCAGTCTTGAGTTACAAGAGAACTACTCTCAACAGCAACTAAGATCAGAGGTCCTGTCGCATTAACCTCATCACCACTGCTTATCACATCAGTTTCAAACTACGCGATCTTTCAACGGTCGCAGATCGAGGAAGAATGGCCTGGACACGAACTCAATGCCCTGTCAGAACGCGCTGTTTATCACCCGGAGCCAGACCAAGCCAAACTCGGATATTAACCATTCAAGTGCATGGGGATGGCGCTGAGGCTAAGATTGCGTACTGTTCTGTGGTTGGACCTGGAAGACGTTGCATCTATTCCATAGGACTGTGCCACGTCGACGCATTGTCTCGACATAGGTGCCTACCTGCACAACATGCTGTGTGTGTTGTCCAGTGGCTTTCACGGAGTGCTGTGCCGCGCTGCTGGTATCCTTGTACTGTTATCTTCGCACTGTCCTCAACTATCACCGCCGCAATGTTACACCCACGTAGACGACATTGCAGGGTTTCGGCACACTGTTGGTTCCTGCTTCTCTGTGGTTTGCATTTGTAATCCATATCCTCGCAAATCACTTCTGCTTCTTGGTGATATACATTTGTAATCCATGTTCTCGCCAGCTGCTATGGTACTTTCCATGCCACGGAGAGAGTACCTCATCGGGGAATACATATAATTAAAGAGATGTCTTCTCCAAGCACAAACGACAGACTACCAATGCTTCCCTCGAGAATAGGTTCTATTCCTATATCAGGCAAGGTAAAGGGTTCCTTGGTACCTTCCATTACCCTGTTTACAAAGCGCTTGAACCACTTACAGGTACTGAGGTATCTGCTTTGCCGTGGCTTGAACGGGGCCTCTAACAGCTTGAGCTTGCTTCAGCCTAGTTGTGATAGACCTCAAAGTTTTGACGATCGAGACAGCAACTATGGCAGCTCTGGAGAATAAGGCCACAGAAGACGGGGTCAGGCCCAGCAATCTCGATGGTAACGACCAAAACATTGCAAACAACCCCACAACAGTCGCAGCAGGCCCCGAAGACAGCCCTGTGGGCGAGAAAGAAGATGTGCAAGATGCTGCTCCTGGGATGATCTACCCAGGCCCTACGAAGTTTGCCTTAATCTCCCTGGCTCTGTGTCTGACCATCTATGTTATCACTCTAGTAAGGATTCAAGATTCCTCGATATCTTCCGCGAAACAGCCGCCACGGCCTTGATGGAGACTCTAACAGTTGTTTCTTCAAAGGACGGCACTGTGCTTGCCACAGCAGTGCCCGAGATTACCGATGAATTCGACTCGCTCAAGGATGTTGGCTGGTATAGCAGCGTCTACTTCATGACCGCTGCAGTCACCCAGCTTCTCTACGGTAGACTCTACACCCGCTATACCATCGCCGCCAACTATAGTGTGGCTATGTTCTTCTTCCTCTTGGGTTCTGCCGTTTGCGGAGCTGCCCCTAACTCACCCGCCCTCATCGTTGGCCGCGCTTTGGCCGGCGTTGGATGCTCCGGATTGCTGGTCGGCACGTTTTCGCTGGTGCCCTACATTGCACATCCTCTCAAGCAGCCGCTGTTCATGGGAATGGTTGGAGGCACTATGGGAATTGGATACGCCACAGGTCCGCTGATCGGTGGTGCATTCACACAGCACGTCACCTGGCGATGGAACGTAAGTTCTTGAACAAGCTTTATCTATACACTCAATGCAACAACACACAGCCTGCCATCGAGCGCAGCACTGACAAGGGATTCATGCTTAGTTCTACATTAACCTCCCAGTTGGTGGTTTCAGCTATGCTATATTCATTCTCTTTGTTCGCACCCCAAAACGCCAATCGGATTCCTTTACGTCTTGGAAAAGCTTTCTCGAAACATTTGACCTGTTCGGCTTGTTCACGTTGGCTCCGAGCATCGTATGTCTTCTACTTGCTCTACAATGGGGAGGTACTGTGTACCCGTGGAAATCAGGACGTATTATTGCCCTGCTTGTTCTCTTTATTCTATCTGGCCTTGCATTCATCGCAATTGAAATATGGCAAGGAGACAAGAGCATGCTACCGGCTCGCATCTTCACTCAACGCAGCATTGCTGGAGCTGTACTATTTTGCTTCTGCACCAGCGGTGCCTCCTTTTTGCTGCTCTACTATATTCCAATGTGAGTAGGGCTTTGCGGCCTACACAAGTTATGCGTTGCTAATCTAATCGCTCGCAGCTGGTTCCAAAGCTCACTGCAGCGGACACCCTTTCAATCCGGCGTCAATACTCTTCCGCTAGTCATTGCGAATACGGTATCTTCTCTAGCTGGAGGTATTCTAATTGGCATCATTGGGTACATTTGGCCCTTTGTCGTGTTCTCGTCTGTGTTCACTGCTATTGGCGCTGGCCTGTTCACTACCTTCGATCTCAGTACTCCAACACGAGTATGGGTAGGCTATCAGATCATCTACGGACTTGGCATGGGGCTCTGCGCTCAGACTCCCGTCATGATTGCCCAGAACGTGCTGCCACTGGAAGACATACCGCTTGGCTCTGGCGTGGTCATGTTCACGCAAACCTTTGCAGGGTGAGACTTCCTGATGCTTCTCTTGTTGCGGCTGCGAGGACAAGCTAATCCTTCGGGGCTTAATGGCAGCGCAATCTTCACTGCGGTCGCCCAGACACTCTTTGCCAACGAGCTCACCACCAACTTGGCGGAGACCGGAGTGCCAGGTGTCGACGCGAGCTCGATCTTGACTGAGGGCATCCGCTCACTTACTCGCGACCTTGTTGGAGATGATCGCATCACTGTGCTCAAAGTAATTAACGATGCGCTGGTGGACTCATGGCAGCTTCCTCTGACGCTTTGTTGTATCAGTATCCTTGGCTCGCTCACTGTCGAGCGACGCAGGATCAGGGGGTAAGGAGAAGCCCGCGACTAACACCAATACAACAGAAACTCCTCCTCAAGAGACCTAGGCCAATTTTCTCCAGGAGCACAAAAGAGCAATGCACTTCTCAGCAATGGAGTTGACGTGTTGAATACTGAGGATCGCACAACGAGGCTTGGAGAGGCGCAGAAGGGATAGGCAGCTCAGTCGGCTGAGTGCAGCTTCGGGTATTTATCTAGTGAGATCGTTGATAAAACATTGTCGTTTGCCGCTTCGACGCGAATGGACAACTGTCTGGTGTTACTAGTAGTGTCTACTGTAGTGATATATGGACACTCTGAAAGTCATAGCTGTGATGCCCGAGAAGCGATTGCTTTATGATAGATGGGTGGTTACTAGTAGTGGACAAATACAGTTACTCCAATAGAGGGATTGAAAGCCAGAATCATCGCGGGAAAAATGACCCAGAAAATGACTGGATCAATAGCTGAGATAATAGAGACTATTGAATACTTGATAGAAGTCTCATTAACCCTCTGCCACTTGTTCTGTAAGCTGCTCACCAACAGGGCGATCTGTATCGTCTAGGCCGACAGAGAGTTGCCGCAAACGCGGTTTCGAGTCGCGACGGGAGTTTCCCCCATCGGCGACTGACGTCGGGGGTCCCGTCGCCTCAACCTTGTCACCACTACCCATCGCAAACGACGCAACAGCTCAACCGTCAAATATCGAGGAACCATGGCATGAACACGAACCCGATCCTCGGCAGCCGCGCTCTAACAACCCCCCGCTTCGCTGCCATGCCCGAAGACGAGCTCGAGGCGCAACGCTCCACTCTGCCAACGCTCGCCGAGGCCTCCCCAGCCATAGAGCAACCACCAGCGCGAAACGAGTCTCAGTCAAGACCCAGGACCGAGTCCGCGCCGGCGCCCAGAGCCCACATCACCATCGATACCAATGTGGCCGGCCCTCGACACAATTCCGAGGCAACACCGCAGTCAGGTGTGGGCGCTGCGACGCGCCGACCTAGTGGCAGTGACAACCACTCCCTCGTGCTCAGAAGACGCAGCACCCGCGCGGCGACCTTCAAGAATGTCGATCACTACGATGACTTCGACCGCACATATAGCGCTCGGCCTGGCTGGGAGCCCGGCGCCGAGCCCGGTTACGATCCCTTGCTGCCCGATGGCGGTCACGGCTCGATACCTGCGTTGCGAGCCGACTGCGAGATCACCGTGGTAGATTTCTCGGGGAACCGAATGATCAAGCGACACTTCGACAACACCTCCTTCATCGACTTCCTCGATCACCCTAAAGATGATTGGTCCAAGTGCCGCTGGATCAACGTGAACGGCCTCAGCTGGGATGTCATCCAGGCCATTGGCGAGAAGAAGGGTCTACATAAGTTGGCGTTGGAAGATATCATGAACATTCGAAATCGCACCAAAACTGACTGGTAGGTCTGACTCAGCTCTCGAGCCTCCTCGAGGATCGCGAAGCCAGGCTAGGGATTCCTACTGACGTGGAGCAGGTACCCGAACCACGCCTTCATTGTCTGTACTTTGCAAAAGCTCGTGCATGTCGTTGATGATGATGATGACGACAACTCGAGTGATACAGATAGCACCTACTCTCACAAGACGTTCTCTGCCCTCAGAGAATCATTCAAAGATCTATGGCGGAGCAAGAAGAGGGACCATGACCAGGAGAAGTCAATGTACGCCAATGAAAATGCGGGCAGCGAAGGCAACGGCGGTCTGGATCAGAGGCCGGCTTACCACCACAGCCTCTTGGAGACTTCGATGATCAGAAGCTTGCAGCGTTATCATGCTTCGGGAAACGAGGCGCGTACAGAATATATGGAGATGCACTCATCTCTCGCCCCGTACAAGATGGCAGTCTCCGCCGAGCAGGTCTCCATCTTTCTGACATCCGACAACACCGTCATCTCGTTCTTCGAGATATCAGCAGGAGATGTGGAGCGGCCCATCATCACACGACTGGACACTCCAGGAACCACTCTACGCGAATCGTATGACGGCTCACTTCTGGTTCAAGCTATCCTCGATGCGATCATTGACCTCGCCTTCCCTCTAACGGCGGTGTATACCGACATCATTGGCGATCTCGAGTTAGACGCCCTGACCTCGCCCAACATCAGGCAAAGCCGCAGCCTATACATCTGCATCAGCGAGATCAATAAGATGCTCAGCTTCCTCAATCCCATCGACAACATCATCAACGTCCTTCGCGATCACGTAACCTACCTCAGCCAGGAAGCCGCAGTCAAGTCCCTCGAAAACCCCAAGTCCGGCGTTATCATCACGCCAATGACGCATACATACCTCGGCGACGTTCTGGATCACTGCATCATCATCACCGAGAACCTGCAGCAGCTCAAGAAGGCTTCCGACAACCTCATCAACCTCATCTTCAACACGCTCTCGGCTCACCAGAATGAGTCAATGAAGCAGCTTACCATCGTCACCATCATCTTCCTCCCTCTGACGTTCATCACTGGGTTCTTCGGTATGAACTTTGACGAGGCCCTGTTTCCGGAGATCCATAATGGCATTTGGTACTTGTAAGTCATGCGACCCCCATGTTCTTTCACATTATTCGGTGTACACTACTGACTCGTTGTCAAAGCTGGGCTTGTGCGGTACCTACCATCTGCGTTACGATTCTAGTCTTGGGTAGGGAGATCTTGTACAATTGGATGGTCCGGTGGATACAGAGAAGACATGTGGTTTCACTACGGAAGAGAAGAGCGAAGCGAGCCTCACGGCACGGTAGATAGCATCAGAGTACATAAATCAAATATGCTGCACCTAAGCACAGCCGTCCTTCCTAAGATAAATGCTCAAGAGCCCAGAAAAGGAAAACGCCACAAAACTGATCATCCGCCGTACTTCACGTTCAACCCGCGTCGTGCAAAGTGCGTTCAGCCTGGCCTTCTCAGCAGTCAATATAACTACTGTTCTAGCTACGGTTCCAGATGACGTTGCTATCACCTCGTGATCGCACTGAAGCCTGACGGGGTCTGGTGTCAACCATGGTTTTGAAAGAAGTGACTATAATACATGAAGACGAAGATAAATTGTAAAACCAGAAAGCTGGAGTGATTCGTAGCTTGGAGTGTGCTGGATGCAAGACCTCTCATAGCACCTCGACGATCTCGAAAGTTTGCGAATCGCCGCCGTCGCAGGCCGTGGATTCGATACGGTCCTGGCCAGCGACCAGGCAGAACTGTTTGTTGCCCGAGAGAGGCTCTAGCACAATGTTGGCCACCCCGCCTGCCGTGTCCGGCAGATCATCCTCGCTGAACGGGTATAGCTGGGCATTGTCGGTTTCACCCTCTGAACAACGATGATTAGCTCTTGGGTCCGTCTACGGCTGACCGGTATAGAAAGGGAAACATACCGCCAGCGGCACGTCCACCGCAAGAGAAGATAGTAACAGTGTCGCCCTCTTGCCTCCTGTTATCGAAGCTGATACATCCATTCGTCAGAACACTCGTAAGCAGAACCATCCCGGCGTCGCCATTGTTGTGCTTCCCCTTGGTGATCACATCAAACTTCTGGTTAGGCTCCTCGCTGCACTCCTGCAACTCGACAGGGATGAGATTCTGGCGAAAGTCACCTGCCGTGGGGTCGACGAAGAGGCAGCGACCATCTGAAGCGCGGATGTTGACGCTCTCCACGAGGCGGGTGGCTGTGCTGTCAAACTCGTGTGCCTCGGCAGCGTCAGAAGGATTGAGCGTGCCGCCAGCGCGTGAGACTGGAACAGGCTCGGTCGGGTTGGCAGTTGGATCATTGGAAGGAGCTTCGGTGACGACAGTTGACACGCCCTGAGACTGTGTTGTGGCCGGAAAGGTGCTGGCGGCGGCTGATGAGACCACAACGGAGGTGGAGGCCGGGCATCCCCGTGTTCTTGTCGAGCGGGTTTTTGGCCTCTTGTGTCTGTGTTTGCGCGTACGCGAAGGCTGAGGAGCGGCTGTTGTGACAGGGGCTTCCTCAACAGGTGTCTCCGGTGCAGGTACCGTGTCGTCGACGGGTGGGTTGACTACGTTGTCCTGATTGCCCTCTCCTTCATCAGGGTCTTCGTTGGCATTGTCGTCGTCGTTGTCGCCGGCATCACCACCTGGTGAACTACCACCAAAGGTGAAGCTCTGAGAATCGTCCCCATTGGCACATGCGGAAATGTCGAGTATGTTTCCGTTGCTTGTCAGGCACTGGCCGTTAGCGTTGCCTGGCGTCAAGGACAGAGGGCCAGCATTGCCGTCGAAGGCGAACAACTGCGAGTTCGTCACTTCACCACCCCCGTCAGCCCTGCCTCCACAGGAGAAAAGGAGGACCTGGTTTCCAGCAGCGCGACGAGCGTCGAAATTGAGGCAAGCCTGAGTGAGCGTGCTAACAACGAGTATCTGGCCGTCCACGTTATTGTGCTTTCCAGAGGTAATGACATCCCAGCCCTCGCCATTTGTGGTGCCACAGTCGACGACTTGAACAGGCGTCAAATTGGCTCGGAAGTCACCGGAAAGCTCGTCAACAGAGAGACATTTGCCATTGGAAGTCGTGATCGGAACGTCTGAGAAGGCTCGGGTGGCAGTGGCATCACGCTGATGAGCTTCCTCGAAAGCCTCTTGATTCAGCTCATCAACCTGGCGTGGAGCAAGAGGTGTGGCTAGAGACACGCCTGCAAGAAGCAGGATATTGGAAAAGGTGCAGATCATATCGAAGGCAGCTGAAGTGGCTTTCCCTGAATGGCTTGTTGGTGTTCAGCTGGTTGGGCAGAGCGAAAGGCTTCGACAAGTGAACGTGAAGCAATGAGTGAAAGCCTGCGCAGCAGGGTCCTGTCCAGAGGAAGAAATGAATGAACTTGATATTTAAGGAAAGAAAAGAAAGGAATGAAGCTATCGCACCCGTAGAGCAAGTTGACGGCTGGAGAACGTCGACCCGGCAGGGCGGCTTCACCAGGGACTGGGTACGTCTTATACATTCTTGCCTCTCTTGCCTTGCATCCTACTCACATGCAGCCAATTCACTTTGCGACGCCGACAAGTTGTCATTCAACATGGTCCCTTTCATCTCGGCGAGGAGCAAGTCGTTGGCGGCGTTTCAAGAGGAAGCGAGTCCTGGTCTCATGTCAAGCCGAAGGTCAGCATAGACATCGATTGGCGTGAGAAACGAGTGTATTTCGTTTCGTGGAGATGTTCGGCCGCATGAGCAGTGACCCATGATACGCACCAGGATCCGAGGGTATGGAGACTGGATGCTTGCTGGCATCCGACGTGCAAGGTTTCAGCGCGAGGATCACGGAGGTGATGTTTGTTCAGATGGCAGGATGATGAGACGACAGCGGCAGGGGTCTAAGGTTGGCCGCCGTCTAACAGGCGGCCTTGGTTGCGGTGACTGCCAGTGTTAGGGGCTATAAACTCCCTAAACCGACCCTGTGGGCGCTTCCGGTAGCGCTAGAGGGGAGGGGATGCGCCGTGGTTCTAGGGGTGCCTGCCACCTGTAGCAAACAGCAAGGTGTGAAACCCAAACGAGTCGCTCACAGGTTTCATCGCGACATCCCAAGTAAGCGCGCTGATGGGGAAGATATGCAGTGGAGTGATGAGGCTAGACTCCGAAACAACCGAGCGATCTATTGACGGGGATTTAAGATGACCTGACATGTCATCGGGGTACAAAGAGAGCTGATATCCAAAGGTGTTGTCTTCTGTGTAAGAGAAGACGCCTACGGTTATGCGGGATCCCATTCTGGCACGGGTCCCGTGCCACCAAAATCCACGGGCCCGTGCCAACAAGCCTAATTAGGACTACCCAAGTGTATTCTATCACCTCAGTGCTGTTTCTCGTAGCTACAGCGCTCTCTGCAGCACGGCAGCACGTTTTGTAGTATTACAGAATGTTTTGTAGTAGTGCTGCAGCACTTTTTACTGCACTGTGGTAGTAGAAAATATACTGCAGTATAGTAGAAAGTACTGTAGTAGCACTAAGAAAAGCGCAGCGGTGGTAGAATACGCTAGTCCTAATTAGGCTTATTGGCACGGGCCCGTGGATTTTGGTGGCACGGGACCCGTGCCGATGGAACTTGAGACCCAAAGTATCATGCCGTGATATCAACTTTTAGAGAAGTTGAAAAAAAGGCATTTGACAGAGAAGGAAGCCACTTTCGCGATCGATTATGCAATGCTTATACTGCTGGTTGATATGGCCTGCAGACGGATTCCTTTAAAAACCTAGAGTCTCTTCAGCCCGATTCTCCAATGCTGCACCACACTTTCAGCAGCACGAGGCACCTGATCTGGACACCAACTAAGAACAGACTACGCACTGTCGTAACTGTGCAGTAATCGCATAGCATGGCAGCCCATACTTGAGGTAGTGGTTGTGGCGAACATATGACCGCATTGCCCCTCCTTTAGGAAACAGGCTGCATTTGCCGATGAAACGGGTGGATGCTCTCGGAGTAATTCTATACTGAACCTATCTGGACAATTGACGACTTATTGAGCTTTCGCATGTCGCACAAGTTGACTTCTCTACACTCTGATACAATTGCTTTACAGTCAACATATTTAGTTCTTCTGCGTGGTCTCGCACATCAAGAACAAGGCACTCGGGGTCGCGCCCTTGGAAATGACAGGAGGGATGGAGAAGCATGGCAGAGCACTCTCGGAAGGTATGTCGCAACCCTTCCATCACAAACTTACTATCTCATACCTGACCTTATGTTACGTTCCTTGCGAAGAAAATGCCGAGAACAGGCCCAAAGAAGCGACTGGTGACGAGCCTAAAGACGACTGGGTCGTCGTGCCTGAAGGCATGCAGAACGGAGGGATAGAACCTTCCAAGTCAAGCTCCGGGTACAGCGGGCATTGGGACTTGACTTTGGGATGGGGAAAGTGGAAGCATACGCTGGTCGATTTCGATTGGAAATTCGAACATAAACACTCCCGCGAATGCCAACAGTCACAAGTGCAGCCGCGCGAGGCTCAAGAGGTTGGGTCGAAGGACCAGAACGTCTTGGAGGGGGAGCAAAAACAGTGAGAGCCCGGGAGAGAGAGGGGCATCCGTGATCTTGTGAAGATAGGAGACTCTGCCAATGGGACTTGGTAGTTGAGAAGGAACACACACATAGACTTGGACCGAAAACAATTCAAGAATTCATCTCTCCCCTGTCAAACATCGGCTTGTACTCGCCAAGAAGCCTTCCGCACCTCTCGTACCAAAGCGGGGCTTTCAGTACAGAGGCACACTGGCAGTGTCCGGCTCGGGCCTCTTCCGGCAGTTCACAGTGGGTAACGACCTGGATCAGTACCCTAACGAGTCATCATGTCCACGGGTGTTTGCATCTGATCCTTATACAAGCTCATACTTGGACCTCGTGTGCAAGCCTCGAATCTGGTCTCAGTCGTTTTCTCCGTTCACATGCTTCACGTGTTACTCCCTGATTCATCATCTCGTCAACCCGTGATCCCTTATCTGCAGCATCACATGGCAGCGATCGAGCTCCACTAGACTGCGGGGGGCTCAGGCACCACCAGCCACCCGCCCGCACCTGCAGACCGCTGAAAAGGTGGCCCCGCCGACGCCAGCATGGACGTCACCGCACTGCTTTCCCGACTTCCCCATCTCCAACCCCAACTTCTCCATCTTTCTCTCTGAGCACTCTCTGGACTCTGGATCTCGACAAGCCTACCGTCGCCGAGTCCAGCGTGCAATCATGCCTTCCGAAAATAGTCCTCTTCTGGCGGCGCAGGATCGTCCTGTCGACACTGACGCCGACACCGGCGAGGCCTCTTCCAAGCGTTCCTCTCGCGCTCGTGAAATCGCCCTCTTCATCTGGGCCCTGCTCGCCACCGCCGCCGTCATCGTCCTCGCCGTCTGGTTCCAGCATAACCAGCAAACGTCCACCCATCATGTCCCTCAGAAGCGGAACCTTGTCATGATGGTCAGCGATGGCATGGGTCCTGCATCATTATCGCTCACCCGCAGCTTTCGACAGCACATCGACGACCTCCCCATCGACGACACCCTCGTTCTCGACCAACACTTCTGGGGAACCAGTCGCACTCGCTCGAGCAGCTCTCTCGTCACAGACAGTGCTGCCGGTGCCACTGCTTTCTCGTGTGGCAAGAAGAGCTACAACGGGGCCATCTCTGTCACCCCGGACTATGAGCCTTGCGGTACGGTCCTCGAAGCTGCGAAGCGTGCTGGGTACCACACTGGCCTTGTCGTCACAACCGATATTACAGATGCCACGCCGGCTTGCTTCGCTAGCCATGTTCTCATGCGGGTCATGGAGGACGACATCGCACGTCAGGAGATCGGGGACGGCGTCCTTGGTCGCTCCGTTGATCTTATGCTTGGTGGCGGTCGGTGCCACTTCCTACCAAACTCCACAGAGGGTAGCTGCCGACTCGATGACCTCGATGTCGTCAAGATGGCCCAAGACGACTTCAACTGGACCTACACCGACTCACGCAAGGGCTTCAACGCGCTGAACGGTGGTAACGACGTTTCCCTGCCTTTCATGGGTCTCTTCGCGTCAAATGACATCCCCTTTGAGCTCGACCGCAGGAACATGAACGACACGTACCCCAGTCTCAGCGAGATGGCCGCCACAGCTCTCCGAGCTCTCGAGCTCGCCACTGCTGACAGCGACAAGGGCTTCTTCCTCATGATTGAGGGCAGCCGTATCGACCACGCCGGTCACTTCAATGACCCCGCTGCGCAGGTTCACGAGGTCATCGAGTACGACCGGGCCTTCAAGACTGTCCTGGACTTCATCAACCGCACAGACACAGAGACCGTACTCGTCTCCACGAGTGACCACGAGACCGGCGGCCTCGCAACCGCTATTCAGCCCCCGGGCCATCTCCCCATCTACAACTGGTACCCCAAGGTCCTTGCCAACGCTACATCATCGTGCGAGCGTCTCGCCGCCCGCTTCCACGAGCACTACATCACCATCTCCGAAAGCTGGTCCGCCGAGAAGATCAAGGCTTGGATCAACGACGAGCTTATCATTCCTGGCCTTGGTATCACCGACGCCACCAGTGACGAACTAGACCTCTTCCTCGCCTACCCCACCGACGCCATCTACCACCTCACAGATATCCTATCCCTTCGCGCCAGGATCGGATGGAGTACTCACGGCCATACAGCCGTCGATGTTAACATCTACACCTCTGACCCCAAGGGCCTCGGCGAAGGATCCGGGAGGAACGTGGAGAACACCGATGTTGGCCTCTTCTTGAGGAGGTACCTCGACGTAGATGTTGATGAGATCACGGAGGAGCTCAAGGAGAAGATGGACATGTCGGACCGTAGCGTTCTTGAGCTGGGCGCCACGATTGACGCTTATGGTCATGATTTAACAGCGTGATTGGCCCTGCTGTTGAGGATGGCATTGGCATTGACTTATTTGAGCGTTTTATCTGATTGGGATATAAATCAGCCTTGAATTTTCTGGCGGTAGGGATCGTGGATGATATACGAGTTTCTTAGACACGAGGGTCTATTTGGGTCTGCATGAAGAACGCTTGAGAACACATCACTGGAGCATCGGGTATGGCTTGGTTGTACAGAATAAGGCTCATCAATGAAACCCATTCGGGAGCTAAGTATGATATCCTAAAACCAATGGAACTCCTGCCCCAAAACCGTCAACCTGAATCGTGTCTTGTGACAAATCCTCTTTATCCTGTTGAACTGCGGGAAACCGCTTTACCGACGCAAGGCCCTCAAGCTCGCATTATCATGGTCGAGTAGACCTAAGTGTATACGCGGCTCACGACGCAGTCACGTCTTGCTCGACGCTATACCGCACATACAGTTTGTCCAAAAAGTGCGAGTGCCTGATACCGTTCGGCCTTGCTATCGCGAATGTTTCGATCGCATCCTTGACGCCCAACCCACACCGCTCCACGAGATAACACACCAGGAAGTATCCTGTACGGTTGAAGCCGTAGTGGCAATGGACCCCAATGACACAGTCATCTCCCCAGCCTTCCTCTTTGCTTCGCTCAGCCTGTCTATCGCGCAGTTTGTCGATCAGCGCAATGAAAGCCTCGACCTCGTCGGGCTGCGGCGGTATCTTGGAGACAGTTGGGAATTTGTGGTAGTGTATACCTGCGCGCTCAAGGCCCTGGGCATCATAGACAGGCTGATCCTTCGAGATGTCGACCACGTCCTTAATGACGTGGCCCCAGTTGGCGACGAACTCGCGAGGGCAATGCACATCATCCACTTCGCGGAGGGTCTTCAGAGCCCTGAACACGGGCTTGCCAGGAGGTCCGATTGGGTGAGAAACCGGTGTCACAGACTTCCATTTGTTCAGATTCTTGACATCCCATTTGCCTTCTCGTGAGAGGTATTGAAGTTGCCAACCAAGGGAGAGTCGACCTGTGATGTTCGTTGCAAGAAAGTCAGAGATGAGACCCGCAAGCACGCGAACTGACTTAGGGGTGTAAAGAAGAGCATGTGTCGCAGGCGCCGGCATTACCATGGTCTTGATGACCTGCCTAGGGTGACGAGGCTGTGCTGGCACATCGGCTGGGGATTCCAAGGGCGTTGATGGATCATCATGCGGGTCGTCATGGGGGTCCTGTGACACTCGTTCCTCGGCATTCTCCCTGCGCGTGAAGTCCTTTCCGGTAATGTCGTCGATGCGTTCGGGGATGTGATCACGAGGTCGAGTGGAGGCATTGACAGGAGCAGCCGTGTCGGCCACCACCTCATCCTGCTCGTGGTCTGTTCGGTTTCTCACTGACTCGCCAGTCTCATGCTCCATTGCTGCGACAATCTTGTCCACTTCCGCCGGGGACGTGATGTTATCCTTCTCGCCAGCAATCAGATAGACAGGTATTGTGAGGCCCGCCCAGACATCTAAGCCGGGCATCCCGCCCTTTGGCTCACCGTCTTCGAATACGGGCAAAGTCCCGCTGAACATTCGCCTCCACACTGGGGTTCGGCTTTGTTTGTTGAATCTGTACTGTAACAGTCGTAACTCTGGATCCGAGTTCTCGCCGACGAAGCGGCTGACGCTCGGGCTTTCGGGGCCTCCCATGCCATCCCACATACGCCACAAGGCAAATATCCAGCCTGGAACCCACAGGAGACGTCTCGCGAGCGTGGTGAAAGCCTCATCTCGAGGCCCGGACACAGGGCAGATGGCCACTAGACCAGCCACGTTCTCTGCTAACGTGGTAGTGTGCTCGACTTGACGATTGGCTAAATATGCCGCCATAGCTGTGCCCATGCTGTGGCCGATCAGCACGACAGGCTGCTGGGCCTGTTGATTGCGATAGTCCGCGATAACGGTTTCCAACAGCTCAGCAAGATTTGGGATGGAATAGGCTTCCCAATCACCAATCGAAAACGATGAGCGGCCACCACCCGGCCAGTCTATGGCTAAGCATGGTGCCAAATCTACCAGACTACTCAGCAAAGGATGAAACTGAGCGATCGAACCTCCGAGTCCTGGAATAAACACCAGCAGTGGCAGAGGGCCTGGGAGTTGGTCGGCCTTGGCATGCTGGCGAAAGAAAGTCCGTACGCGTGTATATGTGTAGTGTCTGGTGTGATAATCCTTGAACTCCGAGTTGTCTTTCAACAAAGGCGGGTCTGTGTCGTCAGGATCGTATGCGAGAGGGTTCTTGGGTTTGTTGTTGTTTTCATCGGCCATTGGGACTGGACGGCGTGGCGTGCATCCGCAGCCGTGGATGGGTTTGAACAAGCAGCTTGAGCCGTTACAAGTATTCAATGCTCGTTAATGCCATACGCGATCCCCGAGGCAGTGATGATGTGGCGGCGCGAGGCTGTGAGATGTCCCGTGAAATCAGGTTTGTCAAACCTGCCCTCGACGAGGAAGGGCGGCCTCCACGCTCTGGAGCAGGGCAGGCGCGGCCCAGCCTGCTTCGAGAGGCTACAATCCAAGAGCCTCTCACAAAGCGCAGGGCATGACTCGAAACAATTGCGCAATAGTCTGTAGATCACAGGTCTTCTGTAAGAGACGTCTCACACCGTCAGTCAGCGAGTGAGTGAGAGTCGTTGACCATTGTCTGCGCCCGTTTGCTGGGGCCAACCAGGCGTCATAGTGCAGCCACCTGCGTCTGTCATTGGGTCTTGGCTCTTGATTCTTTTTTGTACCTTGAATTGCCTACCCTGTAGCTTGTAATAGAGCTTGTTGAGCAATTCGAAGCTTGCGGAGCTCCTTAGGCTGTCAGAAGAATGTGAAAAATGTCCATAGGGGCTTTCATGATCTCCAGAGCTTTTCATTTAGCAGAGCAAGTCATATTTTGAATCACTGGCAGCGCGGGGGGAAGAGGTCGGGGGTGATCCATATGAGCTGTGCACAATGCGAGTGGTAATATTGTGATGGTACAACATAAGGTAGTCCTACAACACCAGAGCTTTCAGCCAAAGCTCGCTACAAAAACAGTCAGGAAGACAGTTCGCTTTACTCGCTGCTGAGAGGCTCGACGCCAGCTCCGTCCTTCCATCCCAAGGGTATCAAAACAGCTGCTACATCCGACACGCCCCTCTCTGTTGCCAGCAGGTTGAACTGTGCTGCGGCGTTCCTCGTGTCTATCACCTCAACCCTCATCCCTAATGCCGAGACGGCTTTTCTCGTTTCCGGACTCAGGGGCGCGATCGACTTGCCCGTACCGATAATCAACAGATCTAGTTGATAGGTGAGCTGATGACGAAAGAACGTAGGGATCGAGGGTTGTACGTACCTGGTCGCGGCCAGAGCACATCAAACATGCCAAATGCCTCTGCCGGCAGCTCAAACTGCCCTTTCTTGTTCAATAGGTTCCTGTGTCCCAAAATCTCCCAGGGTTTCCACTCAAACGCCTCGCCATCGACCAAGACTGCGCCATTGCCTCCCGTGATCGTCGCGCCGCTGTTCAGCGCAAAGCCATCTCGCAAGCATACATCGACGGATGTCGCCGGTGCGGGTGTGTTTCCGAGGACGTTGAAATCGTTTAAGCTCATAGATGAGCCCTCAGAATTGCGAAGCGGACCGGGTGCGGCGTGGAAGGTTCGTCTTGCGGATGGTAGAACAGTGGCACGGGCGCGACTGGAAGAGGGTTGAGGGAATGGTCGTGAGGGTTGCGTGCGACCGACATGGCGCAGCACGCGAGATGCGCTACACCGACACAGAGGATTGCGCATTGTGAATGTGGTGGTGGAATGTCCGAAGCTCGATGTTGGGATGAAGGAAGTACCTGGGCGCAGTGCTTAGCTCCGAGTGGGTATCGAAATTTCAAGATGCCAGTGCCGAACGTCATGATCCCAGCGTTTCCCCCCCGCCACGAAAGAAGGGTTCAGATTGCCTGCAAAGCAAAGCTTATCAATTTGCTTGTGTTTCCAATACGACAGTCAATATTTGCACATTTCCTCTGCCTCCGACTTCCGGCACGCTGTGTACAACGAATCTACATCATTCATATGATTGCACCGGGCTCGCAGATACTTTACCCGCCCTTCAATACAGCAGACCATAGGCAGGATAGTACATACATTGGGAGCACAGTCACTTCGTCAATCGAAATCATGCTCCGTCTGCCGTCTTGATGGTCGTTTCATTCAAATCACCAAGGGGAAGATTGCAGTCCGAAGACAGCAAAAGACAGGCCTGTCCGGGCAAGTCCTAGATGTACCATGCAGTTCCCTTTTGCCCTATTGAACACCAAAGCAATGAACCGTAGCTCCCCTCCCCGTCAAACCTCGAGTCACCGGCCGCAACCCCTCTCCGTCGTGTCCATCCGATCCGAAGAGGGGTTCCCGGGAGAGAGGGCGAGGAGATACCGGAGGATATCCTCCCCTAGCCCCTCCGAAAGCTCATCAGAAATAACAAAACATTTTGTATTGGCGCTTGTGATTCTGCTTGTTCTCCCGTTTACTTCTTCTTCTGGCCAGACTCCTGCTCCTTGAGCACCTTCTTGACGATCTTCTGCTCCTCGATCAGGAACGCGCGGACGACGCGGTCACGGACGCAGTTACCGCATCGAGAACCACCGTAGGCGCGCTGGACGGTCTTCCTGGGCTTGGAAATCTGGGAGTACTCGCGGGGGCGGAGAGCGGGGACCTGAGGGTCAAGAGTCAGTAAAGGTATGCCAACTGAGAGGCCGAGTCGTGCATCTGGGCGGCATGGCAATAATCCACAGAGATTGACGTTCGGGCGTTGATGGTCGGTATCTCATTCCAGTACTGATCGTCTTCCGTTGTGCATCGCCCATTCTGCTGATCTGCCATGCCGTCGCAAATTTCCGACTGGTCCTCCTCGTGGGAATCGACTTACGCCAGAGAGCTTGGAGCCGCAGTCACCGCACTTGGGGACAGTGCCGCGCTTCTTGATGTGAAGAAGACGGAGCTCGCCACCGGGGGTCTTGACGACACGGGTCCGGTTGGAGCGGGTGTTGTAACTAAAGAATCACACTTGTCAGCCGTTCGGCCTTGTACATCGTTCCTCCGCCGTCTCGGTCGAGTGTATCTCATTTTGTTCGCTCGCTATTCCGACGGTCTGAGGAGAGGCAATCGTCACTCACGGGTTGCGGCGGCGGTAGGTGACTCGTTGGGGCGCCATTGTTGCTGTCGTTGCTGGGTGATGCGGATGAGGAGATCACAAGTGCGTTCAATTTCGAGATTCAAATTTTGTGTGGGTGGAAAATGTGCAGCGAATCAGTCGCGGGTCGTGTGCCCCACTTGCAATCACGTGATGCTATGAACCATCGACCATGGCGAGGATTCCGGAGAGAGCATCATCAACAAACCTGCGCCCAATGATAAGTAATCAGATCTGATTGCAGAATCCGTTGAGTTTTCTGTTCAGGCAGTATCATAATTTTGTTTCTTCTTTCTTTTTTCCCCCATTCATGGAGCTGCTTTGTCGGTGCAGACCTTGCGTGCGGCTTGGTACCCGACTCAGTCTTCACAGCACTGGGACGTCGAATAGACAACCAAAAACCATCAAAAGCATAATTGTCATTATCATTAAGTGTCATGTCAGGCTCTTAATACACTTGCTTGGGGTCCAAAGCAAACCAATCCGGGTTCTCAGTGTGTCTCCACGGTGCGATGCCTGATGGGTCCTTCTCCTTGCTCTGCTTCGCGTAGTCCAACACCTGGCGGCTCTTGACTTCATTTATGAGGTCGTTGAATTCCTGTACCGCAGCTTGAGACTCTGCGACCGCAGACTTGAAAGCGTTTAACAGTGCGTCGGCTGGGGTATTATATCATTAGCTCGTCTGCCCCTTCACTGGCTACACCTGGGTCTCAACATACGGGTCGGGTGCGGCTTAGCCATCGGCTCAAGCATCTTAGGGATGGCATCGCGGAGGTTGCGCACCTATGGCACGTGCCGTGTCAGCAAGCACAACGTAGCATCATCTTGTCTCAAGGATACTGACCTTGACGTGCAATAATTTGAGGCGCTCCATGGCCTCCTCCAGCCGTGCCTCATCCCAAATGCCCTGACCGCCGGCCTCAGCCTCAGTCCGTGCGGGAGGCTGTACTTCCATGGCTGGGCCAGCTGTAGAAGACGATGCACAGCAGGAGAATGTGTCGCACAAGGCAGGGCGACGATTTGAGTCTGGTCTCGACGATGTGGCGCAAAGATGAGCGCGGAGACCCTGTGGCAGTTGGGCGTGCGGGATTGTGTTGTTGGCCGTGAGATCGCGATATCCTAACCTAGACCTTCAAACTTCTTGACGTGGAATCCCTTTGACAATTGTGGCGGCGGTCGCGCGAAGTCGACACGAACCTGTCTTGGACGGCTCTTGTCGGGCACAGTATTGACGTCGACCTAGTCTGTATCGACAGGCACAAAATTCAGCTCTGTCGCCGAAAGTTGTCGCTCCGTAAAAGAGTAACTTTGAATGGTGATCTCCGCCCTTGAACCAACAGCGTATGCGGTCACGTGCTGATCTGGAGGTCACAACTTCGCAATCAAGTCTTCATGGTTATTAATGAATTTCCAGATAATTAACCTCGTGCCTAAGCATACACACTAAGAGGAGTTGCTCACCGGCCATGTCCCTCCTGGTCGGATGTGCGTCTCGATGCATTTGGGCTTTGCTCTCAAACGGCGCGGGATGAGGTCGAATCACATGATCGCTGAAGGTGCAAGGCATGCGCCATCCCCAAGGACCAGGGACGTAGGGCCATGAAGTCCCATGCTTTGAAAAGATTGCGATATTGAAATGTGACCACCAACCGAGATCCTGTCTCATCCTACCCTGCTTTTGTGTGCAGATGCAGCTGGGTACGTGCCTGCTGCATGAAGTCAAGCAAGCAACATGGTGGTAAATGTCACCAAGGGATGGGGGTTATCCGTACTCCGTGGTTAGCTCGAAATCACTCCGTTCTGGACCCCTACCTTACTTACCTCCCCGTTCCAATTCTTTGCACACCCCTCCCTTGAACCCAGTGCGAGCAATCACACGCAGCCGCCGCTAGGTGGGGCAGGCAATTGCCCGCACTTTTCAGACTGTGCGCAGCCTACAGAATCAACACCAAAACCAAGACCTGTCAACAGTGCGGATTGCGCGTTTCCTCGCAGCGTAGCCCCTTCGTTCGTACAGTACAAACTGTGCCCGCTCATTCACGCACTTTCACACGCCTCCCGGTACCTCACCCCAGCATCCAGCAAGCTTTCCACGCACGCCGCCGTAGGCACTGCATCTCGCATCTTTGCAGTAGCGCAGCCAACGCACTGTCGCGCTTCGCCCTCGCTCTGCGCGGCGCCTGACAACAGCCTCACACGCCCGTTGATTACTTTCATTGACGGTCCAGCTCCTGGCTCTTGTTGCCGCACGTACCCAGGTGCAGCAGCTTCCGCAACTACTTGGTGCTTGCGACACCATTGCATTGCATTGGAAACTCGATATATAAGGCATACATACTCGCTGCTCGTGGCCGGTACCTTTCGAGCTTCTTAGGTCCTCTTCACCATTCCTTTGTTCAGCCTTTTCGCGACAGCACATAATCGTCGACCGGCAACCCAACCGAATGCCCGCTTCATTTTAAGTGTCATCGGTCTTATTTCTCCATCCCCTCCTCTAATTAGTCTCTCTGCCCGGCTCTCATCCATGTTGAGCCATTCCTCCCAACAATACCCTCTTACGCCGGGACCGTCAAGCACAAACTCCAACGACAACATGCCTAGCACACCACCCCCAATCATGCTTGCGCCGCCCGAGGGCATTTTTCAGTCCTTCGAAGACCTCATGAGCTCTGTGCAGCGAGTGGCAAAGGAGCAAGGCTACGGCATCGTCAAGCTGCGCGCCTCCAACTATCGGGACCACAAGCCAACCCGGTATGATCTTGTATGCGATCGTGGAGGTGTCAAGTACACAAGCACAGCCAAGAAGCGCAACCCAACCACTCGCAAGATTGACTGCCCATTTCGCGCCAAAGCCGTCTGTGAGGTTCAGCTCGGCAACCAGTGGCGCTTCGCAGTGCAAGACTCAAGGCACAACCACGAGGCTCGTGTGTCGTCCAGCACGCCGTCGCAAGAGGCAGCGACACCCATTGGCTCCAGCATACGGTCACTCACTCACAAAGTTGAGCGACTAAGTCATGATCTGACATCGTCGATGGAGTACATCAAGCGAACCCTGGAAAACCTTGAGAAGCGATTGGAAGCCATAGACGCGCGGACCGTCAACTACGACACGCGTTTCCAGCACATGGAGCAGCGACTCCAGGGGATTGAAGGCCCGAGGATGGACGGTATGGGCATGGACGACGTCGAAACACGCTTGCTGGCTTCGTCGATCGTCTAGGAAGAGGGCGACGCGCCTGCACCGCCCGCGACTGCAGAATGAGACCTGTATGCTGGAGAAGATTGGAGACCAAGAGGAGATCCATCTGTGAACTTTGGTCGATGGAAGTCTGCTACTGCTTTGCTTACGACATTATGTTTGCGCGATCATCAAGTCGCTGGCGTTGGGGAGAGCTTGCTGCCAGGCGAGACCAGACAGATTGCTTTTACTTCGCCTCGAGAGTGGCCACTACGGAGCCAAATAATGCCAATGATTATTGCGCTAGAGAAGCCAGCTCGCAAACAGCATCAAATTTGCCTGTATGTGACTTTACTTTACGCAAACACATTCAACGGCTCATGACAGCTGTGGTTCCTGGTTGGATCAAACAGCCGCAAGTCAGCGTGAAGTCCATACCTTTGTGCAGTCACCAGAAATGACATGTCATTTTCGCCTTACACGAGAAGAACCCTTCGCAGATCACTGCGAATAGAAATCCTACCAAATCCCCCAATCGACGGTGTCAGAGTATGAAATCTGTCACTGCCGAGAAGGAACCAAAACGACGCAAGTCACACGTACAAGGACGAAGTCGGAGCACTTGCGGGGATTGAGGGGACAGGCACCAAGTCGACCAGCCCTACCGCCGTTGCGTCGCTGTGGCTCTATCAGGGTGCTCGTCGGAGCAATGCTTCCCGAAGCTGGACGCAACACAGTTTCTTCGACTGTCGACTGTATCCACTGTCACCGCCTCGAGCACTCTCGCAGTCCCCTGGATGGTGATTCTCTACAGGCTGGACTCCTGTGAGTTGCATCCAACTCCCTCTGCTCGGTGGACGAACTTCGCATCCATGACGACCGAAGGGGCCCAAGGCAACGCCCCTGGAACATCTACGGATCAGCATAGGTATCGCCTATACTTTCGCTGGATGTTGTTCAGATCCTCCACGGTTCAGTCGCTTTCAACGGTAACGTTCCTCCGAGGAACGACGAGTGCGCACCATGACGGACGACTTATGCAATGTGATGGCAGGGGTCGACACAAGGCTGTTTTCGGTGAGTTAATGATGACTCTTGGGGAAAGCTGTATTGCGTTCTCCTTTTCGAGTCCGGACGGAACATAGACGTACGGCAACTTTCTGAACCTGGTCTTGGCCTCTATCGGTTGCGTGGAGTCGCTCCTCGGACTGCAGCATCACTTTGAGCCCATGCTCTCGTCCAGTGAAAGCAGTCTTGTCGAGGATCAGCGCGCGCGGGTGGCTGCAGGACCACGTATCATGGTGGGCGGAAATTTACTCGTGATTGGGCTGCGGCTGACACTGAGCAAGCAGATGTGAAGGGTGCCTATCAGAAATATGCCTGCGATACACAGCCAGAATGGTCTGCACGCCTATCGCCCGGCATCGAGATAGTGCGTGTGCTCAGTGGCCACCACACGCAGAGTGAGCGGGCCAAGAACACGACTTCGACCGTGTGGCACAACGTCTCGACTCCCAGATTTCGACGCAAGCTTCAGGACGATCCTGCGCAACCGCAGAGGGCTGGTGATAGGTGGTCGGACAACCCTCATGCACCTATCCCGCCTCGGCACTGAGCTTTGCGGACGGAAAGATGCAGCTAATTCAATCCTCTGTACGCTCGAAACATCCTTCGATTATTCCGCGGCCGTCCTCATGTCGCACTCCGTCTAACAATGCGGGCTCGCGCGCGAAGATTTGATTGCCTGCTCAGAGCACAGCTACGACACTCTTGGACGCCGCGGCGAATCAATCCTCAAGACCAACGTGAGGAAGTCAATACCACTTCATCTTTATCCATGCTCTAGACCAAGGTCCAACGAATCGACACCCGAGAGGTTGCACTGGAATGCCTATCTCCCCCTCCTTCAAAGTGGAAAAGCAGCAGGCGATGGGGAGCCTGAAGAAACACAATGACCTTCCACCACATTCTAGTACCAGCTGCGTATCCCGTTACTGACTTTGGACGGCCACGGGGCATGCAGTCCAACTTGCCCTTCGAGGCAATAAGTCAGCGTCGCAGCGCCGCAAGAGACCGCGCAGGATGCTCAGGTGGGCCGATCCCCCCGTACAAAGGGCCGCCTGTCAATGCCCTACGAAAAACAAATGGTCCCTAATTGCGCGCTGTACGGTGGTTCTCGTGCCCTGTCGCCAAGGGCGCTATCATGAGCAGATGGAGGGTCGCGAACCGAATTCCCGGGACGGCCCTTGTCCCTGCCACCGTCCAATCACGAGACTGTGACAACAAGCGGAGGCGTGCAATGGTGAAGCCATGGCGTTTACGCGGCCAAACGAGCGGAGTTGGTCGAATGGCGAGATGCCAGATGATGCGGGGGTGTGCCGATGTTGCAAGAGGGCTGCATGTTTCCCCATTATGGGCGTGCGGCGTGCCGGGGATGCACAGGGCGCAAGCCGCGTCTGAGACTGGTGTTGCATTCTAATATGACTCTTCCCACTCGGCGTTATGGTGCGTGGTGAGGAGGGGGACCCATGCTCCCCCCGTCTCGATCCCCTGTTTGCTTCTGTTCTATTGTGAAGTAACATTCAGCTGGGTGCAAATCGTCGAAAGTTCTCAAGGGCAGTGAGATCGTTTCCTCTTGTGACAGCGAAGGTCTGATATCAGATGACGAGATTGGGCCATAAACGAACTTGCCGAACTCACCTGTGCGCTTGTCTGGATGCCCAGCAATCACGGTCACGGTCCTGTGAAGGTCTCTGTGTGAATTCCACACGACATGTCTCGCCGAGGGCAATATCTGGCAGCGAGTCAACCGACCCCGCGTTGCTGCTGCTTCGAGCGGCATATTGAATGGACTGTAGAGTACTACGCCGCTCCATGATAGTTTTGCAGATCTAGCACCCAGAAAATCTTGATTGCTGACTCGAACCTCCAATGACACCTGTCTCGCCAAGCCTCCGCAACGGCCTACCTCAGCTGGCTTACATGAGACAAG
Source organism: Sarocladiaceae sp. R1802 (assembly GCA_023628655.1). Lineage (NCBI taxonomy): Eukaryota > Fungi > Ascomycota > Sordariomycetes > Hypocreales > Sarocladiaceae > Sarocladiaceae sp. R1802. The sequence goes on from JAMAKF010000007.1 coordinate 1,064,017, forward strand.
ACAACCCCCGGGGCAGGACGGCGACCTGGACAACACTGCTTCCATCATTCCACAAAATCGACTAATCTCTCAATCTCAAAGCTGTTGAGATGTTATCACCATCGCAACGGAGGGCAGTCGGCTCATACATTGGTGTTGGCTTTGCTCTCCCCTTGCTTTGAACTTGCACCGTAGCGAGGGCCCCAGCCTTGATCAGAATCCAGCAAGAAGAGGGATTATGACCGCTGCACTGGTAGCTGCATCACAGCTGAGCATCATGTCTCTCAGAAAGGCGTACAAGCGGCTACAGTGATGGGAGATGCTTGCTTGGGTAGAAGCGTAGATCGATGCCTCAAGCGTCCCATGAACCTATGAAAAGCACTTGCCTGGCCGTGCGGCAGGCGATCAAGCTCACCTCTTCGACAAGTCTACATTACTTCATCCAGGATCGTACTGCCAGACTGATGGCATCGGAAGTTTTGGGGGGGGGGGGGGGGGGGGGGGGGGGGGCCGGGG